>CM076572.1:1445478055-1445866936 GCA_034641835.2 Pinus albicaulis | reverse complement strand
GAAAGTTGTTATGGATTATGGTGCATTTAAAGTTTTTATAATATGTATGTGATACTGATTCATGACTTTTGGTATGAAAATATAGCATTGCTGAAGCCGGAAGGGTATATGGGACAACCCGCAATACCAAGTGCTACGAAATATAGTGGAGCAAGAGGAGACCAGAGACTCGAATATGAGGCTCTACTAGAGGATATCCATCGTAAGTGTGAGCTGATTCTGACCAGTGTATCAGAGTGCAGGTGGCATGATCTTGAGGACCAGTACATCAAGGGATGCATAGGGTTACATTCTCAGTGGCGAGGGGTCATGCAGTGCATGGCGATGGCTCGACAGGAAGTTTGGGATCAGTGAGAGGGTGGAGCCGAGCCCTTGGCTCGGGACCCTCTAGATAGTGATTAGATGTAGGGGCATGTGGTACCCCCAATTTTGATTTTTGTCACATGTTATGGGCATGTCAAATGTATTTAGAGTAGTGTACTCCAAACATTTATGATTTTGTTGATACATAATATGGATATGCATCTTTTTATATATGACGAGTATATGGTTCGCCATTTGTTTTATTATTGTCTTGTGTTAAATGCATGTGATAAGTGCCAATCTAGAATTTTGTTTGCAATGTTATCTACATAGTTATTCTGGGCTCTAGGTACATGACTGAATTTAATGGATTCAAACTCAAGCATTGAGAGCTTCACTTGTAAATATATCTAAAAAGGACACGGTTATTCACATGATACACACAATTCAATTGCATGACAAGCATCAAGGAATCTAAACAAACATGAAGATGAAGGATGTGATGATCAAGGGCATCGACTAACAACCTATCACTACATCATATTCGACCTAGTTATTAGTGGCAGATACAATGCATACGTCATTGGAGAGGACTAAGGAATGTACGGGGGTAAAAATGGCCCAAGCTGCAGAGGCTAGATTCCAGGAGAAGTGACTTGCACCATCGGCAGAGCTGATATATGGTGTGGATGATGGATCCATCTGAAAGGCGCCACAAGACAAGAAATGAGATGATGATGAACAATGCAAGCTACCTAAAATCATGACATAAATAAATACACACATGTCGATGGGAGATGCTACGGGTAAAATTTCTTGAGGTAAAGTGCATTGCGATGGTTAGGAAGGAGTTGGCCTTTGAAATCCTCTAGAAGGTATGCCCCCTTGCCCAAATCCCTACTAATGATGTAAGTTCATAGCCATAATGAGTCAAACTTCCCATGACCAAGGACATCATGAGCCTGGTGATACACTAGAACAAGATTGCCTTCGTGAAGGGTACGAGGGTGGAATTTTCGGTCATATTGAGCTTTGGTGCACTTCTTGGAAACTTTGATGGTTTGCAATGCAACATAATGGTCTTTAGAAGCATGCTTAAGCATGATAAGTCTTTGTTCTATATGTTGGGTCTCAGGGAGAAGTTTGACGATTAGGTGAAGGGAGGGGATTTCACACTCGATCGGTAAGAATGCCTCCTCGCCAAAAGCAAGGTGGAAAGGAGTAAACCTAGTGGCGGTTTTAATAGATGTTCTATAGGCCCACAAAGTAGGGAAGAACATAAGGTGCTAGTTGGTTTTGTGCTTGTTCACCGTCCGTTGAAGCATATTTTTAAGGATTTTATTGACCGCTCCAACTCGTCCATTACCTTGGGGATAATAAGACGATGAATATTGGTGCTCAAAGCCCAACAGATAGGATAGCCATATCTCATCTTCTAAATTTCGAGCCATGGTCAAGGACCAATTGTTTCGGAACCCCAAATCGAGCGATAACATGGTTGAAGAAAAACACAGTTGCGTTAGCCGCCGTGTTATTGAATGTTGGCATGGCCTCAACCCATTTGGTGAAGTAGTCGACTACCATGATGATATACTTGTGGTTACTAATAGATGAAGGTCGAAACTCCACAAATTCAATGGCCCACTTACAGAAGGGACTGAATGATATGACAGGATGGAGGGGAGCAGGTGGAGCTCGCGCCTGTTATGCAGTTAAATCCTCTGTGCGGACAGAGATGATCCCTCTAGCCCTAGAGTGGGTCTAGTAACAAAGGGACAATCTAAAGTGTAGGTTCATAATAAATGAATTAAAATAACAAGATAGATTGACCTACTTGGATTCCAACGTTGTTGTCGTGGCTGTCGTGGTGGCGGCCTCTTGATCTCTGTCTCGACAGGTCACGATCCTTCCGCAACGATGCTTGGATACCTGCACAAAGATCAGCAAATAAGAGAAGCATACAAAAAAATGAGCTCATCCATAATTACTAGCCAGTCAAGGAGGGTTAAGCATATTGCATCAAATAAAACACATTAACGCAAGATGGGTGTTGTAGCACAATTTCACTCAGCTGAAAGTCGAGAGAGGTTCTTAGTAATTCAAGGTTGTTGAGGAACAATTATCATAAAATTAAGAAGAACTGGAACATGTTCAAGAAGATAACCACAAGCTCAACATATGTTTCTCAAATATTCTCCTCGTCTCATGTCTTGGATGTGTTTCATGGCTCAACGTGTCAGCCAATTAAAAGGTGCAAGCATGAAAGTTTGAGTCTTCATGGAGGTGGAAAAAGTCTTAGGTAGGGAGATGCTTCATTGAAGAAATTTTAGTTGCCTAAAACAAATAAAAAATCCTTAGTTGAGGATGGTTTACCTTCTTTTCAGTCACAAATTGATCCAGCCCCATCCAGCAAGCTCTATGTTGCCTTGCATTTCCTATGAACGTTACTTATTAACGAAGCTAGAGGACATATTATGCCTTATCATATTTTGGGGAATGTTGTTCTACAACATATCAAAAAAAAGGGAGGCCAGCTCTATGAAATTATAATTGAGGAGAAGGAAAAGAAGGAGAAACATCTCGAGCTATTATTTGAACTAACTAAACTTAGAAAGCCTTTTGCAAGTTGGAATATGGAAACAACTGGCATGGCATCTCTGAATGGTACACTAGCTACAAGTGTCGTGAATGATGAGGTTAGTGTGCTTAAAAAATATAATGTCAGATATTTTAGGTAGGATTGAAGATCTAAGGGTGATGATGCTAGCTCCACCGTTGTCTGAAGTTTTTAGATTTCTTAATAATGACAAGAGCCTTTATCAAGATAAAAATGTTTGTATGGATGTGAATTCCTCTTATGAAGTAGCAGCAACGGCAAGAAATGGTTTGATCAGCCAAGTCTACTAGCAGTTTCTTCCAATGGTAATATAACGCATCTTGGTGTGGTTGGGAGAGATGTGAAATGCCCAGCATCAAGATTTTATTTGAGAGTGGAAAATTACTTGCACAGAAAACGCAGATCTTCTCAGGTCATGATTTTCGATTTCAAATTGCGGGCAAACAAAGGAAAATTTTAAAATTCTGCGATCTAGGTTTTTTGCAGAATATGCCCAATTGACTTTATCATGGGAATTGTTTAAAAATTCAAAGCGGTTTAAGATATTTTGTCAGTTCTTCAAAGGAAATTTTTTCCAGAATCGTCCTGCAAAACTAGGTTTGACTCATTCTATGGGAATTCGATTGGCATGATGACAATTTCCTTCTCAGATGATCACTTGGAATTTAGATGATATTTAAATAAAACTCAGTACATTTCAGATTGTAATTTGAGTGCATGAAAACCCAAATATCAGTGAGACTTTGTGTGAAAAAGAAGGGAAGCAAACGCGTATAATATGGCAGTAGTCTACCTCAAGAAATAAATGAACGACTTGGATCATCCGGCCCAGATCCTATGGTTTTGCGGCATCACAAAATTCTCAAAACTTATGTGAGATAGTGCCCCCATAGAGTGGTTTGGCTTGAACCACTATTCACAAATCGACGGCTATGATGCAATGCGGCATCAGTCAGCCCCTTCTCAAGAAACTGCTACAGGTGCTTCCGTAGGCAGTAATTGGTTTTCAAAAACCATGTGTGATTTTTTCAATAATGCATACGAGTATAACGGTGGGACCCAAAATGTACTATTCGTCCTTCTTTAACTTGCAGCAGGGTGAGGTTCTATTTTGGTTTTATATTATATATTGTATATAATATTAAAACAACTATTTTGTAAATTTAATTAATTCCAAAATTTCCTAAACTACTTCAAGAATCAGTTTTAAAACTGATCGTAGTAGTTAGGAAGTCAGATATAAAAGCAGAGGTAAGAAAAGGGGTGGGGGTTCTAGGTTTTTGGACCTTTAGACTGCAAATTTTGTACTGAATTTTCAAATGATTAATGAAAGAAGAGCAAGTTTCTAGCACTTGTTGATATTAATATGTTTTTCCAGTTTACATTCTGTAATTTCAGTCTATGAATAAAATGAAGTAATGAAGATGCAGGTCTCTTTTTTACATATGTGAATAAGAGTTAAAATCCTTAATAGGCTCTCCTTCATTTTAACTATTTCTTGTCTTAAAATTCTTCTGAAGTTTCAAGTGATAAATTATGTTTAACATCATATCAGTTTGGGCTTCCTTTCCTCAGGTTCTTCTTATCATTTCATTTAATATCAGCAAAAACTGGCATTGTGGGACATTCATTGCATTTGATTATTCAGGGTTTAATAAAGAATATCTGAGGGCGATTACACAAATACCTTTTGATTAAGTATTTTTGTGACATATATCTATAAATGTCTTGAGCACTGATTCCTTACCATAGCCAAGGAATTGTTTCTTGAGGTACAACATTTTTTGGTGCCATTGTCGGGGAACGAAGAAGTGAAGTTCATTTCCCTAGGTTTTCTTTCTATTTCCTTTGGTTGTTCAGTGAGGAGGAAATATTTGGTTGTGTTTATTCCCTTTTAGAATTTTGGCTTTCAAAAAGCCTCACATGAGGTCAGATACCTCACAGCAGAAAATCCCTAATTTCTCAGTTCCGGAAACATTGGCTTCGTAAAAGGATCAGAAACCAAAAACCCCTTCAACACCTAATCCTACATTGTCTGCTCCTGGCAGCAGGTCTCATAAACCCTTATTCTTGATGGTGAACAAGATTTAGATATAATTTTTGGTTGTTATTTATTCACCTAGCAACTCCACTGATGAAGGTTTCATTAGATGAGGAATTCTGCGGACAAGAAAACGAGAAAGCACCGTGGAAAATACAGATATCAGAGTTTGAGTTTTTTAAGCGAAGTTCTATTTTTTACTATCATTTTAGTGGTATATTTTCCCTTACATATCAAAAAGATTTTTTCTTTCTTTATATTCTCAGAAGATTATAAGGCCCAAAAAGAACATTCTTTATTGGGAAAAGATGATTTTTCTTCTTCTTGTATCATAGATCTTGATACAACTTTATCTCCTAAATATGAGAGGAGAGATGATTGTTGCAATACAATTCCTAAAGATAATCAGTCACAGTCTGGGGATAAAGGTGTTGATTCGTCATCTTTGGATGATAATATTCTACCTCACAAGAAATTGACTATATTTCAGCTCAAAAACAAAGAAATATTTAAACCCTTGAAGCTGCCCACAATTCTTCATCAATATCCTTCAAAAGGATTCAAAATTTTGCCAAGTTTCTCTGGAGAGGATGAGGATATTTCAGCTGAAAAACATATCTTGGAATTTGAGTAATTTCTGGACAAATTTCAAATTATTTATGAAGATGTGGCTTTAAGGATGTTTTTTCATTCATTAAAGCAAGGTGCTCAGCAATGGTTCCAGTGTTTGGAAGCAAGTTCAATTAGTTCATGGCAAGGTTTTCAAGATATCTTTCTTAGATATTGGGGCGAGCGTAAGTCATATTAAAAACACCTTTTGGAATTATATTATATCCAGAGGCAGAGCAATGAATCAATCGTTGAGTTTAATAGGAGGTTTCAAAAAAATTATTTCAGCATGCCAAAAGAAATTCAACCTCGTGAAGCATCAGCTATGGTTTACTATCTGAGGGCTCTTTCTATTGTCTTGGATTTTTATCTCAAGGAGAGAAAGCCTTGCACTTTGAAGCTGATGTTTTTTTATGCACAATAAATTGAAGATAATGTGTGGGCTTGTAGAATTTTTTCCTGTCACGTTGAAAGAGAAATTTTTGTTGACGACAAGAGGGCCTGTCAAGAAAACATTGGAATTGATTTTCAAGAGAATGCAAGTTCAGAGGTGAACAAGGATTTTCAAAAGGTGTCAGAGGATTCCTGTATTGCTGAAACACAAGAATCTAAGCATTCAAAAGATTCTGGTCAAAAATTCGTTGCAACGACTAAACTACACTATGAAAGCTTGGAAGATCATTACAATTTTCATAATTTTAATGATTTTGTGAATAGAGAGGAAACTAGTGTAGCTTCTCAAGCATGTTTACAGGAGGAGGAAGATTTTTGTCAAGAATTGGCATTATACGAAGAACATCATAATTATGGGGAACAAACCTTGGATTTTTCTTTTCATCCTAAATTCCTGCCTACAGAAAATGGAAATCAAGTTCCTCGCACACAATTCCCAATTGAGGAGTCAAACAATGAAGGAAGCTGCCCTGTTCAAAGAAATATACATCAGCAAATTTTTCAAGAAAGGGAGGCAGTCGAAGTTCTATCTCCTTAATTCTATGATCCAGTGGCTGAGTATATGACAAATTTCTTTGATCAGCAACAAGATTTTATGTAAGGGTATGTACAAAGTTTTTTATATGGAAAATTTTCATGGTACATTCCTGTTTTGATTTTTAAATTTCAGCAGTATGAAGGTATTAAATCTAACAATCAGATGTTGGGTTGGTGCCATTGGAAGGCTGACTTCACCTGATTAAGCTCAGCCATGTATATATATATATATAGGAGTTGTACATAAATAAGCTCAGAAGTTGAGCATTTTTAGTTGCAGTATTGCTAGTTCGATATTTTTAGTTTAAAGAATAAAGGAAGAAGTTCAAAGTGTGGTATATTTTAGGGATATTTCATATTGGGATCAAATTCCATTTGGTTTTGACTCCATGCCCAATAAAGGCTATTGGTCTACAAGTTCTCTTTGACTCCATGCCCAATAAAGGCTACTGATCTACAAGTTCTCAGCACTTCGCTACCAAAGTGTTGTCCCCAATTGGAGCCAGATGTTGTAGCACAATTTCACTCAGCTAAAAGTCAAGAGAGGTTCTTAGCAATTCAAGGTTGCTGAGGAACAATTATTAGAAAATTAAAAAGAACTGGAACATGTTCAAGAAGATAACCATAAGCTCAACATAGGTTGCTCAACGATTCTCCTCGTCTCATGTCTTGGATGTGTTTCATGGCTCAACGTGTCAGCAAATTAAAAGGTACAAGCATGAAAGTTTGAGTCTTCATGGAGGTGGAAAAAGTCTTAGGTAGGGAGATGCTTCATTGAAGAAATTTTAGTTGCTTAAAACAAATACAAATTCTCTAGTTGAGGATGGGTTACCTTCTTCTCAGTCACAAATTGATCCAGCCCCATCTAGCAAGATATATGCTGCCTTGCATTTCCTATGAACGATACTTATTAACGAAGCTAGAGGACATATTATGCCTTATCATATTTTGGGGAATGTTTTTCTACAGCATATCAAAAAAAAAGGGAGGCTAGCTCTATTAAATTATAATTGAGGAGAAGGACAAGAAGGAGAAACATCTTGAGCTATTATTTGAACTAACTAAACTTAGAAAGCCTTTTGCAAGTTGGCATATGGAAACAATTGACATAGCTTATCTAAATGGTACACTAGCTACAAGTGTCGTGAATGATGAGGTTAGTGTGCTTAAAAAATATAATGTTAGATATTTCATATAGGATTGAATATCTAAAGGCGATGATGCCAGCTCCACCGCTGTCTGAAGTTTTTCAATTTCTTAATAATGACAAGAGCCTTTCTCGAGATAAAAATGTTTGTATGGATGTGAATTCCTCTTATGAAGTAGCAACAATGGCAAGAAATGGTTTTGATCAGCCAAGTCTACTGTCAATTTCTTCCAATGGTAATATAACGCATCTTGGTGTGGTTGGGAGAGATTTGAAACTCCCAGCATCAAGATTTTATTTGAGAGTGGAAAATTACTTGCACATAAAACGTAGATCTTCTCAGGTCATGATTTTCGATTTCAAATTGCGGGCAAACAAAGGAAAATTTTAAAATTCTGCGATCGGGGTTTTTTGCAGAATATTCCCAGTTGACTATATTGCAAGAATTGTTTAAAAATTCAAAGCGGTTTAAGAGATTTTGTCAGTTCTTCAAAGGCAATTTTTTCTAGAAACGTCCTGCAAAACTAGGTTTGATTCATTCTATGGGAATTCGATTGGCATGATGACAATTTCCTTCTCAGATGATCACTTGGCATTTAGATGATATTTAAATAAAACTCAGTACATTTCAGATTGTAATTTGGTTGCATGCAAACCCAAAGATCAATGAGACTCTGCATGAAAAAGAAGGGAAGCAAATGCATATAATATGGTAGTAGTCTACCTCAAGAAATAAATGAACGACTTGGATCATCCAGCCCAGATCTTATGGTTTTGCGGCATCACAAAATGCTCATAACATATGTGAGATAGTGCCCCCATAGAGTGGTTTGGCTTGAACCACTATTCACAAATCGACGGCTACGATTCAATGCGGCATCACTCAGCCCCTTCTCAAGAAACTGTTATAGGTGCTTCCGTAGACAGTAATTGGTTTTCAAAAACCATGTGTGATTTTTTCAATAATGCATACGAGTATAACGGTGGGACCCAAAATGTATTATTCGTCCTTCTTTAACTTGCAGCAGGGTGAGGTTCTATTTTGGTTTTATATTATATATTATATATAATATTAAAAAAACTATTTTGTAAATTTAATTAATTCCAAAATTTCCTAAACTACTTCAAGAATCAGTTTTAAAACTGATCGTAGTAGTTAGGAAGTCAGATTAGATGGCAAATATAAAAGTAGAGGCAAGAAGAGGGGTGGGGGTTCCCGGTTTTTGGACCTTCAGACTGCAAATTTTGTACTGAATTTTCAAATGATTAATGAATGAAGAGCAAGTTTCTAGCACTTGTTGATATTAATATGTTTTTACAGTTTACATTCTGTAATTTCAGTCTATGAATAAAATGAAGTTAAAATCCTTAATAGGCTCTCCTTCATTTTAACTATTTCTTGTCTTAAAATTATTCTGAAGTTTCAAGTGATAAATTCTGTTTAACGGCATATCAGTTTGGGCTTCCTTTCCTTAGGTTCTTCTTATCATTTCATTTAATATCAGCAAAAAATGGCATTGTGGGACATTCATTGCATTTGATTATTCAGGGATTATTAAAAAATATATGAGGGTGATTACGCAAATACCTTTTGATTAAATATTTCTGTGACATATATCTATAAATGTCTCGAGCACTGATTCCTTACCATAGCCAAGGAATTGTTTCTTAAGGTACAACCATGGGAACTAGACAATAGTCATGTATATGTATAAAATAGAAGAAAGAGTTACAACCGGAGCCTTGACGTCGCAGCCTCCTTAAACAGGGTTCAGTCGAAGCGCGTTGTGATGAATCGTCGAGGAATTTGGATGGGATGAAGAAACAAGCCTAAGCTCTCTCAATAAGGGTCTCTTACGTTCTATCTTTTCTAGCAAAATGTACAGGAATCTCTTCAGCGTTTCGGCTATAATATGTTCAGTTCAACTAGCTCGTCAATGGAATATGGCTATATTTACAGAGGGATAGAAGGAGGTTGGGATCCCTACAATGTTGGAAGGGATGCCTTATCCCTTGGTACGTTTCCCCAAAAGGTGGAAACTATAGGCCAAAGGAGGGAGGCCATGGTTATTCAGTCGAACCACTCCAGATGACTCGCGCACGAAGTTGTTATGATGGAAAATTTGCCTATATTTTTAACAAACATTCCATAAACAGGTTGGCGTAGGCAGCTCACTAGGACAAAGCGCAAATGGGTGCAGGGCCTAGTGTTAATTTCCTCACCGGCGCGAGGGCAAAACGGTCTACTAGCGCCAAGGAAAAAACATGTGTTTCTGATGGTCTGTTCAGGAAATTGTCAACAGAAGTAATGTTTTCCTCATGGCAAGGGATGCAATGATGGTCTTTGCAAGGCATGACACTTCATTTGGGTCACAGAAATGAGCCTCCAATGTGCGGGATGGGGATTGCAGGGAAAGTGACAAAATTTTGTGTAACGGATGCCCCCTAAAGCATGAGGTCTGAGAGAGAGGAAGGGGTGAAATGCTTTACGAGAACATGTTCGAACCAAACATCGTCGTCAGAAGACCTGCAATTACAAATACAACTGATATGTCTGATACATGAATATGTGGTATGGGTGCATCCATCCATAATAGAGCACATATAAACTGAGATCTGAGGTATGGACGCAGCCGTCCAATAGTAAGGATCAATAAATAGACTCAGGTATGGTCGCAGCCATCCAAAAAGAGTCATGAAATAAGTCATGATAAAGTACAATATCCCGCAACCTGGATCTTATCAGAAAAAACCCAGGGTCTTGCACTCCATCTCGATTCGGACAAGTACAAATTCAAGCATGCGAATATGTGAGCTGAAGTCAAAAATGCAAGAAAATCACCTGATTACCAGCCAATGATGAAAGTTGTTAACAGGTGCGAGAGAAACCACCAATAATGACGATGGCCCTCAAGGTACAACAGGTCTAATCCCTGGAATGTGAACAGTGATCTGGCGTCGAACACCCATAGAATCACTCGATCGAAGGCCAATGATGTGGACCTATCGTCGAATGCGAAGAACCTGCCATTGAGGCATGCAGGCTCCAAGGTACCGAAGGGGAGTCTCTAGACCAACTTCCTCGATAATGAGATGAAGTCGATAGGAAGTGACCTGGTTGAAGGAGGGCCATAACATTTCCTACATCATTGACACGAGACAGAGGAACATAATGATAATGAATCAGGACCAACAGAGAATCAGAGGGAGGTTGAAAACTGCAGAGGCAAAACTTCTCTTGAACATATCAGCGACACGACCCTGGATTTGGCAGTATTTGACATCAAGGGATTTGAGGTCATGATGACGTGTAAAAGTGCAAATGAGAGGTCAAAGTAGATTACCCAAACCCATGGAGGCAAAAAATGATGAAATGAGATATCCCCAATCCGACACGAATGCAGACGAGTGTCATGTTCAAGAGTGACATACTGCCAACACAACTAAAGACTAGTTCCAATTCTCTCTATCATATACCCCAATTGATTTAGAACAAGATTAGTATATCACATGCTAACAAGTTTGTCCTCTCGTAAAAATCCAACCTAGTACATTTTTGCTATCCTTAGAAGTGAGAACTAAGGTTGCCATAACATTGCTCTTATGTCACTGTGGTTTAATGAGTCCCATAAAGAGAGAACTTCCACATCTTTTCATGTTTAGAGAGTTTGAAAAGAAGTGAAAAGAAATCAAACATTCAATGCCAAATGATTCTTTGCATCCGAAAAGGTAGAAAAAAAATATCCCTCAAAGAGTTTCTAGCCGCTAAGAGGCTGTGTCCTTTTTCGTAAATAATCTATCCTAGCCCGAAAAAGAGGTAAATGTATACTGGGTAGATATCGTTTCGCAGCCATTTAATGAGTTCAAAACGACAAGAGTCTCATAAATCTTTTCAGTTTTAGAGAGTCAGAAAAGAGCTGAAAGATGACTCCAGTAGTGACTTTTTCGTGTTTTTACCGAGTCCGAAAAAGTATAAAATACAACTCGTTACTTCATCGCTATCTCATTAAAAACCTGTCGCTGCACAAGAGACGCACGTAAAACCCATTTATCGAAAAAAAATAATGAAATAATCGAAAAATGTGTCTTAAAACCTAATTAGGGCTTTGAAAAGCTATAAAATGCCAAAAATGGTAAAAAACAATTACTTTTCACTTTTACCTCTTGTGGAGCAATAGTTACCCATTTTATACTACGATTTTGCGGCAACGATAGCGGGCAATCTGGCAGATCAATCTCGAATCTGTTAGTTCCAGGTAAGAGTCGACATCCTTCCTTACCTTTTAAGTCCTCTTTCATTACCTGCAACCTTCAATTTTTATTTTTGAGGGGGGAATTGTGAAAACTAGGGCACGACAGTTGGCGCGAGTTTCGGGCATGGACTCGCGCCAATCGCCCAATTTTTTGAACTGGGGCGCGTCCATTGGCGCGAATGTTTCTAAAATAGTCACACCAACCGCGCAACTCTTTTTAAACTCAAAATGCAAGCTTATAGGCCCAAACTCCACAAATATTAGCTTTAAATTTGGCTAATAATGTCCATATGAACATGTTTGCAGGTGTAAAGTGGAAAAATGGTGATCGAGTGGAAGGACTGGGAACACAGTGAAGAAGATGAGCTTGCCATGGATAATGACAGATGCATGGAAGCTCTCAGAGACTGTGGACTAAAAAAATTCTTCATGACACTGTGCCTCAGAGCTCAACTGGAGCTACTGCAATACTTGATCAGTATCTAGGATGAGGATCAGTAAAAATTCATTCTTTGGGATCAGGAAATCAAGATTGATGTTTCAGAAGTTTATTTCATAACAGGACTGTCGCAGAGGGGGACAACACCAATCTTGACCAACACCCGTCCCACCATGGAGAACATGAGCATGGTAATTAACAGGGTATGTCCAGGGGCACGGAAAGGATCAGGAAGCGGGAAGGTGGATATCTAGACTATCCTGGATCTAGCACTAAACGTAGTGATACATACCATCACACGAGCTGCAAGATCGCAAGCACCGCACGAGGCAAAAAAATAGAGCTACTTATTTTTGTAGACTGCTTGACACCGACCATCTACAACTGGGCAAAGGCAGTGACAATCAACATGAAACGTCAACTGACAAAGTGCAAGAAGACCAAACTGAAGTAATTTGGTTATGTGTCTATCCTAGTATCATTCTTCCTGGAACGAATACCAATCTTTCAGCGCCAGGAGGTGATAGTCCCAACACCACCAGCACTGGAACCATGGATGGTCCGATGGGCAGCTCTGATACCAAGGTCAGGGGGCGATCAACAGATGTCCTGGAGACCAGAGTTCTTTGATTGTCTCTACCGAAGTTGATTGTCGTGGAGGACTAGCCCTATTTTGGCACAAATTTCACTGGTGACCTAGACCTCCCTCTCCCAGAA
The DNA here is from genome assembly GCA_034641835.2 of Pinus albicaulis. Lineage (NCBI taxonomy): Eukaryota > Viridiplantae > Streptophyta > Pinopsida > Pinales > Pinaceae > Pinus > Pinus albicaulis. The sequence continues at coordinate 1,445,853,820 of CM076572.1, read as the reverse complement.
GGAGAGTTTTGGGATGAAGCACTTGGTAGGTCTCATTTTATTATTTTCATGAGTATTATGATCTTTTGGGTATGTATGTTCTGACATTTAATCCATGTGTTTGCAAATGTAGGCCCAAAGAGACCTGCAGGTATGCATTAGGGGAATTTTGACGTATAAAATGGGCCTCCTAAGGAAATTATAAAATAATAGTGGAAATAATAAAATAAGATTTGATGACATCATCAAATTTTAGAGGGAAAATTTTAAAAACTACTTTTTCAACTCGTATTTTCAACTTATCTCCCAAATTATTTACTCAAATTTCGAGAGGGAGTACTCGTTGGATGCAAAATTTAATTCCTCATCCAAGGAGTACCCATGTTGCATACTTTCGATGAACCCTGCTACACGAAAAATGAGAAATACATGAAAAACGTGATTGCAATCACATTTTTTCATGTATTCCTCATTTTTCACGTAGCAGGGTCCATCGAAACTATGCAAGATGGGTACTCCTTGGATGAGGAATTAAATTTTTCATCCAACAAGTAATCCCGCTCAAAATTTGAGTTAAAACTTTGGGAGATAAGTTGAAAATACGAGTTGAAAAAGTAGTTTTATTATTTTATTATTTTTTAATATTTTTACCCTTTTACTTAAAAAATGGTGAATCATCCCCCATGGTTGACATCATAATCTTGAATCCTATTGGTTCTTATAAAGTTTATTTTGGTTGTACATTTTTCTTAGGAGGCCCATTTTAGACCTCAAAATTCCCCTAATGTCTCTGATAGCGAGTTGAATCCCTCGTGACTTTGATATTGCCCCTCATGGTGAAGAGGAGGAGATCGTGTGCAACTTGGAGGGAATCACCCGCGGGGTCCCGGACTATGCGTGATTCGACGATGTTCCTCATGCGTATCAGAGACATATTGCAGGGGTGTCAAACCGAGTTCACCGCTTACTGAGGCAGCTTGTACGAGCAGTGACATGCTATCATGATCATCATGTTGATTAGACACCTAGGCTTTATTTTTGCATATTTTGAGAGACACGATGTCTCAAGATGTAACAGAAACACACATATTTTTTGAAACTTATGGTGCACACTAATGCAAACATTCAATATATATATATATATACATATATCTATCTTCCTATTTTTGGAAATACTGAGAGGGGGGGTGAATCAGTATTTCTTTTCAATTTTTATTTTTACCAGTTAGATCACCTATATTTAGAACACAAAATGAACAATAAGAATAAATGCTTTTATTAATTTCTTCTTCACAATAAATCAAGTACAATATATGTAGGGCTCCAACCCGAGATGAAGACACCAATCTTCAATCTCCTAGGCTCCAACCTTGTCAATTCTAAGGCACCAACCTCAAGGGCCCCAACCCTATATCTGGTACAGGCTCCAACCTGGTCTCTTGAGGACTCCTATCCTCTAGGGCTCCAACCCTATCTTCCAAGGCACCAACCTTGTCTCTATGAGGCTCTAACCTCCTGCTTCATTTCGTCAAGATATATTTGGTTATATTTACAGCTCCCAATGTCTTCTTCAACGAGCCCTGTCAATCTTCACTTAGTCTTCATTGTAGTCTTCACATTACGTCATCAATGACAACCTTGATCTTTTCACATGAAGGTGTCTGCGTTTTCCTTCATGATACCCAATCAAATCCTTCAAGTCACCTCATGATGTCATCAATGATGCATCATGATCTTCAATATTATCTTCAAGAAAACTCACTGAAATGTTTTCAATAGTATCTCAAAGGTTAGTCAAGGCTTCTTAACAAGAAGGATCCAATCTGGGATCTTCTTCAATATCACTTCTCAAAGACTCCAAACAAGGTCTTCAGAAGTTCTTCAAAAGTGTCTTCAATAATCCTTGCCTAAAATATCTCTCCACGAGGATGCTTCAAAAAAACTTCACTGTACAAAGTTTGTTTCAAGTAATGCCTGTAATTTGCTTTAATGGGCTTAGGTCCAACCATATTTGTGGATTTCTCTTAACGTGTATCAGCTCTCCAGCAATCTGAATAGATCATAGTCCTCCACACAAGGTAACAGAGGTCCGAGCTCTTGTAGCTTATGAAATATTGTCCCACAGTCTTCCAGCAATCAATCACAGGTACGAGAGTATATTATTCAAGGTCTTATCATATGTCAAGGATATGATATTTATGAAATATAGTGCAGCTCAAACAGGTCCAAAGATGTGGTTGCTACTAATTTACTTAGTGTAATGAGCCACAGAATCTGTGATCTTAGTCTGAGCCACAGAATTATGCAGAAGTTTGAAAAGGTCTGAATTATAGAGTGTAGATACAAGATCGAGCTACTGAAATGAAGAGGTCTGAGAGAATTGTAACTTCCTGCAAAGAAATCTATTTTTGAACAAGAGATATGACCCTATTCTGTGTTGTTCTGAGTCCTTAATTATAGCTTCAAGATCCCATATATGTAAGCAACCAAAGCTCCACTGTCACTGAAATGATAGCCAGTCTGAGCTTGTCTCCAATCAGGTTACTGTGATTTAACTCTTCCACGGGTATTACAGACAAGGATTGTGGTTTATTCACATAATTTTATCTTCCTTAAGTCTGAAAATAGGCCCAACCAATATTTAGAAATTTCCTTATTATAGTTCACGAGATGTGAACACCTCCTTTTTGTTATGTACTTCTGTGACAATCTTCATCGAAATGTTTTGCCTAAATGATCAGTTTAGACATCAATATATACTAGGTTTCAACCTTTAATGAAGAGACACGTCTCTTTGCCATGAGGCATGAGCCTACACAAGTCAGCTTAGGTCGGCTCACTTGACAGAAATTTACCTTAAACTTGAAAAATCAATAACTTTCAAACCGCTTGGAGTTTCGGGCTGAGTAATAGCTCGTTGGAAAGGAAAAATTATGATCTTCAAGATGGTGTAGGTTTCATTAAGTAATTTTTCCTCTAAGGTGGAAAAATATATTTTTTAATGTGACTGATTATTTATGAGTGCAAAAATGGAGGCAGGGAAGAATGCCTTTAAGTGTAGAGCCTCATGGTTTGATTTCTTCGTTGATTGTCTTCATAATCATGCGTTAGCCTTCTTCAGCATAGGGTCACCATCATCATGTCCTTGCCTTCTTCAACATAGGGTCATTAGGTCAGTTGTCCTTAAGATAGTGCAGAGATATTGCATCAACCAAGTGCAGCATCATTATGTACTTTTCATCATAAGGACATCAAGCTTTACATCATTGGAGATTTTTCATGTCATCATCAAATTATTGGAGGTAGAACATGTAATCACGTAGTGTTATCATCAAGATCATTGGAGGTAGGACATATCATCGTGTGTATGTCTTATAGTCCTTCATCAAGTGCAGTGATATGGTAGTCTTCCATTATGATCATCAACATACATGATTGACACTTCATTTGTGTCTTGACATCTTAAACAAGAGATGTAATCACTTGTAATCATCCTCTGGAATCCTTAAGAATATTTTCCATCCCGGTCACTGACATCATCAATGACAACCTAGAGTAACACCTATTTGATATGAGTCTTTCATGTGATGATGATTTTTACAGATTACGCAAATGTCTATCTAATACAATGTTAGCCACTGTATCAGTTAATGCATTCATTTGTCTAGGAATATGTTGATATGTGACATAATCAAAATGTCTTTCCAGCAAATGAACACGTAAATACAATCTTAAAATGTGAGGGTTTCTAACTGAATAATGCCGATTAAGTTGAAGAACAACAAGCTGTGAGTCTAGATTTACAACCAATGCACTAATGTCGAGGGTAATCGCCTCGGTTAACAGTTCAATAACAACACTATACTCAGTGAAATTGTTTGTAGTTCATCCTAGACAAATACCTTGCAAGTCTATCAACTCACCAGCAGGATCATAAATCACCCAAGCTGTTGAAGACAAGTTCTAGGTATTGCGGGAAGCACCATCCGCGAAACCGACATAAGGGGTAATAGACATCTACACAATAAGCAACGACCCAATAAGCAGGAAAACGCTCGCAAAACACACCAAGCCAAAAATGTGCAAAAATGAAAAGAACACCTATGTACATAAAACATGCACGAATGACTCATGCATAATACTTTTTGAGATACAACCCATTTCTGGGTTGATCTAAAGGATGACCTTCGTAATCAATGAGCTCAGAGGCCCCATTCTTCAAAACGCGTTTAACAATGTAGGGCCCATGCCACATGGGTTGAAATTTGACTTCCCCTAGCTTATCATGAGCTTGGTCTTACAGGAGGACGAGGTCTCCTTCTACAAAGGAGCGAGGGGAAACTGACTGGTCAAAATGAGCTTTGACCCGCTTCTTCTGTGCCTCGATGACCAAAGCAGTGAAGCGGCGAGTTTCAGCCAGCCTTTCTAAGTAGAGAAGACGCTCTTCTTCAGGTGAAGTGTTGGGCAATAATTCAATAGCCACTTTGAGCGAAGGTATTTCACACTCAATCGGAAGGGTAGCTTGCAAACTGTAAACAAGCTGAAAAGGAGTGAATTCGATCGCATCCTTAACTGAGATTTGATATGCCCAGAGAGCTGAAAATAACATGAGATGCCAATTGGATTTATGTATCCCAATTTTACGTTGAATCATGGTGACAAGAAATTTATTCACAACTTCAACCTGGCCATTGGCCTAAGGATAGTACGAAGTTGAGCTGTCGTGATGCAGACCCAACCTAGAAGTCAGCTCTGCCACCATATAATGCCGAAAATGGGAACCATGATCGATAACGATGGCTTGAGGGACACCAAACCTAGAAATGATGTGATTGAATATGAATTGAGCTATTTTCTTACCGTCAGGCGCAAGTGTAGGCATTGCTTCAGCCCATTTGGTGAAGTAGTCAACGGCTATGAAAATATAAACATGCCCCCTGGCCGAGTGAGGGTGACACGTCATAAAATAGATGCCCCACTTCAAAAAGGGACCAACGGTAATGACAGGGTGGAGATGTGTAGGCAGCACGCACAACTTGCGCTGATAGATCTGGAAATTGTGACATTTACAAACAGCGACAATGCAGTCCTTGAAGATAGAGAGCCAGAAATACCTAGCACGAATAATATTTTGTGTAGTGGCATAACTAGACATGTGACCGCCATAGGCGCCACTATGATAATCATTCAGATATTTCTCAGCCTCCTCGAGATTCAAACACCAGCGAAGAATGAAATCTACTCCGACGCGGTAGAGTGTATCTCCGACTATACTATAAGGTTATGATTGATGACGGATGCGTCGACGAGCATCCTTCGTCAACTCAGATCTAAAGGTAGAAATCTGGAGATAGATGATGATATCACCGTACCACGGATTGAGGGTGCTAATTAGAAAAAGTTTATTGTCTGGAATTCATTCCTCAGAACCAAACGAAGCGGAGTCAGAAGGGAGGGAGCAGATCAGATCGGCAAAGATTAATTATTTCTTCGACTTGGTAGTATTAAATTCCAAATCAAACTCTTGGAGGATGAAAATCCACTTTGAGTATTTTCCCCCAGCAATTGTCCAAACAATATATAGGTCATGGGGTTTCATTCGGAAATCACAGTCACAGTACGCAACAGAATATAATGACGAAAATGTTGAACTTCTTGAACCACAGCTAACGCTAACTTCTCCACATCTGCATAGTGTGTTTCGATATCGAGAAGGTTATGAGATAGGTAGTAGATAACATGCTCATCACCGTCATCATCGTCTTGTACCAGAACCATGGCAATCGTGTTGAAAGCGGCAGCTAAATAGAGGGAAAATTCACGATGATAGTTCGGAGGATGCAACAGAGGAGCATTGATGAGCAACGTCTTCAGTGCATCAAAAGACTTCTGAGTGATCTCATCCCAGAGGAATGGGATGCCTTGCTTTAGTAATCGCATGAATCCTTTAGCCACTTTGGCATAGTTAGGTATAAAACGACGTAGAAAATTAGCCTTCCCTGTAGACTCTGTGACTGATGTAATGAAGATGGAGAGGGGAGATTAATGATAGCTTCAACTTTGAGCGGATCGAGGTGAATCTCGTCTTTGGACACGATAAACCCTAAGAGTCTACCAGAATCGACGCAGAAGACACACTTGTGCGGATTTAGCCGGATGTTGTAGCGTCGATAATGAAGAAATATCTGACGAAGATGGTCAAGATGGTCCTTATGCTTAGCTTAATGAGCCAGAAGGTCATCCAGATAAAGTTGAACGATGTGCTTAATATCGTGAACAGCATACGACATCGCTCGTTGAAATGTGGCCGCAGTATATGTTTACCCCTTTTTCGGGTTGGGATAGATTATTTACGAAAAAGGAATACCTTAGTTTATCACGACTAAGAGACTCTTTCAGATATTGTTTTCTACCATTTTGGATCTGAGGGAATATTTACGAAAAGGGACATGCTGGAGTTTTCTTTTTCACTTCTTTTCAAACTCTCTAAACATGGAAAGATGTTGAGTTCTCCCTTTGTCAGACTCGTTAAACCCTGATGACATCGAAAATCGTCACCATGACGTTGCTCGAGTTCCTCCTTCCTAGGGCTTGTAAAATGTGCCAGGTTGGATTTGTCCGAAGGACAAACTTACATTGCAAGCATATGATATCCCCTTAAAGCTTGTTTTAAAAATAATTGGGGTACTTTCCAGAAATGGTGGGGGAAAATGGAACCAATCTTTAGTCATGTATATGTATAAAATAGAAGAAAGAGTTACAACCAAAGCCTTGACGTCGCAGCCTCCTTCAGTGGGGTTCAATAGAAGCACGTCTCGATGAATCGTCGGGGAATTTGGATGGGATGAAGACACAAGCCTAAGCTCTCTCAATAAGGGTCTCTTCCGTTCTATCTTTTCTAACAAAATGTACAGGAATCTCTTTAGCGTTTCAGCTATAATATGTTCATTTCAGCTAGCTCATTAATGGAAGATGGCTATATTTATAATGGAGAGGAGGAGGTTAGGATCCCTACAATAGTGGAAGGGAGGCCTTATCCCTTGAGAGGTTTCCCCAAAATGTGGAAACAAGAGGCCAAAGGAGGGAGGCCATGGTTTTTTAGTCAAACCACTCAAGATGGCTCGCCCACGAAGTTGTTATGATGGAAACTTCACTTCTATTTTTAAAAAAGATTCCATAAACAGTTTGGCGCGGGAAGCTCACTAGGACAGAGCGCCAATGGGCACAGGGCCCAGTGTTAATTTCCTCACCGGTGCGAGGGCAGAACGGTCTACTAGAGCCAAGGAAAAAACATGTGTTTCTGATGGTTTGTTCAGGAAATTGTCGATAGAAGGAATGTTGTCCTCATGGCAAGGGATGCAATGATGGTATTTGTAAGGCATGACACTTTATTTGGATCACAGAAATGAGCCTCCAATGTGTGGGATGGGGATTTCAGGGACAGTGACAAAATTTTGTGTAACACGATATTGCAGGGACTCCAGTAATGACTTTTTCATGTTTTTACCGAGTCCGAAAAAGTATAAAATAAAACTCGTTACTTTGTCATTATCTCATAAAAAACTTGTCGCTGCACAAGAGACGCATGTAAAACCCATTTCTCGAAACAAAATAATGAAATAATCGAAAAATGTGTCTTAAAACGTAATTAGGGCTTTAAAAAGTTATAAAATGCCAAAAATGGTAAAAAATAATTACTTTTCACTTTTACCTCCTATGGAGCAATAGTTACCCATTTTATACTGCGATTTTGCGGCGACGATAGCGGGCAATCCGACAGACCAATCTCGAATCCATCAGTTCCAGGTAAGATCTGACATCCTTCCCTACATTTTAAGTCCTATTTCATTACCTACAACCTTTAATTTTGATTTTTGAGGGGGAAATTATGAAAACTAGGGCATGGCGGTTGGCGCGAGTTTCGGGCACGAACTTGCGCCAATCGCCCAATTTTCTGAACTGGGGCGCGCCCATTGGCGCAACTGTTTCTAAAATAGTCGTGCCAACCGCACAACTCTTTTTAAACTCAAAATGCAAGCTTATAGGCCCAAATTCCACAAATATTAGCTTTAAATTTGGCTAATAATGTCCATATGAACATGTTTGCAGGTGTAAAGTGGCATAATGGTGATCGAGTGGAAGGAACGGGAAAAAAGTGAAGAAGATGAGATTTCCATGGATAATGAGAGATGCATGGAAGCTCTCAGAGACTGTGGACTAAAAAAATTCTTCATGACACCATGCCTCAAAGCTCAACTGGAGCTGCTGCAATACTTGATCAATATCTGGGATGAGGATCAGGAAAAATTCATTCTTCAGGATCAGGAACTCAAGATTGATGTTTCATACATTTATTTCATAACAGGACTATCGCAGAAAGGGGCAGCACCAATCTTGACCGGCACTTGGCCCACCATGGAGAACATGAGCATGGTAATTGACAGGGTATGTCCAAGGGCATGGAAAGGATCAGGAAGTGGGAAGGTGTATATCTAGACTATCTTGGATCTAGCACTAAAGGTAGTGCTACATACCATCACACGAGCTGTGGGATCACAAGCACCACATGAGGAAACAAAGACACGGCTACTTCTTGTTGTAGACTGCTTGACACCAACCATCTACAACTGGGCAGAGGCAGTGACAATCAACATGAAACATCAATTGAAAAAGTTCAAGAAGACCAAACTGAAGCAATTTGGTTATGGGTATATACTGGTATCATTCTTCCTGGAATGACTACCAATCTTTTAGTGCCAGGAGGTGATAGTATCGATAGCACCAGCACTTGAACCATGGATGGTCTGATGGGAATCTCTGATGCCAAAGTCAGGGGGTGGTCAACAAATGTCCTGGATATCGGAGTTATTTGAGTGGCTCCACTGACAGTTGATTTTCGTGGAGGACTGGCCCTATTCTGGCACAGATTTCACTAGTGACATGGACCTCCCACTCCCCAGCGGAGTCACCAATTTTTTATGCAGGTAAATCCTCTCTGCGGATAGAGACGATCCCTCTAGCCCTAGATTGGGTCTAGAAAAAAAGGGACAAGCTAAAGTATAGGTTCCTAATTAATGAATGAAAAGAACAAGGTAGATTGACCTACCTGGAGTCCAACGTTTTTGTCATGGTGGCAGCCTCTTGATCTCTGTCTTGACAGGTCATGATCCTTCCGCAACGATGCTTGGATACCTGCACGAAGATCAACAAACAAGAGCAGCATATGAAACAATGAGCTCATCCATAATTACTAACCATTAAAGGAGGGTTAAGCATATTGCATCAAATAAAACACATTAACGCAAGATGGGAACCAGACAATAGTCATGTATATGTATAAAATAGAAAAAAGAGTTACAACCAGAGCCTTGACGTCGCAGCCTCCTTCAGAGGGGTTCAGTCGAAGCGTGTCGTGCTGAATCGTTGGGGAATTCGGACGAGATGAAGACACAAGCCTGAGCTCTCTCAATAAGGGTCTCTTTTGTTCTATCTTTTCTAGCAGAATGTACAGGAATCTCTTCAGCATTTCAGCTATAATATGTTCAGTTCAGCTAGCTCATCAATGGAAGATGGCTATATTTATAGAGGGAGAGGAGGAATTTGGGATCCCTACAAAGTGGAAGGGAGGCCTTATCCCTTGGGAGGTTTCCCCAAAAGGTGGACACAAGAGGCCAAAGGAGGGAGGCCATGGTTATTCAGTCGAACCACTCTAGATGACTCGCCCACGAAGTTGTTATGATGGAAACTTCGCCTCTATTTTTTTTTAAAAATCCATAAATAGGTTGCCACAAGAAGCTCACTAGGAAAGAGCGCCAATGGGCGTGGGGCCCAGTGTTAATTTCCTCACGAGCACGAGGGCAGAACGGTCTACTAGCGCCAAGGAAAAAACATGCATTTCTGACGGTCTGTTCAGAAAATTTTCAACAGAAGGAATGTTGTCCTCATGGCAAGGGATGCAATGATGGTCTTTGCAAGGCATGACACTTCATTTGGGTCACAGAAATGAGCCTCCAATGTGCAGGATGGGGATTGTAGGGATAGTGACAAAATGTTGTGTAACAGTGCCTTTGGGGCGAATAGTTGATAATTGGAATAATGTTTGAATGCCTCAATACAATCACCAAAGAGAGAAGTCCAAAAATACCCAGCGCGCATGATTTTCTGGGCAGTGACCAAGCCAAAGAGGTGGCCACCACAAGCGCCGCTATGGCATGCATTAAGGAATTTCTCAGCTTCAACGTGCGTGAGACAACGACAAAGGACAAAATCAACACCATGATGATAAAGATCATCACCAATGAGAAGGTAGCAGGGGCTTGGTGTCATTAACAACTTCGAGCATCACGATCAAGATGGGAAGCAAAATTCTAGGTTTGCAAATAGGTATGGATGTCGCCATACCAAGGATCATCCGAAGTAATGGCAAACAAGTGCTGATCGGGTAAATCATCATTAACTAGCAGATCACACGTACTAGTAGGCAATTCAGAAATGAGTTTAGCAAGGGATAAACCTTTCTTACTCTCGGGTGTGACAAATTCAAGATTGAACTCTTCGAGGATAATGATCCAATGAGCATACTTCCCATTAATTATCCATTGACTTAATAGGAAATCCATGGGGTTGAAATTGGTCATGACCTTGGTGGACGCGTAAGGATATAATGACGAATTTTTTGGACTGAGAACACAACGGAAAGTGCCAATTTCTCTTCATGCGAGTAGGACACAGGGGGTCCCACAAGGTTCTTACTGACATAATAGATAAAAAGTTCGTTTCTGGTGTCATCTTCCTAAATGAGGACCCCAACGACCGAATGGGTGGAAGCTGAGATGTTCAGGATGAAATACCTCTCAAAGTTAGCAGGACTGATCAAGGGAGCAAAAGTCAGAGCATGTTTCAGGGCATCAAAAGACTGTTGAGCATAGTCATCCCAAACAAATGGAATGTTAGATCTAAGGAGTCTTAGACACCCATGCGCAGTGGTGGCATAGTCAGGGACAAACCGATGAAGGAAGTTGGATTTGCCTTGAAGGCTTTGTAACTGGTGCAAGGTACAAGGAATGGGAAGCTCAAGAATGGCTTGAACTTTGAGGGGATCAAGATTTATACTATATTTGGACAAAATGAAGCCCAAGAGATGGCCGACAGGAACACAAAAGACACACTTCAGCGGGTTGAGGCGAATATTATACTTGCGACATCAGAGAAAAATAGTACGCAATCATGAATGTGTTGTGCCTGACGCCTAGAATGAGCAGTGAGGTCGTCAAGGTAGGCAAGGATACTATGAGCCAAGTTATGGAAGTAGTATGCCATGGCCCGTTGGAAGGTGGCTCTGACATTCTTTAGGCCCCCTGTAAGGAAAATTTCCCCACGGACTAATGAACGCAGTTTTTAACTAATCAGCATGGTGAATAGTAATATGGTTATACCCAGAGAAACCATCCATAAAGGATAGAACCTCATTCCCCACACACTCATCAATGATTTGGTAAATAAATGGTGTGGGGAAGTTGTCTTTGGAACAAGCTTTTTTCAGGTGGCGAAAGTCAGTGCAGACATGGATGGTGCCTTTTTTATTGAGAACGGGAAATGAGTTGGAAACCCATGTGGTGTAGCGGCAATGGGATAGATAAAACCAACCTTCTTGAGCTTATCGATTTCAGCTTTAATAGAATCTCGTCTAGAAGGATTGATTTTTCTACACTTTTTATTGACAGGATTGGCATCGGTCCATGTATCAATATGGTGTTTGACAATGACAGGATCAAGTTTGAGCATATCTGAATAGGACTAGGCGAAAACATCACGTAATTCCTTAAATATCTTAGTGTAAGCCTCAATTTCTTCTAGGGTCAATGTGCCCCCAAGGTAATGTTGTTTTCTACCCTTGGTTTATCGGAAATGTTAATTTTAATGGTAGGAGATATATTAGCCATGTTTCCTTCTTCAAAACCATCTAGTGCATGAATGGGATTTCTAAACCAATCGACTTCATCGTGGATGAAGTCTTTGGACTCCACAGCATACTAGCCATGGGACTGCTGCGGCAGGAAGTACGCATGATGGTTCATATCATCCCAGGGAAAATCAGGGGTGGTCATGGCTTCCATAATGTCTTCATCATAATGGAAGATGGGAGGACTGGCAGAAGGGAGACCACGTGATGCGGCTGGGCTACTTGACACATTTTCATGAAAGATATGTTTCACATACACGCCGCTACAAAGGGTAGACAAAGATCTAGTAGATGAAACATCTACCGATTTTGAGACAAAGGCGTTCACCGAGGGAGGTTCGACTGAAACAGAAGGGGATTCACCAGAGGGGTATTCCACCATGGATCTCATGGATGATGATAGATAGAGAATAACGACAAAAGATTTTTTCATCTCGACATCGGAGGGAGGTATCACAATGGGTGAAAAAATGCCCTCTGGTTATGCTGAAGAAGAAATCACAAGCAGAGGGGTACAAGATCCACTACGAGCGACCTCTATTTTTTGAACTGCCTCAAGGCTGTCACGAAATTCATCGAGACGAGGATAATGATGAGAATAGTGGCCATAAATATCGCACAAAGCACAGGGGTTGTTCATGCACAACTATTTGAGTTTCTTATCTGAATCAGGTAAGGTAACATGGACCTCTGGGATGTCATATTCATGAAACGTCTCGTTGACCACAGGTTTGAGACAAGAAAGCTCATTACAGTTATGGGTGGCATGCCCAACAACATCAAACAAAGCGCACATAAGTGATCGATTTGGAGGCTTAGGAAGTGCAAGAGTTGTTTAGGGGGGCCTTGCCCTTAGGTTCCTTATTTTTGGCTTTCCCCCCCTCATCGGATGCTTTCGCAATAGGATTAGGTTCTTGTTGAGGTGGTTGTGGCACTGAAGAAAAGGGAGGGGTCATGGTGACTGGTTGAACCAGGGTTAAAGCGGTATAAGGTTTGAGTTGAATAGGTGGAGTGTTTGTTGGGGGATCAATGTACCAGACTAGGATCCCCAGGGTCAAATTGGGAAGACTCAACATAGCCATAACAGGCACCAAAAATACTCCGTAGGGGGGGAGCTCAAAATGGTATCTGACCGGAAGGATAATGGCCTGGAGGAATGACTCCCAAATTGTTAAGGATTGGGGGAACCGTTCCTGGTTGAAAAAGGTTGGGAGAGACACCAGCAGAAGGAGAACGTCCTGAAGGATGTGTCGAGTGAACAACAACAGTTTTCCAAGGTTCTAGCTAGTCGAACCAGGCCGCTTTTGGCTAGCCCGAGACACTTGCAACATGGAAACACTCGATGAGCTGGGCTTGGTGATAAGAGGGGGGGGGGGGGCAGGGAATGAACCAAGTAAGGTGGAATCTTTATATACTCCTGGTGAAACACTGGTGAGAGGTGTGATTGATTGGTTATCAGCCACCAAAGATATGATGGGCTCAGGGGAGGTTTGAGACTTTGGTTCGTAATATGTCAACTGATCGATGGTGATGATATTTCCATTTTGGGGGAATCACATCTTACGGTGAACTCTAGATGCAAAATATGACATTGCATAAGTGTAGCTACAACCCAAGAGGATATTATAATCTAAGGGGGTATCAATGACTTTTATGTCAATACAAACAGTCTTTCCCACAAGTGTGACTAGACAATTGTGGAACATGTCGAGGGGCTGAGAAGGGTGACCGTCTCACGCATGAAGAGTGATGGTGGATGGGGCTAAGTCAGGTGATCCGAGCTTATTCCAAACATAGGCAGACATCACACGGGTAGATGCGCCCTTGTCAATGATACATCTTTGAACATGGGCATTACGAATCTTGACTGGTATTGGAAGGAAACAGAGTAAGGTAAAGGGGGACGATCTGACTTTTCAACATCAAAGACGATAAAATGATTATCTGAAGGATACACAACACCCAAATAAGATAGTAGAGCTTTTTGTTGAGATGGGAACGATTAAAGGACTTCTAACATTGACATGACATCAGGAGACTGCACCAAGTCATCTACTATGTTGTAGGTATGGGCGGCATTGGCAGAAGCAACATTTCGGCCTAATGGCCCTTTGGGGATCTTGTGAGTGACCTCTTCCTTAGGCTTAGGGATCTGTAAGGGAACATTTGGTGTCAAAATGGACTCTGTGGGTACCTTTTTTTGGGACTCGGTTACAGAAATAGCAGGTTGCTTGTTATATTGCCCCGACCAGGTCTGAAGGTTAACATCAGTTGTATTGACCTCTTCATAATTCATCATGAGAGTCTGGTAATCATGGGTACCAGACTGCAGAGTTTTAGGAGCAGACTGACCTTGAGGTGGTTGGGTAGCAACATATCCTTGCTGAGGTAAAGGATTAGTGAACACAGTCGGTTGAGTTGGCACAGTATTTGAAGGAAGAGAATCGGTGGCTTGCTATCCTCTAGATGCTGCTTGTGCTTCCCATAACTAACGCATATGGGGTAAAAGGGAAAAATTATGAGTATAATGGCCATGGAAACCACAACATGAATGAGGTTTGTTTGTACAAAGAGGCTTGTTCTGCTTGGGTTGATCGTCCTGTTGCTGTTTGGTTCTGGTTGCTTTTCCCCTTATTATTTTTCTTCGAAATTGGAGGATTAGTGGTGCTTTGTTGCACATACACCTGACCCTTAGGAGGCGATGGCTACTTTGGCAGAGGTTGAGAAGGCATGAGAGGTTGGGGCACTAATTTTGGAGGGGCTAGAGCATATGGTTGTGCAAAAGGACTGAAAGGAGGTTGGGCGACATTTGGGTAACCAATTTGAGAAACAACTGGCCCTGGCATCGATTTATGCGCTCAGGAAAATTCGTAAAGTGTGCTTGGACCAAAATACATGTTTTCGAGAGGGGGATAGGTTTTGGAGGAGCTAGTCCCCCCTGGGGGTAACCATAACCCATGGAAGGATGAGTATATGGATGTGAAAGAGATCCAACAATACCGTAAGTGGCATGAGATGCCCCTGGTGCGTTGGCACCACCAGGTCTAGGAAGATCCGGTAAAACGATATAAACATAACCAAACTAGGCGTAGATCAGGTCATATTTCAACGCAACTTGGAGAGATTCTTCCTTTGTATGAGGAAAATGCGACGCGACATCTTTACAACTGGAAGGCAAAAGCGTTCTAAGAAACCAATCCATATAGACACAGTCGTTGAATGTAGGATCTCGACACAAGCTCCTCCTTCTACACCATTCTTGGACATGCTCAGAAAGGCGGGAGCAGAAGTTTGACAGAATGCGGTATGTTAGAGTCCTATATTTTATAGGATCTCAAGGTGATTGAGTATTTTATATTTGTAATTTTACATTGTAATAAAATTTCGATATGCAAATGATTTCCAAAAAAAAAGTATATATAAAAGAAAATCAAAAGAGGGTATGTCAAAAAATGAATACAAAGAAAAAGACAAAAAGAAAGAAAGTTGAAAATAATAAAAAGAGAATAAGAACCCCACAAAATAAAAAATAGAATAATACTGAAAGTGCTAAAAATTCAAATGCCGCTACTGGTAGATTAGTTTTCTTTATGTCAAAATCAAATAATATTGTGTGCAGTTGGTCCTAAAATGCCACAATAACTATATTTATGTTCAAATCATACAACTTAATCATGATTGAACAATTGTGAATTTTATGTTAATTAGGTCAGTGAATAAATATTTTCCAAACAATTTAATCTTGGCAAATCATTAGTTAGGTAGAAAATGGAATTGATTCAACTGTTTAATCTCAATCAATAGGAGAAATAAGTGATAGAGTAGGTTAGATGTTTTATAAAAAAAAGTGATGTGGGTTTGCTAGCTTAAATGCACCCTAAGAAAAGAAGAAAAATGTTAGTTTAGCAAAAGAAATGAAATTAAATGGGTAGGTAGAGGTTGTGTTAGAGTTTTTAAAATAATTAAAATGCTTATCCTAAGTTTGGGTTTTCAAAGGTTTTATGTATATCAAGAGAAAAAGGGATGATATGATTTATCCTAAGTCTAAACATTTGGGCGCATAAATAACAAAACCTTGGCATATTATTATCCTATATCCTATTTTTCATTCTTAAATGAACCCGTCGTTACCCAACAAACTATCATATCACATCATTTTAAAGTACGCCCATCTCTCTGCCCATCAGATCTTTCTACCCTCGATCCGACGGTTCTTATTTGTTTTCGGCCCCCCCTCTCCATCCGAGCTTTACTAGGAGGGGTTCTGAAAAAACAAATTTCACTTTTTGGGCTCACCCTAACATGGTACCTCCTCCTTATTTCGCGCCCCCCTCCACTCAAAACGCTTACCGCCTTACCCTCACCCCCCCCCCCCCCTGAAAGTTGTTTTCCCCTTCGATACCAAAATTGTTATTCTATCCATTGAGTGCCAATCTTGTCATGACTGATCGATCATACCCATTTCCAATTAAATTCTTGCCTGCAGAAAGCAATCCATTATACATTTAATTCATAATTGACCGTTAATGCAACAGATTTGCGCCATAATCAACGGAAACTTCCCAATTTTGTATAAAGCCATGCATTATGAACATGTAAACTTTAACCTTGTTTATTTCTCTTCGTTGTATATACTTTTTATAGGTTTACAGAGTAATGGAGCAAGTCATATGATCATTACCAAAATCAGCATTACTTCCACTGTGCCTTTTTCACTAGACCAAATTTTTACACAGTCCTAGTAACCTGTCCTTTCTCACCCCTTTTTAATTCTCTAAAACAGATTTAACCATGCCTCCAAAGAAGAAAGGCCAGGATGAGACGGTAAATCCATTGATCCATCCTCCTGTAGACCTAGATCACATCCCTTTAACTGACATAGACTACAAAATTCATGAAACCCTCTGTGAATTCAAACTCTTTGAGATATATTGTTGGCTAGAAGACAAGTACATAGACAAGTCCGATGACATTGGACAGTGTGAATCAAATTTACCTCAATACATATGTCCCCATACCCACAATGCCCCTAAATTAATCCGCAAATTCCAAACCTGTTACATACCTAACTAGACAGCCATAATTGCTCCCACAAGAGAAATTATGTTCACTATTATTGCACAGTCCATTGACCAAATGATGCAGGTCCCTTCTATAGAAAATGGAACCCCTTTCTCACAGGAAGCCCTTAATGGATTGTATCAAAAGCTGGATTTTTCCAAAAGGGATAAAACCCTTGAGCTTTTTCTAGTTGAAGATACCCAATTGCCTAAAAATAATCCTCCCTACTCTTCCTCCATTATCCTTGACAGAGCCAAGCAGATCATCGTTGTCATTTCTTACCTCCTTGGATATTACTCTAACCAGTGGGTAGATGAGCCAATCATAGGTTTCCTTTCCATTTTCTCTACAGATTCTATGCCATCTATCCTTTTCAATTTTAGCCAATTCCTAGCAGATGTTATCCATGACCAATTTGTCAAATTTAAAATGAAAGAGGTGTTTAAATATACCTCTGTCCTAGATTACATGTTTTTTATATTTTCAGGGAGACATATTTAAATTTGCATCGAATAAATTGGATGATTATGGCAATAAGAAGTTAGTCATCTTCTGGACTACCATGGTGATGAAAGAGCAGAAGGAGTATTCGTACAAACAGTTCATTGAACTATTTATACATCTAGTAATGAGTCTTCTTAGCAGTACAGCTAAACCAAGAATTGTGAGGATATCAGAATAATTTTACAACTATCAGATCAGGAAAATATAGGTAACTAGTATTTATACTAGAACGATACAAAGTTGAGGATTTATTGTTGTGATCTTGCTCCCTACAAGCTCCCAAAATTCCTCCCAGTGAGTATTTCTTCTTTAGAGTACATAGGGAAAATGTTTAATGCTCATGAAGTAAACTTTGTATGAGAAAATAAAAAGTCACAATTCAGAATTAAAACACAGTTAGGGCCATTTATTTTCAACAACAGGTCAGAAAGGGAGGAAACAGACAAAATTTTAAAAGAAATGAATTTTAGCCTCAGTTTCACCTGGTCCTATGAT
The DNA here is from genome assembly GCA_034641835.2 of Pinus albicaulis. NCBI lineage: Eukaryota > Viridiplantae > Streptophyta > Pinopsida > Pinales > Pinaceae > Pinus > Pinus albicaulis. The sequence goes on along the minus strand of CM076572.1, from coordinate 1,445,835,819 downwards.
CCATTAGGAACCATCTCAAAACTAATGATAGAAAACAAGTCTACTCCTTACATTCTGTTGGAAATATGATGCAGGATGTTTTCCTTGATGGCAACCCACTGAATGGAGATGAAGACATGCGGCTGTTGACATGTGTTGTCCTTGATGGAAATCCACCTGATGAAGCTATTCTTGACTTGATGGACTTGGTAATCTGATGTTTATTGACAATATGATGCTGAGTGTTGTCCTTGACAAGAAACCCACTTGATGAAGATGATGACAACTTACTCGATAAAGTTGTGCTTAATGAAGAAAATGTGATGTTTCTACAGTGTGTACAGAAGGAAATGAAGAAAGGAATTTAGAATGTGCTCAAAATATGATGAAAAGAGTATGTCTCTTTGTATACGCGGATTGGCCTAGGGGAAGTCGCGTATGCACGCGGAAAATAACGTGCCAAGTCGCGTATGGGCAAAAGCGCTCAAAAAGTGCAAAACCAAGGGTAACCACCATGATATTGACCCATTGTATTGGGTAATGATCCGCCTAATTGACCCCGTCCAGGTAGTTTTGGGCTCATGGTATTGCTTTGGCCCATGGTATTGAAAAAGGGGCTCATGGTATTGAAAAAGGATAAACCTATATAAGGAGAAGAAATTCATTGTGCAAAATAGGAGTGTGGGTGCGAGATGTCTGAGCTTGAATGAATACTTCTCTCTGAAGAATATCTGAATGAAAAGGGTTACACTTGAATGATAAATCTGAATGTATGATGCACCAATGATCAAGAAGGGGATCTAGATCTGAATTGCTCTTGTATTTGCTAGATCTGATTATGGAAGGCTTAGATCTGTGATGAGGCGAGCATCTAGGCGAACATCTGTCTGAAGCAAAAGGGTAGATCTGAACTGAATATCTGATCTAATGAAGTATGCTGCTTTGTAATGATTGAAGATCTATATGCTACTTCGCCGCGGAGGAAGCGCGTATATACGCAGCTTCAGCGAAGAGAAAGCGCGTATGCGCAATAAAATATACACTGAGGTATACGCTGGTTTGTGTGGACGGAAGCGCGTATATACGCGACATCAGTGAAGGGAAAGCGTGTATGCAAACTAGGGTTTGCTGAAGCAAGGGGTATGAAATATCTGATCTGTTATACTATGTTTCTGCTATCTGATCTGTGTTGATAAGTATCTGTTGGTGATGTATGTCTGTTCTTAAAAGTATGGAAAGGGTCCAGTATGAAAATATGATGAAATGTGGCCTGCAAGTGGTGTTCTATTGAAGTTGTTGGATCCAGTGTGAAAATTGATGAAGCGTGGTCCAAGGTGGTGCTGAAGGTTGTAGCCTTCAGTCAGGGGGTTGTAGCTCCCTTCCAGGTGAGGCTGGTAAACGAGATCGGGGGGTCGTAGCTCCCTTCCAGGAGAGGCTGGTAAACGAGTCAGGGGGTTGGAGCTCCCTTCCGGGAGAGGCTGGTAAACGAGCGCAGGTGGGTGCCTGCGTGCTGGTCAAGTCTGCGCCAGCACATATGTTGTAAGATGTTTTCTCTATAATAAAATATTGAAGGCTGAGCAACTGCAGCGGTGGGTTTCTCCCGATTTGGGTTTCCACCTAAAAATCCTGGTGTTCATGTGTGATGCTTTGTGTGATGGTTTATTCTGTTCTTACTGCACATGTTTACTGTTGATTGAACATCTGATGGATGAATGATGGAATAATATAAGTGAAGATTTAATGACAGATCTAAATCTCTGTGTATACGCTAGTTTCATAAAGGGGATCCGCGTATATACGCTAGTTTACTGAAGGAAAGTAGCGTATGGGTTTTAAGGAATGAAAAAGTAAAAGATTTCATTATGCAGTAAATACTGATTCACCCCCCCCTCTCAGTATTTTTCCCAACAATTGGTATCAGAGCAGGTCCTTGTGCAGAAGCTTGATCGCTTAAAGGAGATCCGTCGCAATGGGAAGTCAAGAAGGAATAATGTCTATAAAGCCACCTATATTCAATGGAAGCAATCTGATATTCTGGAAGGTACGTACAAAAGCATATCTGCAAAGTCTTGGTGCAGATGTATGGGCAATCATGGAAGAAGGTTATCAATACCCGGCAAGTATTCCTACCGATGCAGCTGAAAGGAAGAAGTATGAAATCAATGCCAAAGCAGTGAATGTCTTATTAGGAAGCATGTCTGAATCAGAATTTGCTAAAGTGATGCAACTACATTTAGCAAAAGAAATATGGGACAAAATCATTATGAGCTATGAAGGAGATACAAAGGTAAAAAATGCAAAACTCCAAACTCTTAGAATTGAATATGAAAATTTGAAGATGCATAGTGATGAAAGTGTTGCCAGTTTCTTCCTTCGTCTAGATGATTTTGTCAATCGAATGAGAAATTTGGGTGAAACTAAAACTGATACTACTCTGGTTGAAAAAGTCTTAAGATCCTTGACTCCAAAATTTGACTCTAAAGTCTCCGCTATTGAAGAAAGGCAAGATCTGCAAACTCTTACTATTGTTCAATTACATGGGACTCTGACTGCTTTTGAAATGAGACAAGGAGGTCCTTCTCAAGTAAGAGAAGATGCGTTTAAGGCTTCTACAAAAGGAAAGGAAAAGGAAGTTGTCAAAGAATCCAGCTATATTTCCGATGAAGAAGAAGCAAATTTCGTAAGAAAACTCCAACTAGGAACTGGAAGATTCAAAGGTAAGCTTCCCTTCAAATGTTTTGAGTGTGGAAAAATTGGTCATTATGCTGCAAAATGTCCTTATAAAGGAAAAGAAGTTGTTAGAAGGAATAAGAACAGATCTAGCTCTAAGAAAAGTTACTATACTAATGAAGATAGTGATGGGTCATCTAATAGTGAGGAAGATTGTGAAGAAGATCTTAGACTTCTCATGGCCTTTGAACAAAAGGAAGAAAAGGATATGTTTATGGATGCTCTAGAGAAAAATGATTTTCTTGAAGAAAATAATCAACTCAAACTTCGCTTAGAAGATTGCAAAATTCTCTTAGAAGAACAAAAGGTGATCAGAGAGACTGTTGAAAAGCAGCTTGAAGAAGCAAAGAAACATATTGAAAAGCTAGAATGTGAAGTGGTAATTCAAAGAAAAGAAGTAGAGAAAGCAAAGACCTTGAATCTTAGATTTGCTAAAGGATCTAAAACCTTAGATGAGATTATCAAGGTACAACGTTCTCCTCTTATAAAGACAGGTCTGGGATATACCGGAGAATCTTCTCAAACTTCAGCACCAAACTATCTAAAAGCAGTTACAGGTGGTTTACTACATTCAGCCACTTAGCAAGGGAATAGAGGATCTCTACAGGGAAAGCAGGACCATCTCAATTCAAGGAACACTAGCAGGGATAGCTTTCAAAGACACTACAACCAACAGGTAAACTCAAATAGAAGATTCCATGATCGCAGAAATTTCTACTTCAATGGGCAATGTTTCACTTGTCACAATTTTGGTCATAAAGCTATTCAATGTGTGGCATTTAAAACCATCATGACAAGAGAAGCAAGAAAGAAAAGGTTGGATACTGAACCAAAGAAGAATACCTATAACAATTTTTCTCCTCTTCAAAGTGAAGTTGAATGCACTTATTGTAATAACTTTGGCCATGAAGAATCTGAATGCAGGAATAAGATCCAGCCAAAAGAACATGTTCCCTCAAGCTCTAAAATATGGAAAAAGAAAGAACCACCAGTTGAAAATTGTGGGATAGCATTATTTGCGGAAGGTGAAGAAAATCAATGGTACATCGATAGTGGGTGCTCAAGACACATGACAGGTGACAAAAGCAAACTTCATACCTATAATGCTCTAGAAAAAGAAAAGAAAGTTACATTTGGAAATGATACTCCTGCTGTAATTAAAGGAAAAGGGTCAGTATTTCTAAAAGAAAAGGTGAAGGCTAAAGATGTCATGTATGTGGATGGATTAAGGCATAACCTGTTAAGTGTTAGTCAAATGTGTGATCAAGGAGCGGAAGTGGTCTTCAGTTCCAAAGAATGTGTGGTTCGTGATCTTGATACAGGTAAAATCATCATAAAAGGAAAAAGAAATCCAAGCAACCTGTATGTACTAAACGGCATAGATCAATGTTACTTGAGCAAGTCTTCAGAAAATTGGTTATGGCATAGAAGGCTGGGGCATCTGAGTTTCTCCCAAATCAACAAAGCAAGCAGACTTCAAGCTGTTCGTGATCTTCCCAAGATCAATCTTCCAGAAAATACCATATGCAAATCTTGTCAATTTGGTAAGCAGACCAGAGTTCGATTTAATGCCAAAGAAGGATCATCAAGTAAGCCTCTTGAACTCATTCATACTGACATCTGTGGACCTATGAGGAAAAGGTCATTACGTGGGGAAGAATACTATATCCTATTTATCGATGACTACTCCCGAATGTGTGAGATCGCATTTATTAAACACAAAGATGAAGCTTTTGAAAAATTTCAGAAGTTCAAAGCTCTGGTAGAAAATGAATTGGATTCAAAAATCAAGTGTCTTAGATCTGATCGAGGTGGAGAATATTCATCAAATGAATTCTTTGAATTTTGTGAACAACATGGCATTAAAAGACAATTCTCTGTAGCAGGCACTCCACAACAGAATGGTGTAGCAGAAAGAATGAATAGAACAATTGTTCAAATGGCTAGAGCTATGATGGCTGACTCTAATGTTCCTGACATGTTCTGGAGTGAAGCAGCACGTACAGCAGTTAACATTCTCAACAAAGCTCATGTTCGGGTAAATAGTGAAAAAACTCCATATGAACTCTGGTATGGTAAGTCTCCCACTGTAAAGCATTTTAAAGTTTTTGGAAGTAGATGCTTTATCAAAAACAATGATGAAAAGCTTGGCAAGTTTGAACCTAGATCAGATGAAGGGATACTTCTTGGTTACTCATCTTCAAGCAAAGAATTCACATGTTACAATAAGAGGCTTCAAAAGGTTGTTGAATGTATTGATGTTGTTATTGATGAGTCTCCTGCAGCTTCTAAAGAAGAAAAACAAACAACAGAAGAAGATGATAGCGACATATGGCCTTCTACATCAGATGGAAATGATATAGGCAGTGAATCCAATGAAGAACCTGAAAATGATCTATCTGAAAAAGCTCCATCCAGATATGTTCAAAAGAATCATCTTGAATCTCAAATTTTGGGAGACAAGGAATCAGGTGTACGAACAAGGAGAACTCTTGCGGGATCTTCTAGTAATTTGGCACTTCTATCCACAATTGAACCACACCATGTCAATGAAGCTAGCAAATATGAATGTTGGAATAATGCCATGGATGAAGAAATTGAGCAAATTGAAAAGAATGACACTTGGGATTTGGTACCAAGACCTCATGATAAAAATGTCATTGGAACTAAATGGATCTTCAAGAACAAGTTAAATGAGAATGGGGATGTTTTAAGAAACAAAGCTAGACTGGTTTGCAAAGGGTATACTCAACAAGAAGGTATAGACTTTGAAGAAACTTTTGCTCCTGTAGCTAGACTTGAAGCCATAAGAATGTTTCTTGCTTTCTCAAGCTATCAACGAATCAAAGTTTATCAAATGGATGTTAAGTCTGCTTTTCTTAATGGTGACCTAGAAGAAGAAGTATATATAGAACAACTGGAAGGATTCATTTTGGGAAATGATGCAAATCTTGTTTGTAGACTTAAAAAGGCTCTGTATGGACTCAAACAAGCTCCAAGGGCTTGGTATTATCGTCTTGACAAATATCTTCATCAACAAGGATTTTCAAAGGGGTCTGCTGATAACAACTTATACACAAAAGTTGAAAATGATAAACTATTGATTGTAGTTGTATATGTTGATGATATCATTTTTGGGAGCAACGAAGAATCTATGAGTCAAAAATTTGCTTCTGCCATGCAGCAAGAATTTGAAATGTCTTTACTTGGGGAACTAACATTCTTTCTTGGCTTGCAAGTGCATCAATCTGCAGATGGTATATTTCTATCACAAGCAAAATATCTTAAGCAAATTATGAAGAAGTATGGCATGGAAGAATGCAAACCTGTAAGTACATCAATGATAACCAGATGCAGTCTCAGTTCTAATGATGATTCTCCCACTGTGAATCAACCAGAATACAGATCGATGATTGGAAGTCTACTTTATCTCACTGGGACCAGACCAGACATTATGCATGCTGTTGGGATTGTTGGACGATTCCAAGCTAATCCAAAAGAGTCTCATCTTCAGGCCGTCAAAAGGATATTCAAATATCTACAAGGAACTCAAGACTTTGGTCTATGGTATCCAAAGGATGCTGATCTTACTCTTCATGCTTACACTGATGCAGATTGGGGTGGAAGTGTTGATGATCGGAAAAGCACTAGTGGTGGTGCATTTTACATGGGGCCCCGGTTAGTATCTTGGTTCAGCAAGAAGCAAAATTCTATTGCCTTATCCACAGCTGAAGCAGAGTATGTAGCTGCCGCATCTTGTTGCACTCAACTCCTATGGATGATGCAAACCTTGCAAGATTTTCAAATCAAATGTGCAACTCCTATCTCCATTATGTGTGATAATACAAGTGCCATCAGTATCTCAAAGAATCATGTTATGCATTTGAAAACCAAGCACATTCCCATCAAATATCATTTTCTACGTGAACAAGTGCTTGAGCAAAAAGTGAAGTTGGAGTATGTTACCTCCAAAGAACAAGCTGCTGATATCTTTACCAAACCTCTGCCCAGGGAAGCATTCGAGTATTTGAGACAGAAGCTGGGAGTGTTCTCTGCCAGTCAAAAGAAAAAATCTGCATAAATTTTAGAAGATGGCTTGGGATACGCGGGTTTCCTGAAACACAGTCGCGTATATACGCGAGTTCCTGCACAGAAAACCGCGTATGTTTGGTTGCTGGAAATTTTTGGTCGGTTCAGCTTTCCTCAGCACAGCTGCAGTGCTGTTTGGTATCTCTGATACTGTTTGACATCTCTGGTGGTGTTTTAGTTCTCATAATTCTGTTTCTAATGTTTTGATGAAGATGCCTTGATGATTTGATGGTGGAAGTTTTCAGGATGCACAAACTAAGGGGGAGCCTTAGTCATTTGGAAAGATTGCTTGGTTGCACAGATTCAGGGGGAGCATTAGCGTTGCTGAGTATAATGCAGTATTGGCATTATGATGGTTCTGAAATATGTTCTCTTTCTTGAGGACTTTCTGGTGTTGGTCTTAAAGTTATATTTGTAGTTTGATGAAAAGGTCATGTTGAGACCCATGATGTAAAATTGTAATATTCAGTCATGTAAGGACTTGTCTAATTTGTAAACCCACTTGGTTGGGTAGCTGAGTCAAATTTTGTAAACACACTTGGTTGGGTAGCTGAATTGAAATATGTAAACCCACTTGGTTGGGTAGTTGAGTCTCATATGTAAATCCACTTGGATGGATATTTGATGTAAGTATGAGTCCTTGGTGATAGGAAGTTCATAGAGTCATGTACTTCATTGAAAAATATGTTTGAAGATTCAGCATGAACTCAGGAGGAGCTTGGCCACTTCAGCACATATCAGATCTGCAGAATGTTTCTTCCCCATGAGGAGAAAAGGGGGAGAGTGTTGGTTTTTGATCCGCCCTTTGCCCTTGATGTCAAAGGGGGAGAGTGACATGGTGTTTGAATGAAGAGAAGATAATGATGTCAAATTTTTTGGGAGAGTGATATTTTTGGGAGAGTAACATGGTATCTATCTGCTATGGTAACCAAACACCATCATGGTTGCCATCAAGTCCAAAGGGGAGATTGTTGGAAATATGATGCAGAGTGTTGTCCTTGATGGAAACCCACTAAATGAAGATGAAGACATGAGATTGTTGGCATGTGTTGTCCTTGATGGCAATCCACACAGTGAAACATTCTTGACAAGAGGGCTTGGTAATCGATGTTTATTGACAATATGATGCTGAGTGTTGTCCTTGACAAGAAACCCACTTGATGAAGATGATGACAACTTACTCGATAAAGTTGTGCTTAATGAAGAAAATGTGATGTTTCTACAGTGTGTACAGAAGGCAATGAAGAAAGGAATTTAAAATGTGCTCAAAATATGATGAAAATAGTATGTCTCTTTGTATACACGGATTGGCCTAGGGGAAGTCGCGTATGCACGCGGAAAATAACGTGCCAAGTCGCGTATGGGCAAAAGCGCTCAAAAAGTGCAAAACCAAGGGTAACCACCATGATATTGACCCATTGTATTGGGTAATGATCCGCCTAATTGACCCCGTCCAGGTAGTTTTGGGCTTATGGTATTGTTTTGGTCCATGGTATTGAAAAAGGGGCTCATGGTATTGAAAAGGGTAAACCTATATAAGGAGAAGAAATTCATTGTGCAAATCATGAGTGTAGGTGCAAGATGTCTGAGCTTGAATGAATACTTCTCTCTGAAGTATATCTGAATGGAAAGGGTTACACTTGAATGATAAATCTGAATGTATGATGCACCAATGATGAAGAAGGGAATCTAGATCTGAATTGCTCTTGTATTTGCTAGATCTGATTATGGAAGGCTTAGATCTGTGATGAGGCGAGCATCTAGGCGAACATCTGTCTGAAGCAAAAGGGTAGATCTGAACTGAATATCTGATCTGATGCAGTATGCTGCTCTGTAATGATTGAAGATCTATACGCTACTTCGCCGCGGAGGAAGCGCGTATATATGCAGCTTCAGCGAAGAGAAAGCGCGTATGCGCAATAAAATATACACTGAGGTATACGCTGGTTTGTGTGGACGGAAGCGCGTATATACGCGACATCAGTGAAGTGAAAGCGCGTATGAAAACTAGGGTTTGCTGAAGCAAAGGGTATGAAATATCTGATCTGTTCTGCTGTGTTTCTGCTATCTGATCTATGTTGTTAAGTATCTGTTGGTGATGTATGTTTGTGCTTAAAAGTTTGGAAAGGGTCCAGTCTGGAAATATGATGAAATGTGGCCTGCAAGTGGTGTTCTATTTAAGTTGTTGGATCCAGTGTGAAAATTGATGAAACGTGGTCCATATTGGTTCTGAGGGTTGTAGCCTTCAGTCAGGGGGTTGTAGCTCCCTTCCAGGTGAGGCTGGTAAACGAGATCGGGGGGTCGTAGCTCCCTTCCAGGAGAGGCTGGTAAACGAGTCAGGGGGTTGGAGCTCCCTTCCAGGAGAGGTCAGACGAGCCAGGAGGCCCGCGTGTCGGTCAAGTCTCAAGGCCAAAGACATATGTTGTAAGATGTTTTCTCTATAATAAAATATTGAAGGCCGAGCAATCGTAATGGTATTTTCTCCACGGCTTCACCTAAAAATCTTGTGTTCATGTGTGATGCTTGTGTGATGAATATTCTCACTCTTACTGCACATGTTTAATGTTTATTGAACATCCGATGAATGAATGATGGAATAATATAAGTGAAGATTTAATGATGCATCTAAATCTCTCGTGTATACGCTAATCATAAAGGGATTCAGACAGATATACGCTACCATCAAGGAAAGTAGCGTATGGGTTTTAAGGAATGAAAAAGTAAAAAGATTTGATTATGCAGTAAATACTAATTCACCCCCCCCTCTCAGTATTTTTCCCAACACATTCATACTCATAGGCCAGAAATAGAGAAGTATATGAACCAAATAGAGTGGGCTGAAAAAACTATGCAAGAGGTTGAGGAGAAGTTAGTCTCCACTTCTACATCACAGACTCTTGTCCCACAAGAGAAAGCAGGAAAAAGACTGAGGGAATAAGAGTCACCTTCAGTGACTGAAAATACCAACAAGGAATTCAAGATTATGTATAGGAAGAGAACCAAACTCAATCCTAAATTCAACCCAAGTAAAGATTCAGAACAGGAGGTCATCATAATCACCAAGGAGACACCTACCTCTTCACAAGTTGGTGGCCAAACTGCTCTCTCTCCTACTACTTAAACAGCTTCACAGGATCAGCAACAGGCCATTCAGATAAGTAAAGATGTCACAAGAGAGAAAGAGAAAACAATATTTGATACATTCAGGGAAATCAAGTAAAAGAATGAAATCCTGAAGAATATCACCTATAATCAATTCTGGAAGCAAACTTCCATTTCTTAGAGTAGGTTGTTGTCAGCATTTGACTCTAAGAAAGGAAAAATGCAAATGGCCTTTCTAAAGGCACAGATTTCACAGCCCAAGACAACAATAGATTACAAGAAAACTTCATTTCAGTTTACATTAAAGACGTCCATCCCATTGATCAAATGGAGATGTACAAGCAAACAGGTGAAATGATTTCATCTACATTTTCTAATACAACTATGAGTTTGTCTAAATTGTAGGTTTCCTTAGCAAACATTCAGTCACAACTGTAGATGGAGAAAATCTCCTCTCCAGCCAAGGATACAAGAATTAAGTCTTTGGAATACTTAGTGGTCAGAGTAGTATATGATCCTTCCAACATAAAATCTACGGAGGAGATAATAAAGAAGAAAAATGTTGACATAGCAGCATTGAGGAAAAAATTAAAGTTGTCAGCCACAGAAGACCCTCTAACCAAGGATATTGAAGAAACAGATTCTCAAAAGTCAAACATGATGAAGCTCATCATGGAGAAAAATTCCCAATTGAGACAAATGGAATCAGAAATGCAAAAAATGATCAAGGAGAAGGAGCAAGTTGCTAAGCTTTCTATGGTTCCTTTACAGGTTGTACCCCTTACATCCATCCCCATAGCTACAACTTCTACAACAAGTACAACAAATGGTGTAGAACAATTAACAAAGGCAGTGCAGAATCTGTCTATCTAGATAGAGGAAATTAAGAAGCTTCAAGATCAAGTTAAATTGTTGCAAGACCAGAAATCCAAAAGTGAAAGTTCTCATGTAGCTGAAGCACAGAGAGCACAGAAACTGATAGAGAGGTTTCAAAAGTCATAAATAGAGTCATCCATTAGTCAGACATTGGGCCAAGTCAGAGAAATAATCTAAACAGATGTCATTGAATCCATTAATGAAATATGGCCCTGCATCCAGATTATATTTGAACAGAACGAATTGATTGAAAAAGCTAATGATGCCATTACAACCATCAAGGAAGAGCTTGGATATATGCATACTACATCCAACAACATCATCAAGTTCTTAAAACCCAAGAACATATATGAGCTAGATGACTTTGGAGTGGATGACAGAACAAAGACAATTTTAGAAGTGAAGAAGGTTCTTACTAAGAAGAATCTGATTGTTCAACTGGAAGAGAAAAACCACAACTTAGAGATAGTTGTGAATAGATTATTCAATAGGATTGAACCTTTAACACAGAAGGGTCTGCCTTCTCCATTTGTAATTAATGACAAGTTGATGACACGATAAGGCTATGTGAAGAAGCTAATTGAGATTTCCAGAGACACTGCCAAATTCTCCAATATCAAAGGCACCATGACAGGTAAAGTGTTATTGGAAGCATTGAGTCATGATATTTTCATCCAACATGAGGTAAACCACATATTTGTGGTAAAACCTACTTTTTCTAGATATATTGAAGTGGATGATATTTACTGAAAGGTAATCAAGTGAACTATCGCAGATGAAGATCAATGGGATAAGTTAAGTGAACTTCAATAGTAAAGAGTAAATGAGAAAAGTCAGTTGCAGCCAGCAAAATAGCCAGCACATCAACCAACACTACAACCAGCGCAGTGCACAAACAGGTATACTCAGCAACTGTTTCCTTAAAAATAGTACCAACATTCCAGATCACCTCCACCAAGCCTATTTTTTGTCACAGTTAGAGTTTATTGTTCAATTTAGGCTAATAATACATTGTTTGTTGAGACAACATTGATTGTAATCAGTTTTGAAATATTTAGTATAAATACTTCACTGTTCGAATTATTCTATGTTGATTTATGAATATATGTTTCCTATAGCACAATTGTAATTTTCAATTTTGTTGGAGCATCAATAATACAAAGACTTGTTACAGGATTCATGTGGTGTATTCACTAGTGAAGTGCTTCTACTGTTAAGATGTTTTCAATTGTTTTTCCTTTTCTCTATGAATCAGAAATTCTTAATGATAAAACAGAAAGTGTGATGAATAGTACATGTTAATTAAAACACCTTATTCTAGCTGCTTTTACAATTTATATGTTTTCCACTAAATTCAGATTGAAAAATACTTGATTGTTTTTCAGTCTCAACTGAAATTTACTTTTCTACCATCTCCATAATTCATTTAAAAATCTAAATAATTGAGTTAATGCCACCTAGCTTGCCCTGTGAAAACTCTTTTAAATATTGATGCAATATCCAATTTTATATTTTTGACTCCATTTCCCAATGGGAATATAGAAATGTAATCGACCAAATCAATCAAATCAAGAAAACAACCCAATACAATCATAACTAGCCTAATATATATTTAGACAAAGTTAAATTATATAGAGAGATCCCTCTCTAAAGCTAGCAGGGCTAAATCCCAACTTCCAAAGTGGTTTTGATGTTGTCCTCTGTGTTTATTCTGCCAATATTTTAAATTACAGAACGATAACACGATAAACAACTCGGTACCGGTATCATAGCGGAGAGGTAACTGAAAATAAGACAAACACTTTCGCAAGAGTCGCAAAAGTGGAATGAGACGCAAAAGTTTGGTTAACATACCACTTTGCAACTTCTCCATTGAGCATACTTTGGAACAACCGAAGGAAAATGGATTCATCGGTGATGGAATTGGATGGACACCACATATGAAAAGAGCGGACATGATTATTAGGGTCCTCTCCAGTGTTTCCTTCAACTTAGGAATGTTGGAAGGAAGCTTAGTTGGCATAGTTGGCCAACCTGCATCGTGGAGTATGGGGTCATTTGTTAACTCGCTAAAATCGAGGAGGCTTAAACCTGCCATGAAAGGTAGCAAAGGAGTAGCCATAATGGTTCTGCTAGTAGCAGCTCCAACATTATGGCCGGGGACACCACCAGATTGAGGACCTGCACCTGCATTGGTGCCTGACATGGTGACGATATGATGGTGAGGGGAACCGGTTTCAAAATCAGAGGAAGAATATGATGAACCAGAATCAGAGTCGGTATGCGGACTCGACAAAGGACTAACTCGGACCCTACGCGGTGGAGTAATTCTTCCTAACGGAAACTGAGGGTGAAGGCCTTGGAGTCTCCGTGATAAGCGCCTTGGGGGCGCAATTATGGCAAGTCACAAATGACACAAAAAGGTTGAACAGTGATAAACAAAGGCTCTGTGAGGCAGATTAATTAATTATGATGTTTATGTCTTGACTTGGCGGTGTGAACCAAGCGCTCTTTGCTTTAGGTGTGAGTGTGTGCAAGTCGTGTGTTAATTTTAATTAAGCCCAGACAATTGTATAAAGAAAAGGAAAAATATTGAATTAATGTAAATAAAACTGAAATAACAGTAAAATAAACAACTAATTATGCATAAATTCAACCCAAAAATAAGGCTTCCCAAAAAACTAGTCTAAAATGCGGGCGAAATTGACTCAACACACACAAGATGGCCAAAAGATCTAAGGTCTAAGGGACAGGGATCTAATGACTTAGATCTGCTGGAAATGACGCAGAAAACAGCAAGAAACCGAAGGGTAAAACTACTGCAAAAATGGAAGGCGAAAGGTTAAAATCCTAGGGAAAATAAGGGTACCCTAAGGGAGAGACCAAACAAAAATCAAGATGATCCGGATTTATGCAGGAACGCAATAGAATACAGAAATAACCATAAACATAGAAATATAGTGGAAATAAGGCTTCATTTCATTAATATAAAATCACATAAATATGCTTACAAACATGATGGAAATAAAATAGGTAGGGTGTTGATAGCGAATCTCTGAGAAGAGATGTGGCGGCTACAGACCTCTGAACTGTGTTACAATGAGGCTCAAGGGCCTATTTATTATGGAGAACTCTAAACGCCCAAAAACCTAACCCTAGGAGATTAAGCGCCAAAACCATGGGCCCTGTTTGGGTAAATTGGTGTTTCAACTTCCTGGGGACGTAACTTCGGCATACTATCTCCGTTTGGGGCTTCAAAATGGCTCCAAAAGTTTAGGACCCGAAAAACTGCTAAAAATAGTAAGTTGTGAAAAAAACTGAAAGAGACAATGGTGGGCCCCCAAGTGGAATAGGTGGGTGGCCACCAATATCCACCTGGATCATTCCTCCCCCTTCGGAAGAAATGGTCCCCATTGCATTGAGTTCCTCCATGAGACGAGGAAACTTTTGTTGAACTTGGTCCCTGGTGAACCACTTGCCTTGGTGCAGGAGTTGCCCAGCTTTGACAACCCGATACAGTTGGATCTTCTGTCGGTGAGTGTTCTTGATTTGCATGTCCATGATACAGTTTGTGGTGGCCTGTTCTATGTGTTAGACTCGGTCCTGTCAGTCCCTTGTCAGAATCAAATTCTCCAAGGTTCATTTCTCGTCATTTGCAGTCACTGACGTTACTTTGGTCCAGAAAAGAATCATTTTAATTCTTGAGCCCAGGGTTTTTGTCTTCAGAAGTGCTTCAATAACATGTGCAGGCCAGAGGAAGGTTCAATAAGTTTCTTATTTCAAGAGTTCTCATCATTAATAATGCTGAAGGACATTTCTTCTTCAAAACAGAGTTTTGAAGAAGAAATCATTAATTTTTTTTAAGACACGATTGATAAGGTGTTCCAAATTTTACAATTCTTCAGGCAGCCCTTGTCATCTTGTCAGTTTTCAGTAGCTCCTATCCCTGCAAAACAATCAACAGAAGAGCCATCAATCAAGCTCAAAAAATCAAAAAGGGAATTTGAAAAGCAGAGTTTGTATTAATGTGAAAAAGTGCCGAGCCAAGACAAGCCACCATCCCTGCAAAAGACAACAAAGAAAACTCTGTAGAAAACAAGGAGAACTTGCTCAACTGGAGCCCCGAATTCACAGTTGTTGGAACCAATGTTGCGTGGATTGCTAGAAAACAAGTTTGCAGAATTCCTACTTTTCATGTTTATTGTGAGTGGTGAACTGTGTGGTAACATGATAATTATGTAGCTCTCAATACATAATTCAAAAAGAGTTCGAATTTAAATTTGAAGCAAAGGTCGAATTGCAGATTAGAAGGACAAAATCTTGTTTTCAAAACTGAAGACTGGAGGTGTAAGAGGCGCGCTACGCGCAGAGGAGGCGCGCTACCCATATAGAGCGCGCTACGCATATAGCCTCCCCAGCCTGTGTTAAATAACAAGGGCGCTACGCATTGGGTGAGCGCGCTACCCATACAGTCTCAGAGCCAAAAAAATTTCCCTTGCGTCCAGTTTCATGCAAAACGCCTCAATCGGCTTGCAATGTCACGGCCCTCACACTCTCAGTTTCCCATTTCACCACTGCTGGTCTTCGTCATGCTGCTTCATTTCGAGTAATTCCTGATTTATCTTCAGGTGCTGGATGGATGGAAGGAAGTCATGGGCTTTAGGCTTATGTCTAAACAATGCAATATTAAATTGTTCTCCAATAGCACAATCCGGCCAGTTATACCTCGTAGCTATGTGCCAATCTCACTGCGGGAGCTGGGCTTTATGAAGATTTGACAATCAAGAGATCGAAGGAGCAAATGTCTGCATAAAGACTTTGGCAGGCCAGTGGTTCGTACCGTTGAAAGCTTCCGTTTGAGGGATTTCATCAAAACCTTGTTTGAGAACATTTGAAGATGCAAAGAACAAGTTAGATTCTATCGACTGCTAAAGAGTATTGTTGTCTTAGAAACGTTGTGAAGACTGATGAGGTTTCTGAGAAATTAAGCAGTGCAACAGATTTTGGTGGTGAAACGACTTGCAACAGGGAAAGCATGAAGGGAATCTAGTCTTTGTCCAATATCTCCATTATTATATGCCATCCACCTGCAAACAGTTTGAAGAATACACAAACAATTGTTTGAATTTTGTTTTCACTGTCTGAGTAGTAAAATTCATTAAAAGAGTTTCCCTTTCTCTTGAGACGAATACAGGAATTGGGACCGGAAGCAAAGAGCCATCAATTGGTACCAAAGGTCGAGTGATACTTTTGCTGGATGAGAATCCCAATAAAGTTGGAGTCCGGTTTGATAAACCGGATTATGGTGTAAAACAACATGGTGGATTTTTGTGAAGATAGCTATGGGTATTTTTGCAATGCTGCCAACGAATCTTTCATACAGTGTTGGAGCTTCGTTTGGAGCATTCTGTTGGTGAGGATGGAAATAAGACAATGCTTGATGCCCTTACTGATGTTTTAAGTAGTGAAGCATCGAAGGAGCCTTTGGTCCTTTTCATAAAGGATGTTGAAAGATCGATAAAAGGCAACCTGGAACACTACAAGAAATTCAACCCTCTCCGGGCACAATTGTCATCATTTTAGTTTAAAAACTATTTTTATTAAAATTAGTTTTTATTCAAATAGAATTTTGTTAATAAGTTAGAAAATAAAGGAAAAACAAGTGGCAGTCAAAGGCAGAAAGTTTAAATTTAGATGGAGACATCTGCCACAACAGAGCGTACTGTCTATTTTGGTCTTCAGTTACAAATTTAAAGGGTCTTCAGCTACAGCTACCACCTCTCCATTAGTTATTAACAAACAAATGTAACGCTACTCCTTTTAGAGCATACTTTTCCTATTTTTGTGATGATTGATGTAACAGTGCTCTATTTTCATAGATCAGTTATCACATCTCTGAGTTATATTAATATATTGTAAATCACTTGTTAAAAGAGAGAGTTCTGGAAAGGTGTGAAGGAGAGCTTTATTGTACATATATTTACAGAGATTTAATTGAAAGTTAAAATTAAGCTTCAGAAGATCCCTATGGTAATAACTTAGCATGTGTTTCTTTCTTTGTTTTCATGTGTATTTCTGCTATGTTTCAGCCTTATTAAAACTCATCAAATTTAATGCTTTTAAGTAGAAGGGAAGAATCCGAAGCCATCGCTCTCACTGAGAAGCATTCATTTTCTTCGTGCATTTTCTTCTATCCGAAAAAGGATTTTTTGATAATGCCCTTTTCGCTTTCTTAAACTCGTTTTTCGCCTCCATATAATTTCAATTTGGATGCTTAAGCTCTTGCCTATCTTGCCTCATGAGATATCTGCGTCTTTTATTTAATTTCCCTGCTCATGTTGTCCTTTGTCCCCATACTACCCAGAAACCCAGTCATTTATCAAAATACCCCTTCCTATCTATTTACTAGCCTAAAATCAGTTCCCATTTTAAGTCATCTCGCACCCTATTGCTCATTTTATCGAGATTGACTGGAGAGAGCCCTCTCCTGTCCTCGTAGGGCTAGCTACGAGGCTGAGCTTGGTTTGATGTTGCCTCGAGTTTTTCCTTCTTCAGCCTGAGGTAGATTTGAGCGCTAACATAGTGGCGACCATACTGGGGAAGTCTTCCCCGGTAAAGGATAATAAATTTCAGATCCGATTGCTGATGGTGGACAGCAGTCAGACACCGCAAGGCTGAAATCATTCACCCGGCGACTTCATTCACTGAAAGATCCAGACAATCAATCCTTCATGATGACTTCACTGCAGGGAGATCAGTAGCTGTGAGATTTTCAAGATGGACCGAATCACAAGAAGATACGCTCCCATGAGCCGAGATCACATCTCAGGTTTTCCGAATAAGATGCCCAAGGTGGACTGGCTTCAGAATTTGCCTATGTTCAGAAATGTAGAAGGTAATGACGCTGCTCTTCATCTGGTGAAATTTCACATTCATGTGCATAAATTTAAGATCAATTTTCCTGAAGACTGTTTGATGAAAATGTTTATGGCTACTCTGGAAGACGAAGCCCGATCATGGTATGTAAGTTTGCCAGCTGCTTCTATTTACTGTTTAAGGGATTTTCATACCGTGTTCTTTGAAAAGTATAAAGAATCATATCCATCCTTGATTTTAGTTCAGAACTGTTGTAGCCATGTACATAATTTCATTGAAGATATAGAGAATTTTTATGGTGATAATGATTTCATGGACGGAGAAATCATGGAGGCTCTGTACGAGAAACCATTTCAGCAACATGAAGAGAACCTAGAGGATACCCATCAAGATGCTCAGGAGACTTTGCAGCAGGTTGAAGATCATATGGCTGAAAATGATGAAAGAGAAAGTGTCGTTTCAGATCTGCCCACAGAAGAAGACAGCGTGCAGGGAAGTCAAGATTCAATTTCAGAATGTGATGCAGTCAAGTCATCTATTTCAGAACTACATTCAGATTGTGATGACCAAGCATATATTGTGCTGAAGCCCATCAAAGAGAACTCTGTTGTTGAAATCATCTGGAATGCAGAAGACACAGTAATGGATCCAAATGTTCTCAGTCATACTGTCAGTCCATCATTAGAACACAGCCTTCATGAAGAAGCAATCCAGTCAGTTCATGAAAAAAGAATGAGATCTTTGCGCAAGTAAGCGATAAATTTTCTTTCAATAACTCAGTAATAAATGATAGTTTGAATGCCCTGTCATATGAAGATAATTACCATTTAAGTAGAAGAAAACAAAAAGCATTGTCTCCTTTGTCTGAAGATGAGATAGATCTACTTTTGAGAGGTCTTGTTTCAGCCGAAGCTACAGCAGATTTTCAGTGCACACATAGCCAGGAAAGTGTTGGTGAAACTTCTTCCTCTTTTGAAAAAGATGACTGTCTTGTAATCAGTTGTGTAGATCAGCAAACAGGTAATTTTTTCTTTCACAAAGATGATAAGGCTGTCATGTTCGATAATCTTGAAGATTGTTTTTTGTTTAATAATGACCTAGATCATGAAGTTGAGGAATATATGCCAAAATTTCTCATGGTCAAGGAACCTACAGCTAACACTCAAATGGTAGATACCTCTCTGTGCATTTCTATCTCTCAAAAATCAATTGTCCTTTCAGATCAGAATGGAGTGAATACTTGTATTTTTGCAGCTGGATCTCCAGATAAGCCAGTGCTTCAGGATTTTCAAGACCCCTTCAGTATTCTTCTGCAAGCATTAGAAAGGATAAATATTGCCTGGTTCATTATCATAAGCTTTGGTTTCAGTGGTTATTTTGAGTTGCCTACAGGTTCATCATTCCGCCTGCTCAAGGAGAGTAGAGCAGAAATTTGGGGTGTAGCCGTCTGCTGGATTGGTTACATTGGAAGGCACATTACACATGATTGTACATATCACATCAGTATGCAGGTGGTTGCCATCATGATTTTAAAACTTGATGGACTGCTGCCCTTTTCAAAAAGTTTTTGTTTTAATTCAGTCAGTTTTTAGTCATTTCAAGTCAGTTCCCAGTCAAATAAATTAAGTCATCAGTCTTTTGTCGTTTCTTTGAAATAATGATTCCATCGCCCAATGGATGGAGGCACTGTCTGCTCTCCCAAAGACCTGCAGATTCTTGGCACCTCCAAGAAGCGGCAGCTGCCATCCCCATTGGAGCCAATGTTAGACTCGGTCCTGTCAGTCCCTTGTCAGAATCAAATTCTCCAAGGTTCATTTCTCGTCATTTGCAGTCACTGACGTTACTTTGGTCCAGAAAAGAATCATTTTAATTCTTGAGCCCAGGGTTTTTGTCTTCAGAAGTGCTTCAATAACATGTGCAGGCCAGAGGAAGGTTCAATAAGTTTCTTATTTCAAGAGTTCTCATCATTAATAATGTTGAAGGACATTTCTTCTTCAAAACAGAGTTTTGAAGAAGAAATCATTAAGTTTGTTTAAGACATGATTGATAAGGTGTTCCAAATTTTATAATTCTTCAGGCAGCCCTCGTCATCTTGTCAGTTTTCAGTAGCTCCTATCCCTACAAAACAATCAACAGAAGAGCCATCAATCAAGCTCAGAAAATCAAAAAGGGAATTTGAAAGGCAGAGTTTGTATTAATGTGAAAAAGTGCCGAGCCAAGACAAGCCACCATCCCTGCAAAAGACAACAAAGAAAACTCTTTAGAAAACAAGGAGAACTTGCTCAACTGGAGCCCCGAATTCACAGTTGTTGGAACCAATGTTGCGTGGATTACTAGAAAACAAGTTTGCAGAATTCCAACTTTTCATGTTTATTGTGAGTGGTGAACTGTGTGGTAACATGATAATTATGTAGCTCTCAATACATAATTCAAAAAGAGTTCGAATTTAAATTTGAAGCAAAGGTCGAATTGCAGATTAGAAGGGCGAAATCTTGTTTTCAAAACTGAAGACCGGAGGTGTAAGAGGCGCGCTACTCACGCAGGAGGCGCGCTACTCATACAAAGCGCACTACGCATATAGCCTCCCCAGCCTGTGTAAATTTACAAGTGCGCTACGCACTTGCAGCGCGCTACGCACTGGGTAAGAGCGCTACGCACATAGTCTCAGAGCCAAATTTTTTGCCCTTGCGTCCAGTTTCATGCAAAACGCCTCAATCGGCTTACAATGTCACGGCCCTCACGCTCTCAGTGTCCCATTTCACCACTGCTGGTCTTCGTCATGCTGCTTCATTTCGAGTAATTCCTGATTTATCTTCAGGTGCTGGATGGATGGAAGGAAGTCGTGGGATTTTAGGCTTATGCAGCAAAACAATGCAATATTAAATTGTTCTCCAATAGAACAAGCCGGCCATGTTATACCTCAGAGCTATGTGCCAATCACTGTGAGCCAGTTTATGGATGATTTGACAGCTGAAGAGACTGGAAGGAGCAATGGTTCAGACATCACTTTGGAAAATAGTGGTTCAGACCTGTTGAAAGCTTCCCGTTTGAGGGATTTCATCAAAACCTTGCTTGAGAAACATTTTGAAGATGCAAAGAACAAGTTAGATTCCATTGACCATTAAAGAGTATTGTTGTCTTAGAAACGTTGTGAAGACTGATGAGGTTTTCTGAGAAATTAAGCAGTGCAACAGATTTTGGTGGTGAAATGACTTGCAACAGGGAAAGCATGAAGGGAATCTAGTCTTTGTCCAATATCTCCATTATTATATGCCATCCACCTGCAAACAGTTTGAAGAATACACAAACAGTTGTTTGAATTTTGTTTTCACTGTCTGAGTAGTAAAATTCATTAAAAGAGTTTCCCTTTCTCTTGAGATGAATATAGGAATTGGGACCGGAAGCAAAGAGCCATCAATTGGTACCAAAGGTCGAGTGATACTTTTGCTGGATGAGAATCCCAATAAAGTTGGAGTCCGGTTTGATAAACCGGTTTATGGTGGAAAAAACATGGTAGATTTTTGTGAAGATGGCTATGGGTATTTTTGCAATGCTGCCAACGAATCTCTCATGCAGTGTTGGAGCTTCGTTTGGAGCATTCTGTTGGTGAGGATGGGAATAAGACAATGCTTGATGCCCTTATTGATGTTTTGAGTAGTGAAGCATCGAAGGAGCCTTTGGTCCTTTTCATAAAGGATGTTGAAAGATCGATAATAGGCAACCTGGAACACTATAATAAATTCAACCCTCTCCGAGCACAGTTGTCATCATTTCGGTTTAAAAACTATTTTTATTAAAATTAGTTTTTTATTCAAATAACATTTTGTTAATAAGTTAGAAAATAAAGGAAACACAAGTGGCAGTCAAAGGCGGAAAGTTTAAATTTAAATGGAGATATCTGCCACAACAGAGTGTACTGTCTATTTTGGTCTTCGGTTACACATTTAAAGGGTCTTCAGCTACGGTCATCAACAAACAAATACAACGCTATTCCTTTTAAAATAGACTTTTCCTATTTTCATGATTTTAGGTGAAACTGCTCCCTATTTTCATCGATCAGTTATCACCTCTCTAAGTTTATTTATACATTGTAAATCATTTGTAAAAAGAGGAGAGTTCTGGCAGAGGTGTGAAGGAGAGAGCTTCATTGTACAGATTTCACAGAGATTTAATTGAAAGTTGCAGCTCTATTTCGTAAGATCCCTGTGGTAATAACTTAGCATGTGTTTTTTCTTTTGTTTTCATATGTATTTCGTTATGTTTCGCAGTTCATTAAAACTCATTTCCAGTTGAATGCTTTTAAGTAGAAGGGCAGAATCCGGTTTACTGCTCTACCCTGGAGAAGCATTCATTTTCTATGCATTTTCTTCTATCTGAAAAGGATTCATTGGATAATGCCCTTTTCAGTCTTCTTAAACTGTCTTTTCGCCCATTTAATTTCAGTTTGGATGCTTAAGTTCATGCCTATCTTGCCTCATGAGATAATCTGCGTCTTTCATTTAATTTCTCTTGCTCATGTTGTCCCTTTGTCCGTCTTTGCCCGAGAAAACTCAGTCATTTATTAAACCCCTTTGCTATCTATTTACTAGCCTAAAATCAGTTCCCATTTTAAGTCATCTCGCACCCTATTGCTCATTTTATCGAGATTGACTGGAGAGAGCCCTCTCCTGTCCTCATAGGGCTAGCTACGAGGCTGAGCTTGGTTTGATGTTGCCTCGAGTTTTTCCTTCTTCAGCCTGAGGCAGATTTGAGCGCTAACACTATGCAGTCTGGGTTTAACTCTTTTGGTGTGAGTTCTTATGCAATGTTAGAGATGTCCAATAGAGGCGGGAAGTAGGGATGAAGTCAGTCTACATTGAATACTGGGTGCAGACCAAGGAATGGTGGAATAATAAGCTCGAAGGCATTGTTCCCTACAGCCTTGGTGATGGTGTACGGCCCATATCGAAGTGGGCGAATCTTGCGGTGGGGTTTAGTGAGGCGCTCCTTATGAAAATGTAGCCACACTTTTTCGCCCACCTGGAAGTTGTGTGGCACATGATGTTGATCATGTCGTTGCTTGTACTTAGCATTGGCTCTGTCCAATATGTCATGAACCTGTTGGCGGATGTGTTGAATGCACTCGATGAAGTTGTTTGCTTTGTCAGCTTCAGACTGGACATGAGCCGAATCGTCCTGAGTAGCTGCAAATGGCATGGCTACATCAATGGGACATAGTGGCTAGAATCCCAAGCCCACCTGAAAGGGGTTGTGGAGAGCGCAGTTATAACTATGTTGTACATAGGGAAGGCTCTCATCCCATGTGCATGGATGTTTTGAATTGTACATGCGCAGAATGTGTACAATCATCCTGTTGACGACCTCTGTCTGGCCATCAGTTTGGGGATGGAAAGTTGTGGACTTGGTGAGCTTGGTGTCCAACATTGACCAGAGGTTGGACCAAAATATGTTGAGGAACCTTATGTCGCGATCTGATACGATAGACTAAGGGATCCCAAAGTGCACCCACACTCGTTCAAAGAAGAGTTTAGCAGTGGCTTCTACTGTGATATTCTTCTTGCAGGCCGCCATAATGGCCATCTTTGAGAATTTGTTGACAACCACGAAAACACAGTCGTTTCCACACTTAGTAGAAGGAAGGCCCGACATGTAATCCATGGAGATGGATTCCCAAGGTTGACTAGGGGTAGGTAGCGGAGTATAGAGCCCTTGCTTCTTGATGGTCGGTTTGGAAATGGTGCAAGCAGTGCAAGATCTGATGTATTTCCTGACATCCTGTCGAAGGTTTGGCCACTAGAAATACTTTTGCAGTACTGCCACTATTCTCTCGACCCCAAAATGCCCAGCAACTCGACTGTAGTGCACTTCCCATATCATCTTGGCACGCTCACTTGAAGGAACACAAAGGTGTCCCAGGTGACATAATAGTGCATATTGGAGGTGAAAATTTGGAACTTGCATACCCTCCAAGAGTGCCTTGTATGTGTAGCTAAATTCTGGATCGCTCTTCTAGAGAAGTGGCCAATCAGAAGTCTCATGCCCACAAGAGTTGAGAACAGTGGTTATGGCCACAATCTGTGGTCGGCTGAGGCAGTTTGCAACATTATTGGTGCTACCCTTCTTATACTTGATGTTCAAATGAAATTGTTGCAGATATATGGACCACTTATGATGGCGATCGTTTTGCAACTTCCCTTGTGTCTGTATGAATTGTAGGGGTTGGTGGTCTATGTGGATGATTGTCTCCTTCCCCAAAATTTAATGCTTCCATTGTCGACAAGCCTGCATAATGGAATACATTTCTTTGTCATAAGAGGGATACTTTCGAACTGTGTCGGACAATGTCTCACTGTGATATGCCACTGGATGCCCCTGTTGAGTAAGAACTACCCCAATAGCATAGTCAAAGGCATTTGTCTTGATCTCAAATGGTTGTTGCAAGTCTGGTAATGTGAGCACTGGGGTAGAACAGAGGCGATGTTTCAATTCTACGAACGCCTTCTGTTGAGATTTAGACCAACACAATTTTGCTTTCGCTCCTCCCTTGGTGACTTGACTCAAGGGCCAAGTGATATGAGAGAATCCCAACACGAACCTGCGGTAGAAATTAGCAAGACCCAGAAAGTTTCAAAGCTCTGTTAGGGTGGTTAGGGCTGGCCAATCCCGAATGACTTGGATCTTGGCTGGATCCACATGCACCCCCCTTTCATCAATAATGTATCAGATATATTGAACCTGGGTCATGCCAAAAGTGCACTTCTCCAAATTGGCACACAACTTGTGTTGCCGCAGTGTTTGGAGGACTTCTCGGATGTGGTGGAGGTTCTCTTCCCAAGTTTGGTTGAAGATCAGAATTTCATCCAAGTATACCACTACAAATGAGTTGGTGAATGGACGCAAGATGTCATCCATCAACCTCATGAAGGTTGTGGGAGAATTTGTCAATCCAAAAATCATGACTAGCCATTTGGCCTTGGCTTTGAAGGCAGTCTTCCACACATCAGAGGGTTCGATTGGTACCTGGTGATACCCAGACTTCAAGTCGATCTTGCTAAAATATTTTTCCCCTTTGAGTTGGTCCAGAAGGTCATCAATCCATGAGATCGGGTACCTATTCCGGACAGTGATCTTGTTCAACGCCCAATAATCAATATAGAGTCTCCATGTCCCAGCCTTCTTTTGTACCAACACGATCGGGCTCCCACAGGGTGATGAACTTGGTTGGATGTGACCTTTCTGCAGCAGCTCCTGAATCTACCTCTTGATTTCATCAATCTCCAGAAAAAAATGCCTATAGATCAGTCCATTGGTTAGCGGCGCACCTAGGGTCAGGTCAATGGGGTGCTTGACCTGATAGTGTAGAGGCACCCCTATGGGTGAGGTGAAGATGTCCCCGTACTCCTCCACAACCTTGTCCATTTTTTGTTGTCGTGCAGAGGAGCCATGTTTGAAGGTCGTGGCCAATGTCTTCTTCTTGCCCTAGGGGTGGATCATCAGGAAAACAAATTTCCTGGTTTGGTAAATGAGCTTACTTCATTGTTTTGCAGTAACCAAAGAGATAGTGGGAGGCGGTGGTACCTTTGGTATCCTGTACAATTTATTTCCCAAAGTAACAATAATAGCGCAAGGTCGGGACTTATACACAGCATGTCACTTCCACAAGTATGGTTGGCCTAATAATACATCAGAAACATCAATAGGAGCAATGTCACACAATAACTCATCTGTGAAGGGCTTGATGCTATAGGGAAGGTGGCACTGCTGGCTGACGCGGAGATCCCGTCCTCGGTGAAGCCACCCGATGGTGTATGGTTGTGGGTACGTTGTGGTTGGAAAGCCCAACCGCTTCACGACATCTGCCGAAATGTGGTTCTTTTGGCTCCCATTGTCGACAATGAACCGTAGCGGGGAACCCTTTACCCACATCTGGGAGTGGAAGAGACGCTCTGCCTCCTCTGGATCTTTCAGTTCCTCCTTTTGGATCTTCATAGTGGTAACAGTGGCATTGGGCTCCGCACCAATAATCTGCTTCCCTTTGTCATTCACCTTGTCAGGTTCTGATTCAGATTCGGAGCATGCATCTGATTCAGAATCCCTCATCTCGGCCACCATCGACTGCTTGGCCCGACACTCACTTGTGTTGTGAGTAGAGCTCTTATGGAACTCACACCACTTTCCCGTGTCCTTCTTTAGCTTCGCGATGTTGTTCTTTTCTTGTGTCTTTGGTAGGTTGTCTTGGGTCGCCATGCCTTGGCTTTGTCCTTTGTTTTGCAGTTTTGGGGCACCTTTCCCTTGCTTTTGATTCGCAGATCCAAAGTCTCGCTTCTTCTATTTGAATTTCTGCTCAATCTTGGCAGCATACCGGTATGATGTACCAAGTGAGGAGATGTCGAGGAACTCCATTTCCTCCTGAATGTATCTATGCAGAAAACCACGATAAGTTAGCACCAAATGTTTCTCTGAATCTTTGATACCCAAATTTGTGCGCAGGGTATGGAACAGATTCGTTAGCTCATGCACATCTTGATCCCTTTGTTGCCGCAGCATGGTCCATTGAATGTACTTGTCCTCATAGCTCCCCATGGGATAGTATTATTCCTTGATGGCATCTCGGAAAGAATTCCAAGTGGGTACGGCTGAGAACAGAGAGGGTTCTGTCTCGTCCGTTTTCTCATAGTAGGTTTCCCACCAGTCCTTGACATGGGGGGTAGCTTTGAGGAGTGCAAAAATAATCTTCTCCCGGTCGGAAAAGTCATGAACCAAGAAATATCCTTGTAATAGATTCAACCATCTATCTACAGCATCTGCATCTATTTGACCCTCAAATATGGGAATGTTAAAGTTTACTTGTACCTTAAAGGGAGTCGTGCCTCCAGAGTGGCTGCTGGATGCAGATGCGTCGCCAGTGGGCAGTCGTTGAAGGATCTGGGCAAAGTTATCCATCATCACGTTCCTTTGTTTTTCAAGGGCCTCCTTGAGCAATATTTTGATAATATCTCCTAGTCCGTCATCTTTATTTTCGTCCCCCATGGGCGTCCGTCGGGGTTTGCGAGGCTGATCTTGCAAAGGTTCCACCAGATCGAGCCCTAAATCCTTATACCCTGACCTCGTTGGGGACATGCAAAGAAGGATCGAGAAAAAAACAAACCACTCTGATACCACTGATCTGGATTTATGCAGAAACGAAACAGAATACATAAATAACTATAAACATAGAAATACAGTGGAAATAAGGCTTCATTTCATTAATATCAAATCACAAAAATATGCTTACAAACATGATGGAAATAAAATAGCTAGGGTGCTAGTAGCGAATCTCTAAGAAGAGATGTGGCGGCTACAGACCTATGAATTATGTTACAATGAGGCTCGAGGACCTATTTATTATGGAGAAACAATGGAGAACTCTAAACGTTCAAAAACATAACCCTAGGAGATGAAGCGCCAAAACTATGGGCCCCGTTTGGGTAAATTAGTGTTTCAACTTCTCGGGGACGTAACTTCGACATACTGTCTTCGTTTGGGGCTTCAAAATGGATCCGGAAGTTCAAGACCCGAAAAACTGCTAAAAATAGTAAGTTGTGAAAAAAATTGAAAGAGACAATGGTGGGGCCCCAAGTGGAATAGGCGGGTGGCCACCAATATCCACCTGGATCACAAGAGGGGGTTTTGGATGGAATAATAACTGATAAAAAAAGATCTTAAATAAGGATAGATCAGACCCTGAAACAATGGTAGAAAGTGTTGCAAATCGCAAACTACCTACTCAACTTAACCTCTCCTATAAAGGTGGAAGTGTAATGAAACCCTAGGGGGCTAGGTTCTATTTCAAGGAGACAAAATGAGCATATCCAGGCCTAAGATGGGCTAAGACAGAGATCAGACAACCCAAAACAGTGCTCTCGGCAAACCCTGGAAGATATAAAAAATTCAGAAAAAAATAA
This sequence comes from Pinus albicaulis, assembly GCA_034641835.2. Lineage (NCBI taxonomy): Eukaryota > Viridiplantae > Streptophyta > Pinopsida > Pinales > Pinaceae > Pinus > Pinus albicaulis. The sequence goes on along the minus strand of CM076572.1, from coordinate 1,445,808,223 downwards.
AAAATAAATAAATAAAATTAAAATTAAAAAATAATAATAATAAAAATAATAATAAAAATAAAAATAAAAAATAAAATAAAATAAATATAAAATATAAAATTTCCGGCTGATAGGTACTGACCCGTGGGCCATGGAAATCATAGTTTATGGGTAGATAGGTCTGAGTTCTGTGAGAAATCGCAGTTTTTGGCTCAAAAAGTGTGAGTTATTGTTCCCGAATCTTCAGGCTGCAGGTTGCGGAAAAATTGACCATCTCTGGCACGGCTGATACCTATTATTGCGGAAAACACCCAAAAACAACCAAAAGTTAGAATTTTGACTGATTTAGGGCATAAAACTTTAAAAACAACATCAAGAGACCGAAAACAATTGAATAAAAACCCTTGTTACTAAAGTCGTTGGTCACACAGGAATCTAAATTACAATAGTGGAGTCGCCATTTGTTAGCGTAAATTCTTAACACAAGTGTATGAAAAGAGCTCATTTTCACTGTGTGTGGCAAACAACCCTAAGAAAAAAAATGGTTTTTTAAATTCTTTAGATCTGCAATCGATAGTTAAAACAAATGTTGCAAAAAACGAGATCTATGCAATAAAATCAGTTAAACAGTGAAAAAAAATAGTAATTACTCCATGCATCCAACATACAAGACAAGATTTAAAGAATTTTAAATATATTATAACACCTGGTAAAGGGAACTAATACAAGTTACCAATCCCCCTCGATGGGATGGGTTCTTGGTTGTCCTCAACACTTCAGTTCTAGAAGTTTCTCTCTCTCAATGGTGCAGAAAACCCAAAATGTGTTGAACTCTATGGCAGCTCAAGAAGCAAAAAAAAAATAGTAGTAGCAATGAGAATGATCAAAGCATGGCAATGAAAATGATCAAAGTCAAAAATGAATGGAAAAACCCCTCTATTTATAACAAAATGTTGAATTATCCTCGATAATGGCGAATAATAAAATATTATTAAACAAGATCTAGATCTAACCACTTGGAATATTTTATTATTTTTTTTGAAGGGAAAAGTTATTTAAATTGGTTAAATACCTTTATTTAGAAATAATAAACAAATAAATGATTTATTTATTATTTCAAGAATGTGGTTAAGGAATAATTAACAAATGATTATTTGTTTAATTATTTCTAGGTGATTTAGTCAAAGTTAACAAGGAATAATAACTAAATAATGATTTAATTAATTGTTCCTAGTGAAATATAAGATAAATAATGATTTATCTAATTATTTTTCATAACTGGGTTAAATATGACTGTGAATATTATTTAAACAATGGTTTAATTAATTATGCCTAGAGGAAAATCAAATAAAGAAGGATTTATTTAATTATTTCTCATGGGGTTTCTTGTTTTAACCATAAATAACCTAATAAAATATGGTTTATTAAATTATTTATTATAGTGAAAGCAGTTTTACTATGGTAAAATTGGTCTTACATGTTGTACTTCGATCCATCTAATTGTAAATGGTTAGATGGCCAAATTTTGGTGATAACAAAAATAGCTAATGAGTGGCGTGAAAAGAAGTTGCATGGGATTTGAAGATGATAGAAAGAATTACACCAAATCGAAGACGTGTTGAGTATTATGAAACTATAGATAGAAGGACCAAGTAGTTTAGAGTTGTGGCATATAGGATTTGGTATTGGAGCGAATTCTAGCCAAATAGAAGGTGTTAGAAGTAGTGTCATTGGAAAGATGGAGGGAAGTAGTGGAGTTCCCCATGAGTCAAAAGGAGTGAAGACGTTGAAAGTATCAAGACCTTAATTTGAACTAATGGACTAGAACACTCCTCCCAATGATGAGATGCACTTGGTGACGTGACGATTATTTTATGAAGATGGTGCATCTCCCACAAGTAACAATACATTGGTTAACAACATAGGTAACTCCTTCCCTAACCCACCCTTGGTACTTTATCAGAATCCTACTTGTTTTGTTTCCAAAATACTTAAAACTTTATAATTCAAAAATATGACTACACAACTGGTACTTCTAGTGGTTTAGGTGGTGGCTCTCAATCAAATTCCTTAGGATCTTCTCAGTCTGGTTCACAAGAATTTATATTGATTTCATCGGGTAAGTCTGTAATGGCCGACAATGTAGCAGGATTATTCACTAGATACCTTGAATTTTCCAGACGAGGGAATGAGGATGTTTAACAACATTGGAATTTGTGTGAAACCATATGGAGGGCTAGAAAAACACCAGATGCTACTAGATTATTTATTTCCAAACTACCTTGAGAGAGAGGGCGCTCATGTGGTTTATTAAATGGCCTGCCTTAAATATGAACCCTACTCTTGATGAAGTGCAGTGAGAGTTTATTCAAGATTTTAAACTTTCCCAAACAAATCAATAGTTGTTATCTAAATTGTGGGATATTAAACAATGAGAAGGAGAAAATACATGGGAATGCATGCAACAATTAAGGATGCCATTGGAAAAATAATTTTCCCAATCCATGCTAATCACCAAAGAGATTGGTTCATTAAATCCCTATTGTCATTAACTTGAATCCCCTTAACACAATAAAATATTGAAACATTGCAAGATACACTTGTAAAAGCTATTAAGATTGAAGCTATGGTGGGTTACCCTCATGATCACAAGGGAGATGTTGCTTCTAGTGATCCTGCAATTGTGGGACTACAACATCATATTCTTGATTTGATAGAAATATTGAAGGATATGCATGCAACAAAACCTTTACATCCTCAAGTATGGTGCACAAACTATCATGTTGAAGACCATCATGCAACGAAGTTTCCATGGTTGAGAGGTTAGGGGTTATCCATTATGCCTATGGGACCAACACCAAAGTTTACCTAAATGCTCGAGTCACGCAAGTTGCTACAAATTAGCTATATCAAGGACATACTCAATTGCATGTGTTCCCCAATCAACAGCGTACGTTTGCAAATGATTATTGTGATATTTTTCATACTTATGGACATCCACCTCATCTGTGCCACATTTTGTATAAATACTAAAACGTCCCAAACAATATGTTCTATGACTTTTGTGGGTCTCCAACTCATCATACGAATCTTTTTAGAGCTTTGGATGCTCTGGTCGATTGCCTTGATTGTACCAAATTTAGAATTAGTGAAGCTCCTTAAAGATGAGTAGGAGGAAATTCTAGATGATCCAGTGGATATTGGTGGCAACCCTCCTATTCCACCTAGACCTCCAGTCGGTTTCATTCGGTTTCATCAGTTTGCTTGTTTATAGCAGCATTTACTATTTTTAGCCATTTTTCAGGCCCCTGAAATTTCAAAGAATTTTTGACCCCTTAAACAGCGTTTTTTTGAGGTCTGCAGCGACGACTCCTAAAATATTCAAAAAGATATTTCCAATGAGGGTTACGATCCCGGGAAGTTGGCTGCCTAACTAACCCCAACGAGGCCCACAAACTCTTGGCGTTCCATATCATGGGGTTAGGGTTTTGGTTGTTTAGGATTTTTCTGATCTGGATTTATGCAGGAACGCAACAGAATACACATATAAACACAAATACAAAGATGCAGCAAAAATAACCCTTCATTTCATTAATATCAAAGAACTAAAATTTGTTTACAGAGAGAATGGAGATCAACTAGCTAGGGCGCTGGCAGCTTATCTCTCAGAAGAGATGTGGCAGCTACAGGCCTCTGAACTATGTTACAATGAGGCTTGAGGGCCTACTTATTATTGAGAAACAATGTAAAACCCTAAACATCCAAAAACCTAACCCTAGGAGATGAAGCGCCAAACTATGGGCCCCGTTTGGGTAAATTGGTACATCAACTTCCCGAGGACACAACTTTGGCATACGATCTTCGTTTGATGCGCACAATACCTCGTTAGAAAGATATATCCGAGGACTACAACTTTTGATGTGGGAAACATTAAAGGAATTTCCATTTTTCTCCCGTTTTTCCAAAAAAAATGTCGTTTAGGGCCTCAAAATGGCTCCGAAAGTTCAGGACTCGAAAAACTGCTAAAAATAGTAAACTATGTTATAATTAAGGAAACTGAAAGACTGAAAGAAACAATGGTGCGGTACCAAGTGAAATATGCGGGTGGCCACCAATATCCACCTAAATCATTCCTCCCCCCTTAGGAAGCAATGATCCTCATTGCATTGAGTTCCTCCATGAGATGAGGAAACTTCTGTTGAACTTGGTCCATGGTGAACGACTTGCCTTAGTGTAGGAGTTAGCCAGCCTTGACAAAATGATACAGTTGGATCTTTTTTTTGCAAGTGTTCTTGGTTTTCATGTCCATGATACGATCTGTGGTGGCCTGTTCCATGCAGTCTGGGTTTAACTCTATTGATGTGAGTTGTTTCGTAATGTCAAAGGTTTCCAGTAGAAGTGGGAAGTAGGGCCGAAGGTGGTCCACATTGAATACTGGTGTACAACAGGTGTTGGAAAAATACTGAGAGGGGGGGTGAATCAGTATTTAGTGCAGACATTAAAACTTTGATATTTCCTTCTTAAAAACCCATACGCTACTTTCATGAATTAAACTCGCATATATACGCGGATATCCTTTACAGAACTCGCGTATATACAGTGAATTAATTATGCATTTAATTCATGACTTAGATCATTGCATTACTCATTTATCAGATGTTCAGAAAACAGTAAACAAGTGCAGAAAGAATAGAGTAATCATCACACACAATCAATCACACATGAACACCAGGATTTTTAGGTGGAAACCCAATTTGGGAGAAAACCACCGTTTTCATCGTCTCAGTCTTCAATCTTTATTATTAAGAAATGTTCTTACAACATGTACTGGCGCAGACTCATACCAGCACGCAGGCACCCACCTGCAGAAGGCTACAACCTTCTCTCGTTTACCAGCCTTTCCTGAAAGGGAGCAACAACCCCCTGCTCTCGTTTACCAGCCTCTCCTGGAAGGGAGCTACTACCCCCTGATATTAACACCAGCCTCTCCTGGCAGAAAACTTCTACTTTCAGACCGAAGGCTTCAACCCTTAGATCCACTGCAGACCACATTTCATCAATTTTCAGACTGGATCAAAACAACTTCAACACACTCCTTCACTTATCAGCAAACGTCCTTTTCCCAGAGCATCAAACAGAACAATGAGACCACTATAACTAGAATATCAAAGATAACCCAGACTTCAGAATAGATAAGCAGAATCTCAATCAGCTTTGAGCAACCATCAGTTCAAATTGCATACGTGCTTTTATTCAAACAGACTCGCATATATACGCGCTTTTAATAAAGGAAACCCGCATATACATCTGTGCACTCTTCAGAAAAACCCTAACAGTCCATATGCTCCTTTGTTTAAATAGATCTGCGTATATATGCGATTTTCATGAAACGAACATGCATATAGATCTATAAAGATAAACTTTGCAGAACAGATCAGATCTATGGACTTACCCAGATTTCTTCAATATCTTCAATAGATTTGCGCCAGTTCTTCAATACTTCTTTTCAGATCATCCTAGAGATTCATCATTTCCAGATCTAGATATTTTGAACCTTCATCATATTAATGGGTGCATCATAGATTCAGATCTATGGATTAAGAACAGAGTTCAACCATACAGATAAACTTCAGAGTGAAGTATTGATTTAAAGCCCAAACACATGCACACTCTTTGCACAATGATTTTCTTCTCCTTATATAGGTTTACCCTTTATCAATACCATGAGCCAAAACCACACCTCTTCCGATGGTATTCCTGGACGGGATCAAATAGACAACCCAGCGCTCAATATAATGGGTCAATACCATGGTAGTAACCCCTGGTTTTACACTTTTAGAGCGCAATTGAGCATACGTGACTTGGCACGTACTTTCCCGCGTGTATACGCTACTTCTACTAGACAAACCCGCGTATGCCTTGAGACACACACTTTTCATCATTGGTCTAGCACATACTTGAATTCCTTTCATCATTACATCTGAGCTGCTCTGTAGACACATCAGATTTACATCATTAATTAGTATACCAAGTCAATTTCCATCAAGTACAACTTTCATCAAGTAGGTTGCCATCATCTTTATCAAGTGGGTTTCCATCAAGGACAACACTCTGCATCATATTGCCAATAGTCTCCCCTTTTGGACTTGATGGCAACCATGATGGTGTTTGATCACAACAAATAGATACATTAAGCATAATGATAGTCTCCCTTATTCAAACACCATGTCACTCTCCCCCTTTGATATCAAGGGAAAAGGGCGGATCAACACCAACACAAGGTTTTTCTCCTCATGTCGAAAGAAGGGCGTTGTAGATCTGATGTGCACTGAATTTACCATGCTCCTCCTGAGTTCATGCCGGATCTTAAAACATGTTTTTCAAGGAAGTACATGACTCTATGACCTTCCTATCACCAAGGACTCATACTTACATCAAAGATCCAACCAAGTGGATTTACAGATGAGATTCAAGTACCCAACCAAGTGGGTTTACACATTTTGAACAAGTCCTTACATGACTGAATATTACAATTTACATCATAGGTCTCAACATGACATTTTCATCAATTTACAAATATGACTCTTCATACCCAAGACAAAAGGATCTCAAGAGAGAGATCATAATTCAGAATCATCATAATGCAAAAAATGCATTATTCTCAGCTAGGCTAATGCTCCCCCTGAATATGTGCATCCTGAACACTTTCAACAACAACTCATCAAGGCATTTTTACCCAAAATCAGAGAATGAAACAGAAATATAAGAGCCGAAATACCACCAGGCGTAGATACTTCCAAAATGAAGACCATAGCTAGGTCAAGAAATGTCTTCTAGCAGGTACCACATGAATAACTGACACGCTGCTTTCTGTGTATGAACTCGCGTTTATACGCGACTGTCTTTCAGGAAACCCGTGTATCCAAATTAATCTTTAGAATTTTAATCAGATCTGATCCTCTGCATGGCAGAGACTACTCCCAGCTTTTGTCTGAGATATTCGAACGCTTCCCTGGGCAGAGGTTTGGTAAATATATCAGCAACTTGTTCTTTTGGAGGGAACATACTCAACTTCACCTTTTCAAGAACTTTGTTCACGTAAGAAATGATACTTGATGGGAATGCGCTTTGTCTTGAATGCATAACAAGATTCTTTGAGATACTGATGGCACTTGTATTATCGCACATAATGGAGATAGGAGGTGAAAATTTGATTTGAAAGTCTTGTAGGGTTTGCATCATCCAAAGAAGTTGAGTGCAACATGATCCAGCGCCCACATATTCTGCTTCTGTTGTAGAGAAGGCAATGGAGCTTTGCTTCTTGCTGAACCAAGATACTAACCGGGGCTCCATATAGAATGCACCACCACTAGTGCTTTTCCGATCATCAACACTTCCAGCCCAATCTGCATCAGTGTATGCATGAAGAGTGAGATCAACATTCTTTGGATACCATAGTCCAAAGTCTTGAGTTCCCTGTAGATATTTGACTATTCTTTTCACATCATGAAGATGAGATTCTTTTGGATTGGCTTGAAATCTTCCAACAATCCCAACTGCATGCATGATGTCTGGTCTTGTCCCAGTGAGATAAAGTAGACTTCCTATCATAGATCTATATTCTGGTTGGTTCACCATGGGAGAATCATCATGAGAACCGAGATTACATCCGGTTATCATTGGTGTACTTACAAGTTTGCACTCTTCCATGCCATACTTCTTCAGAATTTGCTTAAGGTATTTTTCTTGTGATAAGAATATACCATCTGCAGTTTGATGCACTTGTAAGCCAAGAAAGAATGTTAGTTCCCCAAGTAAAGACATTTCAAATTCTTGCTGCATGATAGAAGCAAATTTCTCGACTCAGGATTCTTCATTACTTCCAAAATGATATCATCAACATATACAACCACAATCAATAGTTTATCATTTTCAATTTTTGTGTAAGTAAGTTACTATCAAGAGATCTTTTGAAAACTTTGCTGATGAAGATATCTGCCAAGACGATAATACGCCTCTGGAGCTGTTTTGAGACCATATAGAGCCTTAAGTCTACAAACAAGATTCTCAACATTTCCCAAAATGAATCCTTCGGTTGTTCTATATAAACTTCTTCTTCTAGATCACCATTGAGAAATGCAGATTTAACATCCATTTGATGTCTTTAGATTTTTTATAAACTTAGAAAGCAAAAGAAACATTCTTATGGCTTCAAGTCTAGCTACAGGAGAAAAATTTTCTTCAAAGTCTATACCTTCTTGTTGAGTATACCCTTTGCAAACAAGTCTAGCTTTATTTCTTATGACATCCCCATTTTCATTTAACTTGTTTTTGAATATCCATTTAGTTCCAATAACATTTTTGTTATGAGGTCTTGGTACTAATTCCCAAGTGTCATTTTTTTCAATTTGATCAAGCTCTTCATTCATGGCTTGAACCCAACATTCATCTTTGCTAGCTTGATTAACATTGTGTGGTTCAATGGTGGATAGAAATGCCAGATAGCTAGAGGATCCTACAAGAGTCCTTCTTGTTTGTACACCTGATGCCTTATCTCCCAAAATCTGAGATTCTGGATGATTCTTCTGAACATATCTGGAAGGAGACTTTTCAGATAAATCATCTTCAGGTTCTTCATTGGATCCACTCTCTATATCATTCCTATTTGATGTAGAAGGACAATAGTCACCATCATCTTCTTCAGTTGTTTGTTTTTCTTCTTTAGGGGCTGCAGGAGACTCATCAACAACAACATCAATACATTCAACAATATTTCGAAGCCTTTTATTGTAACATTTGTATGCTTTGTTTGTAGATGAGTAACAAAGAAGTATCCCTTCATCTGATCTAGGTTCAAACTTGCCAAGCTTTTCATCATTATTTTTGATAAAGCATTTACTTCCAAAATCTCTAAAATGCTTCACAGAGGGAGACTGCACCACTATACGTAGTTCATATGGAGTTTTGTCACTATTTACCCAAACATGTGCCTTGTTAAGAATATTTGCTGTTGTATGTGTTGCTTCTCCCCAAAATGTGTCAGGTGTTCAGGAATCATCTAGCATAGCTCTAGCCATTTGTTGAACTGTTCTATTCATTATTTCTGCTACGCCATTTTGTTGTGGAGTCCCAGCTACAGAAAACTGTCTTTTATGCCATGTTGTTCACAAAATTTAAGGAATTCATTGATGTATATTCTCTCCATCGATAAGTCTAGACACTTGATTTTTAGATCTAATTCATTTTCGGTACTTTGAAGATCTGAAATTTTTCAAATGCTTCATCTTTGTGTTTAATCAACCCAATCCAACACATCCTAGAGAAATCATCAATAGATAAGATATATTATTGTTCACCACGTGGTGAATTTTTCCTCACAGGTCCACATATGTCAGTATGAATGAGTTCAAGAGGCTTACTTGATGATCCTTCCTTGGCATTAAATTGCACTCTGGTTTGCTTACCGAATTGGCAAGATTTGCATATGATGCTCTCACGGTGACCAATATTGGAAGACCCGCAGCGGCTTGCAAAAATTACTAGCTTGATTTGTTGATTTGGCTTCGAGATGCTGACCTTCTATGCCATAGCCAATTTCTGAAGATTTGCTTTCAGGTAAAGCATATTAACATTGATCTTTGCGGTTCTTGACACATACCAGGTTGCTGAGTTCTTTTGCCTTTTATAATAGTTTTACCTGTATCAAGATCACGAACCACACATTCTTTTGAACTAAAGACAACTTCAGTTCCTTGATCACACATTTGACTTACACTTAACAGTTTATGCCTTAATCCATCCACATACATGACATCATTAGCATTCACCTTTTCTTTTAAAAACATGGACCCTTTTCCTTTAATTACAGCAGGGGTATCATTTCCAAATGTAACTTTCTTTTCCTTTTCTAGAGCATTATATGCAAGAAGTTTGCTTTTGTCACCTGTCATGTGTCTTGAGCATCCACTATCGATGTACCATTGATTTTCTTCACCTTCTGCAAATAACGCTATCCCACAATTTTCAACCTGTAATTCCTTCTTTTTCCATACTTTGGAACTTGAAGGAAAATCCCGTTTTGGCTGGACTTTACTCCTGCATTCAGATTCTAAATGGCCGAAGTTATTGCAATAAGTACATTCAAATTCATTTTGAAGAGGAGAAAAGTTTTTATAGGTGTTCTTCTTTGGTTAAATATCCATCCTTTTCTTTCTTGCTTCTCTTGTCATGATGGTTTTATAGGCAACACATTGAACAACTTTATGACCAAAATTGTGACATGAGAAACATTGTCCATTGAAGTAGAAATTTTTGCGATCATGAAATCCTCTATTTGAATTTACCTGTTGGTTGTAGCTTCTTTGAAAGACATTCCTGTTAGTGTTCCTTGAATTGTGATGATCATGCTTTACCTGTAAAGATTCTTTATTCCCTTGCTGAGTGGCTGAATGTAGTAAACCAACTGTAGCTGCTTTTAGATAATTTGGTGTTGAAGCCTGAGAGGATTCTCCGGTATATCCAAGACCTGTCTTTATAAGAGGAGAACGTTGTACCTTGATAATCTCATCTAAGGTTTCATATCCTTTAGCAAATCTAATATTCAGAGTCTTTTCTTTCTCAAGTTCTTTTCTTAGACTTACTACTTCACATTCTAAATTCTCATTGTCTTTCTTCGCTTCTTCATTCTGCTTTTTCAGAGTCTCTATGGTAATTTTCCTTTCTTCTAAGAGAATTTTACATTCTTCTAAGTGACTTTTGAGTTGATTGTTTTCTTCAAGAAAATCATTGTCCTCTAGAGCATCCACAAAAGTATCCTTTTCATCTTTAGATTCAAATGCCATGAGAAGTCTAAGATTTTGTTCACATTCTTCCTCACTATCAGAGAACCCATCATTGTCTTCATGAGTGTAGTAACTTTTGCTAGACCGGTGCTTATTCCTTCTTGCTAGTTCCTTCCCTTTTGCAGATGTTTCTTTATAAGGACACTTAGCAGCATAATGACCAACTCTTCCACAATCAAAACATTTGAAAGGAAGCTTACCTCTGAACCGTCCTATGCCAAGTTGAAGTTTCTTTACAAAATTTACCTCATCTTCTTCTAAGATATATCCTGATCCTTCTGCTTCTTGTACTTCCTTCCCTTTTGTAGAAGCTCTAAATACGGCTTCTTTGACTTCATATGGTCCTCCTCTTCTCATTTCATAAGCAGTTAGTATGCCATGGAGTTGTACGACAATAAGATTTTGAAGATCCTGTTTTTCTTCAAGAGAAGAAACTTTTGACTCAATTTTTGTCGTTAGTGATCTTAAGATTTTCTCAACCAAAGTAGATTCTGCTATTGTTTCTCCCATGTTTCTCATATGATTTACAATATCATCAAGACGTAAGAAGAAACTAGCAACACTCTCATCATTATGCATCTTCAAATTTTCGTATTCAATTCTGAGAGTTTGGAGTTTTGCACTTTTTACCTTTGCATCTCCTTCATAACTTAGGATGATTTTGTCCCATATTTCCTTTTCTGTATTCAGCTGCATAACCTTGACAAATTCTGATTCAGTTATACTTCCCAATAGTGCATTGACCGCCTTTGCATTTGTTTCATAATTCTTCTTTTCCGTCGGGTCCGTTGGTACTGCGGCTGGATATTGATATCCTTGTTCAACAATGGCCCATACATCTGCTCCCATAGACTGAAGATAGGATCTCATCCTTATTTTCCAGAAGATTAGATTGCTTCCATTAAAGAGTGGAGGCTTGATAGATGTTGTTCCATCTTGATTTCTCATCTTGCTTGATCTTCCTTCTAGCGGCTAAGCTTTTTCATAAGGACCTGCTCTAATACCACCCATGGGAAAGGTCAGAGAGGGGGGGGGGGGGGGTGAATCAAAGATTTTAAAGTGTGACAATAAAACTTTGATATTTCCTTCTTAAAAACCCATACGCTACTTTCCTGAATTAAACTCGCGTATATACGCGGATATCCTCTACAGAACTCGCGTATATCCAGTGAATTAATTATGCATTTAATTCATGACTTAGATCATTGCATTACTCATTTATCAGATGTTTAGAAAACAGTAAACAGGTGCAGAAAGAACAGAGTAATCATCACACACAAGCAATCACACATGAACACCAGGATTTTTAGGTGGAAACCCAATTTGGGAGAAAACCACCGTTGTCGTCGTCTCAGTCTTCAATCTTTATTATTAAGAAAAATTCTTACAACATGTACTGGCGCAGACTCATACTAGCACGCAGGCACCCATTTGCAGAAGGCTACAACCTTCTCTCATTTACCAGCGTTTCCTGGAAGGGAGCAATAACCCCCTGTTCTCGTTTACCAGCCTCTCCTAGAAGGGAGCTACTACCCCCTGATATTAACACCAGCCTCTCCTGGCAGAAAGATTCTACTTTCAGACTGAAGGCTTCAACCCTCAGATCCACTGCATACCACATTTCATCAATTTTCAAACTGGATCAAACAGCTTCAACACAATCCTTCACTTATCAGCAAACATCCTTTTCCCAGAGCATCAAACAGAACAGTGAAACCACTGTAACCAGAATATCAGAGATAACCCAGACTTCAGAATAGATATGCAGAATCTCAATCAGCTTTGAGCAACAATCAGTTCAAATTGCATACGCGCTTTTCTTCAATCAGACTTGAGTATATACGCACTTTTAATAAAGGCAACCCGCGTATACATCTGTGCACTTTTCAGAAAAACCCTAACAGTCCATACACTCCTTTGGTTAAACAGATTCGCGTATATACGCGCTTTTCATGAAATGAACATGCGTATAGATCTATAAAAGATAAACATTGCATAACATATCAGATCTATGGACTTACCCAGATTTCTTCAATATCTTCAATAGATTTGCGCCAGGTCTTCAATACTTCTTTTCATATCATCCTAGAGATTCATCATTTCCAGATCTAGAGATTTTTAACCTTCATCATATTCATGGGTGCATCATAGATTTAGATCTATCGATTAAGAACAAAGTTCAACCATACAGATAAACTTCGGAGTGAAGTATTCATTTAAAGCCCAGACACATGCACACACCTTTGCACAATGATTTTCTTCTCCTTATATAGGTTTACCCTTTATCAATACCATGAGCCAAAACCACACTTCTTCCGATGGTATTCCTGGACGGGATCAAATACACAACCCAACGCTCAATACAATGGGTCAATACCATGGTAGTAACCCCTGGTTTTACACTTTTAGAGCGCAATTGAGCATACGCGACTTGTCACGTACTTTCCCACGTGCATACGCTACTTCTACTAGACAAACCCGCGTATGCCTTGAGACACACACTTTTCATCACTGGTCTAGCACATACTGCAATTCCTTTCATCATTACATCTGAGCTGCTCTGTAGACACATCAAATTTACATCATTAAATAGTATATCAAGTCAGTTTCCATCAAGTACAACTTTCTTCAAGTAGGTTGCCATCATCTTTATCAAGTGGGTTGCCATCAAGGACAACACTCTGCATCATATTTCCAACACAAGGAATGGTGGAATATGAAGCTCGAAGGCATTGGCCCCTACAGCCTTGGTGATGGTGTACAACCCATATCAAAGCGAGTGAAGCTTGCAATGGGGTCCAGCAAGGTGCTCCTTCTGCAAATGTAGCCACACTTTGTCACCGACCTGGAAGTTGTGTGGCACCCGATGTTGATCATGTCATTGCTTGTACTCAGCATTCGCTCTATCCATTATGGCATGAATCTATTGGTGGATGTGCTGAAAGCGTTAAATGAAGTTGTTCACTTTGTCAGCTTCAGACTGTACATGAGCTGAATTAGCCTAAGTAGCCGCAAATGCATGGCTACGTCAATGGGAAATAGTGGATGCAATCCCAAGCCCACCTGAAAGGGGCTATGGACGGTTGAGCTATGAAGAGCCCAGTTATAAATGTGTTGTACATAAGGAAGGCTCTCATCCCATGTGCATGGATGCATTGAGTTGCAGATGCGCATAATGTGTACGATCATCTTGTTGACAACCTCTATCTGGCCATCAGTTTGGGGATGGAAAGTTGTGAACTTGGTGAGCTTGGTATCCAACATTGACCAGAGCCTAGAGTAAAATGTTGTTAGGTAAATTGACTCGGGGTTAGAGTCAAGGTTGACTATGTTAAACAATCGGGTAGTTTTTGGGCACATGGTATTGTGCACCCATGGTATTGCATGTAATGGAGCCTATAAAAGGTTGGGAAGACTTCATTGTAAGGTAGGCCTAGATGTGAGCGGTGAAGGCTCACTTGGCTGGATTGGCCAGGATTTTGGCCAAGCTAATGAAATTTCATTAGGGTTGGTTTTTCCTGGTTAAACATCTGTGTTTATGTTTCATGATTTGTTGCTGGTTATGATTAATTATTCCTCTCCGTAATTATTTATGTTCTCCGGTAAATGTTTCTTCATTTGGTATCAGAGTTGTTTTGGCCTCAAAGGGATGCCTTTGCTGCTGAAGATTTTTTGCTTGGGCTTGTGGTAGACCCTGTTCAGTGGGAGATCTGTGGGATCAATTCTTGCGGTGAAAGAATATGGCGAGCAGTGGAAAGATAGAGATTTAGAAATTTAATAGTCAGAGTTTTGAGTTGTGGAAGCTCAAGATGGAGGACCTGTTGGTCGATAAAGATCAATGGATCGTGGTAGATCCAGGTACTAAACCAACAGCAATGTCAGATGAAGATTGGAAGAAGTTGGATCAGAAGACAAAGAGCACAATACAGTTGTGTGTCTCAGATTCGGTATTGTTGAATGTATCTGGGGAAGCTACGATGAAGAATTTGTGGGATAAACTTGGGACTTTGTACCAATCTAAGTCTCTAGTGAATAAATTTTTCCTGCGGAAAAAGTTGTATAACCTGAGGATGAAGGATGGAGACTCGGTGACAGAGCATCTAAACGCCTTCAATACTGTGGTAAGTCAGCTGTCATCTATTGATATTAAAATCTCAGATGAAGATAAGTGGATCAGTTTTTTGTGTTCTCTACCAGATTCATGAGACAATCTGGTTATTGCAATAGGTAGCAATACAACTACCTTGAATTTTGATGACATTGTCTCAGCCTTGCTGTCGGAGGAAATGAGATGGAGAAATATGGAGGGCCAGAATGGAGATGCCTTATCTGTACAAGGAAGGTCTCAAACAGAAACAAGAATAAGGTTTCGAATGGGAGATCTAAATCTAGAGGGAGATCTAAATCTCTTGGAAATTTTGTATAGGTGTGCTGGAAATGCGGAAAGGAAGGGCACTACAAAAAGGACTGCAGATCTAAAGCTCCTGAGAAAGGAAAGGGATCTGATGATGCTCCTTATGCAAAGGCAAAAACCACCTCGGATGAAGGTGGGGATGTGTATTTGGCTTATTCTTCAAATACACATGTAGATCATGAGTCATGGTTGATTGACTTGGGTGCATCCTTTCACTTCACTCCCCATAGGAAGTGGTTCTGCGAGTATGAGAAATATGATGGTGGTGATGTCTTTCTAGGGGATGATAGGAAGGCCAAAATCGTCGGACGTATAAAAGTCAAGTTCAAGCTGCAAGGTGGAAGGATTAGAACACTTCCTGGTGCTCTGCACATTCCTGCATTGGCCAGAAATCTAATTTCTGTAAGCAAGATTGATGATGTAGGTGTAAAAACAGTGTTCGAGAATGACACTTGTAATATGGTTCGGGGAGCACTGGTATTAATGCGGGGAGTTCGGATTGGAACTTTGTACAAGATTTAGGGCAGCACTGTTATTGATGGGTGCAACAATTATGTGGTTCCCGAAAGTGGAGCGGAAAGCCTAGCGGTCTCTGGAGAAAATACCACGCTATGGCATCAAAGGCTTGGACATATTACAAAGAAGGGCCTTTGGATACTGCCTGGAAATGGTATGGAAGAAGGTATGTCTAATTTCTTTATGGATTTCGATTTCTGTGAACATTGTCTATATGGGAAGCAGAATCGAGTGATTTTTCCTTCTGGTGCTAAGAGGGCGAACAAGATATTAGATCTTGTGCACAGTGATGTGTTTGGACCTGTGTCGGTTCCATCACTGGGTAAGTCTGTGTACTATGTTCCATTCATAGATGACTTCTAAAGGAATACATGGATATATTTCTTGAGGAAGAAATATGAAGTCTTTGATAGATTTAAAGAATTTAAGGCTTTGGTGGAAAACCAGACAGAGAAGAAGATAAAAGTGCTGAGGATAGATAATGGTGGGGAGTTTTGCAAGAAGTAATTTGAAGAGTTCTGTAAGAAGTGTGGTATATCACAGCAGAAGACTACTCCATACACACCTCAGCAAAATGGAGTTGCAGAAAGAATGAATAGAACACTGATGGAAAAGGCAAGAAGCATGCTCAGTGGTACCGGCTTAGGACAAGAATTCTGGGAAGAGGCAGTGGAGACTGCATGTTACTTGGTTAACGGATCAGCTTCATTAGCGTTGGAGGATAAGACTCAACATCAGGTATGGACTGGTAAGAAACCCTCTGTTTCACATCTAATGGTGTTCGGATGTGATGCATATGTACATGTTCCAAAGGATAAAAGGACCAAGTTGGATAATAAATCTGAAAGGTGCATCTTTATTGGGTATAAGGATGGTTATAAGGGTTACAAGCTTTAGAACCCGGAAACAGGGAAGGTTGTGTACATCTGAGATGTGGTGTTTAGAGAGGTGAAAGGTGTTGTTAAACATGAAGTCCTACCTAAGGAACCTGAGAAGTTATAGTTTGAGCTAAAGGAGGATGAATCAGACCCTACAACAGAAGAAGACTCAGAAGAGGAAGAGCCACAAACTCCAACTGTGAGAAGATCAGCTCGGGAAAGAAGACAACCAGAAAGGTATATTCCATCTGCTTTCTGTTCAAATTTTTCTTTAACTATAACTGATGATGATCCCAGAACTGTCAGGGAGGCAGTTGATTCAGAGGATGGAAAACTCTGGAAGGAGGCCATGATTGATGAAATGGCATCCTTGCACAAAAATGAGGCATGGGATCTGGTGGATTTGCCGGCTGGAAGGAAGCCCATTGGGAGTTGTTATCATCCTAGTAAATTCTTAAGTTGTGGGATTTAAGTTTTTAGTCAAAGAAGACTAGGGGTAACCACAAACCTACTTTGGAAATCTAGGATCTAGCCTTCCTAGACTTCAGAGAGGGCTCTCTCTTTATGATTTAACTTTGTTTTAGATTGATATTTTAGGCTAGCTATGATTGAACACTTGGTTTTGGTTTTGAAATGTTTGGTGGAAAATAATATTACTTAAAGACCAATTAAAGAGGGATCTACTAGTCCATTGGGCTATGGAGTCAAAGTCTAGCAAGAAGAACTAGAAGGCAAGGCCAAAAGGATGCTAATGTATTCAGGGAAAGATAGATAACCCTCAGAGATTTGGATAGATTGTTTTGATGAAATGGATTGCTTCGGGATAAATGGCAATGAAGGATCCTTTGATCTGGAAAAGGAGGAAGGAGGCAGGGGTCAAACGGGACTAGGAGCAATTAAGAATTCCTAAATCCAGAAATCAGCAGAAAAAATTTAAATGATTAAGTAGTTAAGACAGGGATTTTTTACACTAGTCCTGAAGTAATACTCCTAATTAATCATTAAGATTGAACAACATATATGAATGAATGGAACTTCCGAAAATAAACGATGACAAGATAGATGCACTTTACTCTTCAAATTATCGCATGAATCCTGAATTATGAAGTCCAATTGGCTATTGTCCAAACTGTTGCTTTGAAATCAACACATGTGAGCCTCCAACGTACCAACAAAATGTCTAAATGTTCTTAGTAATTTTATTCCACACTAAACACTTCACAAACTGAAGTATTTATACAAATGTCTATTACAAATATCCTAGAGAGATCTAGGAATAACTCTAGGAAATACAAATATCTTTACACATTAAGACGGACAGCTGCTTAACAACTTTAGCAAGTTGTCCTCTTATCTAGAAAATATAGAACTGTCTTATCTAACAAAACTATTTGTTGAATAGCTGTCCATTTTAAAACACAGTCCTTTTTTAACATGTTATTTAATTCTTTGATGATTTCTTCTAGATTAGAAATAAATCTTCTTAAAAAGTTAATTTTACCTAAAAATTCTTGTAACTCTTTGATGTTCCTAGGTGGGTGAATGTTCAGTATGGCTTCTATTCTTGCTGGATCTATCCTAATACCTTCCTTTGAAATTATGTGTCCAAGTAATTTTCCTTCCTCTAGTCCAAAAAGAGTTTTCTTAGGATTTAATGATATACCAAATTTTCTACACTTAATGAAAACTTGTCTCAGATGATCCAAATTTTCATTATTTGTCTGAGAAAAAATGGTAATATCATCTAAATAAATAACCAAAAATTCATGTATTTCCTTAACAAAGGCTATATCCATAGCCCTCTAAAAGGTAGCTCCAGCATTCATCAAACCAAAAGGCATTTCACATACATGAAAGTGCCCCATGGAGTGGTAAAAGTTGTTTTGGGTTGATCTTCCTTTTCGACAAGTATCTAGTTATATCTAGAAAAACCATCTAATAAAGATATCCTAGAAGAACCAATTACCCTTTGTAAAATATGGTCCATTTTGGGTAAAGGGTAATTGTCCTTTAAAGACACTTTATTAAGATTCCTGAAATCTACACATAATCTGATTTCACCAGTTTTCTTTCTTGTAGGTACTAAGTTAGAAACCCAATTAGAATATTTGATTGGTGCAATGATTTGGGCATCATACATGCGTTTAACTTCTTTTTCAATCAAAGGTAATAGGACAGGATTAATCCTAATCAATTTTTGTCGAAATAGTTTGTGATCATCTTTTATAGGAATCTTATGTTGAATTATGTTTGTGTCATATGATTTTAAATCTTCATAACTCCATGCAAATACATCTTGATATTCCTTTAAAATTTCAATGTATTTTTCTTTTTCTTGAGGGGGTAAAGATTTTGACAATTTGATCATTTTTTGTTTTGTTTATGTCCCAATGTTACATTCTTCAATGTCAGACTTGACTGGTTCCATTTTAGGCTTTTTGGGCACATCATTGGAATCAAATAAGTCCTCCAAAGGAATTAAACCCTTAGGTAAGAAATTATCTTTTAAATCTAACATCTCAATTTCATCTTCAATTATTTCCTCTATATCTACCTTCTCTAAGTTATCTATGTCAGATTGAGTAAATACAGTGGGTTTGGTAAGTTTATGTGCATCTATGTTATTTATTTCACAATTAACATTTAAATCTATGTTACATTCTGAATCTAAATTACCATCTGTGTCTAACTTACAATTTGGAAATTCATCCTCATTATTCAAAAAATGATAAATATGTTCATCTTCAGAGAAAATCTGCCAGTATTTGACATTTTCTGGGACAATGGGTCTATATTTAACTTCAGCAATATATCTATGTGTTGGTTGAAAAGGTAAATTACATGTGCTAGCAAAATTTGCTAGGCAATGTGCTGCAAATTTTGATTTCTAGGAATAGTTGCAAACTTACATTCTAGTAAATCATCAACCAAATTAGTTGTTGCATCTCTATTTCTGGAAAATCTAGGATTATGAACAAAATATTCAGCATTTATTTGTTTAATAACTAATTCTGAATCTCCCATTTTTCAAACTTATACAATCATCAACAATTCCAGTAGCTAAGGTGAAACTTGACCCTGGATAACTCATCGAGCTAAGTCCCTGCAAACCCTAGCCGCTCCTCCTGCGCGCTGCAGCCTCTGCGGCTGCGCCTTCTCTGGCAGGACCCTCTGCCTCGGCCAGGGCTCTGGCCTGCTCCTCTGACCTCTGGCTGCGGAGTTTCACGACTCTGCTCCTCTGCTCCTCTGACCTCTGCCGCTGCTTGGTTGGGGTCCTTCAAGACTTGTTTCGCTTTCGTGTGCCCCTGCGCTGCGCCTGCCCACGCAGGGCCTGCTTCTCCTGTTGCGGCCTGTTATTCCTGCTACGCTCTGCTGTGTCGGGTCAATGACTAGGCTGGGATTCGAAGACTGCGCATAGATCCGGGCCGCGTTCGTGCTAGGGCCCGCGCCCATGGAGGGGCTGGGCTCTCCCCAGGGGCCTCGTCCCCCTCCCCCGCCCTCTGCTGCTGAGGCTTTCGATCGTCTTTTGGCAGGGCTTCCTAAGAAGAAGAATGTGGAAGCTGCGAAATTTGTTAAGAAAATGGATGAAATACCTGAGATCTCTCTCCCAGCAGAGACTCTGATTCAGGTTGCTTTATCTCTGTCTGAGCGAGCTCTCATAGGCCAGTTCACAGGGCTTTGGCCTTCTCCCAAAACCACTGAGAGCTGGGTCAACAGAAACTGGGCACCTCTGATCAAAGAAAGCGTCACTTCTTATTTTTTGGGGAGAGGTTACTTCCTCTTCGAGTTCACTTCCAAAGAGGATAAAGATTTGATCTTCCAGAATGGCCCCTATTTCATGGGCCCCCAGGGTTTATACCTAAATAAGTGGACTCCTGACTTCGACCCTGCTGTGGATGTGCCCAAAGCAGTCCCGGTGTGGGTTAGACTCCCAAATCTTCCAGTTCACTGCTGGAATTGGGATTCTCTAATGCATATTGGAAATGCCCTTGGGAAGTTCATCGATCGAGCAAACAACAAGGACCAGTATGACTGTGCTAGGATCTGTGTGGAAGTAGATCTTGAGGTTGGGCTACCAGAGGCCATCAAAATCAAAGTCGGAAGCTGGACACACGTGCAGAAACTGGACTATGAGCAGCTACCCTTCAAATGTCGGAAATGCCATGTCTATGGCCACTTCGCCAGAGGTTGTCCATCCATCAATGAGGATGTGCAAGGGAAGGAGGACGGATGGAATCAAGTCAAGCGCACCAAAACCTCCCATAAAGCTCAAAAGCCGGGAGGCCCTAGTGGCAAAGGTCCCCATCAGGCCTCTTCTCAGCAGATCCAGTCTAAGCCCGCTTCTGAAAACAAGTTTGAACTCTTAAGCTCGCACCAAGAGAACACCCAGGAGGAGGAGGTTCAAAAGACAGCATCCCCGGTCAAAGAGACCCTCTCTGTGTCTTCCAAAGATGCAAGTGTTGCAGAAAGCTCAAAAGGAACACCTGTTGGCGTCGAGGAAGAGGACCTAGAGTCGGAAGATTCGGAGGAGGAAGGAGAAATAGGTGACTCTCAGACCTCTGTTAGGAGATCCACAAGAGGTCGTAAAACAGATCGGGAGAAAAGAGAGCAGGAAACGTACAAGGACAAGTTACAGGGCAGCCAGCCAACACTGGAGAAACTACTAGCAAAAAAGACGAAGATGGTGAGAAGCCAGCCCCCAGGCTCCAAGGGAGCCCAGCAGAACAAAGGTAAATAATGAAAATAATCTCCTGGAATTGTAGGGGTATGGGGAGCAAGATCAAGGAAGAGGCAACAAGAAGCTTAGTAAGAATAGAAGCCCCGGACATATTCCTTATCCAGGAGACTAAGATGGAGGAAGCAGACTTCCTCCAAACAAGTAAAAGACTCTGGAGTAAAAGCAAAGCAAAATATGTCTCAGCCCGAGGAGCCTCTGGAGGGTTGGGCACTCTTTGGAATGAAAGCAAGTTCTCGGTAATCTCTGAAATTTCAAACACTCACTGGCTGCTCCTAAAAATGCAGCATCTTGACACTAAAGAATACTTTTGTCTCTTTAATGTTTATGTTCCGGTCAATGCTGGAGAAAAAAAGGCATGTTGGGACTCTATAAGAAACCAGGCAGATTTAGGGAATCTTGACAACATCATTATTGCAGGTGACCTCAACCTCACATTGCACTCCTCAGAAAAGAGAGGATGCTGCATTGTGCGAGATCCGGCAAGGGAATGGGCAGAGGATCTTCTGCAAGATTGGGATTTGCTGGACATCAAGCCCTCTTCAGGTAAGTTCACTTGGTCAAACAAAAGAGTAGGCCCTGGTCACATAGCAGCAAGACTGGATAGATTTTTTGTTCAAAGTTCCTTTCTATTGCTTGGTTTAGATGCTAGTATGCAAATACTTCCTTGCAGCATATCTAATCATAACCCTATCAAGCTCGATCTTCGGGCTCACCCCGACCTTGGCCCCATTTCGTTCAGATTTAGCCCCCTCTGGGTCAAGGAAGCCAACTTCATGCAGATTGTCAAAGAAAGTTGGTCTCAGCCAGTTAATGGATCACCCTTCTTCGTGTGGGAAGAAAAACTCAGAAGAACGAAAGTTGCTTTAAAATGCTGGGCCAAAACTCTTCCTAACCCAGCAGCTGAAAGGAAAAATCTCCAAAGTCAATTGGAAGCACACCACTTGCTTTCGGAAGAGGCATATGTAACTAGAGAAATCCTCGATAAGGAGATTCAACTCCAACAGCACTTCCACAAAGCCTGCCTGGCAGAAGAAGAGTTTTGGAGAATTAAGTCTCGTTGCCTTTGGCTCAAAGCGGGAGACAGAAATTCCTCTTTCTTTCACAAGCAAACTCAAGCCAGAAAATGCTTCAACACCATATCTGAGATTAAGGATGACAATTCCAATCATAAAGACTTTGCAAGCATTAAACGAGCAGCTTTTCTACACTTCCAGAAACTGTACAGTGAGGATGTGAATCTGAATCAGAATTCTGATCTCCTGGACTGGGTCCCTTCTTCAATCACTGCTGAGATGAACCATCTCCTAGAAGCCAAAGTCACCAAGGATGAGGTCAAGAATGCTCTCTTTGCCATGGATCCTGACAAAGCACCAGGACCGGATGGATTCACCGCCAGATTTCTACAATCCTGTTGGCACATTGTGGAAAAAGATCTCTGCAAAATGGTTCAAAAATCCCAAGACTGTCAGAAATTAGGAGGCAGCACAAATTCTGCGTTCCTTGCCCTTATCCCCAAGGAGAAAGGCGCCAACTCCTTCAACAGATTTCGCCCCATCTCTCTCTGCAACATTGGTTATAAAGTGATCACCAAAGTAATAGCACACAAGCTGAAATATCTTCTCCCCACAATCATTCCTGAAAATCAAGGGGGCTTTGTTCACGGTAGGCAGCTAGTGGACAATTTCATTTTGGTTCAAGAGGCAATTCTCTCAAGTCAGCAGCGTAAGGAAAGAGGTATGGTTGTCAAGCTGGACTTAGCTAATGCCTTCGATCGAGTCAGGCATTGCTTCCTTTTGAATGTTCTGAAAAAATTTGGATTTGGGGAGAACTTTATAAACTAGATTCGGGCCTGTATCTCAGAGCCTTGGATTGCTCCCCTTGTTAATGGTAGAGCAGCTGAATTCTTCAAAGCCTCAAGAGGACTAAGACAGGGCTGCCCTCTTTATCCTCTTCTGTTTTTCCTTCAAGCCTCCGTTATCAGTTTCTATCTAAACAAGAAAATGCAAGAGCAGGAGATCACAGGACTTTGCATTGCCAGAGGAGTTAAAAGTATCAATCACGCCCTCTTCGCGGATGATACTTTACTGCTGGGGGCTGCATCTCTACACTCAGCCAACAGATTTAAAGAAGCTATAGATGATTATTGCATGATGTCGGGAAGTAACCTCAACAAGGGGAAATGCCATATTTACAGCTGGAATACTCCTCCCAGTTTGCTCAGCTCCATTGCAAGATGTTTTGGCTTTGCAGCCTCCTCAGCTTGGACTTCTTTCAAATACCTTGGGCTTCCTATATTCCTCAAGAGGGCCTTCAGTAAGGATTGGCTCCCCCAAGTGGAAAAATTCAAAAATAAGCTCCAGACTTGGGGGCTCACCTGGCTCAATATTGCGGGCAAGTCTGTCCTCATTAAAGTTGTCCTATGCAGTCTCCCCCTTTTTCAGTTCTCTGTTCTTTTGGCTCCAATTGGCATCCTTCAGAAAATGGAACAGCTTATTCGAAACTTCTTTTGGAAGGGGGGCAAACAAAATGAGAGGAAATTCCATCTGGTTAACTGGGAGACCGTCTCCAAACCACTGAGGGAGGGGGGGCTAAACTTCAAGAATCTCTCTCTTCAGAACATAGCCATGGGTGCCAAGCTGCTCTGGAGAATCATTGCGTCCAAGCCTTGCTGGGCCCAATTAGCACTCTGGAAGAAATATTTCAAAGGAAAGAGACTCAGATGCCTAGATGGTCCTCTCCCCCAAGGCTCCTCTCCCTTTGCTAGACTCTGCTCCAAAGCTGCCCCCCTGATCAGCTCCAACGCCTACTGGATTCCAGGAAATGGTAAGAAGATAAATATCTGGACAGATCGAATTCTGGATCGCGATCCAATTGGTGACTGTTCCTCTTTGAACGCGATTCGTTGCTGGTTGACTTCTGCTGGGAAAACTACGTTGTGGGACATCTCCTTGTGGGATGGGACGCATTGGGCAGGCTGGAATTTCTTCGACGTGCCCCCGGAGCTCCTCCAGGACTGCAATTGTCTTCGCTCCATGCTGAATGGTATTGCCCCCACTCATCTGCGCAGAAGAGATTCGCGTGGCTGGGGTTTGCTGGCTGCAGGTTACACGGTAGCCCAAGGCTACGCAAAGCTCACCTTGAGGCCTCACGTCCCCCCGGACCCTGCCCCTTGGACTGCAATCTGGCGTGTGCACTCTCTGCCTAAAATCGACATGTTCTGTTGGCTTCTTTGCCACAAGAAAATTCTTACAGATGACAAACTGCAGAAACGGGGTTTCCATGGTCCGTCCAGGTGCTCTTTGTGCAGAGAAAATGTGGAATGTGCCACACACTTGATTTTGAATTGTAAATTCACTCTGCAGGTTTGGAGCGAGCTGATGGATTACTGGAACCCCAAATTTGTCCTTCCCACCACTATTCCTAATCTCTTTGCAAATTGGCAGAACAGTTACCCCGGACCTCCTCCCAGAAACAAAGTGATAAAAAAGGCATGGTCTGTCCTCCCCAAAATATGCTGCTGGCAGATCTGGCTTGAGCGAAATAGCAGAATCTTTAGATATATTAAGCACGATGTCAAGGTGGTGGCGGACAAGATAAAATTCCAATTAAAGGAAAGCTTGGACAATCAAAAAGATGCCTCAAACCTTACTCATTTAGATTCAGTCTGGGGTACCTCCCTAAATCTGCAATTTCTTCATACCACCAGCAACACTTCCCACATTGAAGATTGGCAGATAAGGGGGAAGAACAATGCTGAGTTTCAAGAATGGATCTCCAAGCAGCAGGTGCACTCTCTCTTTTTTGATGGGGCTTCAAAGGGCAACCCAGGAAGAGCTGGAGCAGGTGGTATTGTAAAAAATGCTGAAGGGGTTTTGATCCACAACTTTTCATGGGGTCTGGGGATCAACACCAGCATTCAAGCTGAGGCTCTGGCCCTCCTTCAAGGCCTTAAATCGCTCTTGAACCTAGAAATCAAGAAGGCTAATGTTTTTGGGGATTCCCAAGTGATAATCAAAATTATGGTGACAAACTCTTCCCCCCGAGATCTTAGATTGGCAAGGCTGATATCCAGAATCAGGACCTTGGGGAATTTGTTTAAAAAGTTGAGCTACTATCATGTGTTGAGAGAAAATAACAAAGAAGCAGACCTTGAAGCAAATAAAGCTGTCCTCATCTCTGCTGGAACAATAATTCGAGGCGAGGACGAAACATGGGATCCAATTCCAAAATCTGCCAGTTTAAATGTTCTACTGCTTTCTATTGAATCAGTTTGTTTGTATTTTCAAGTTAGGGAAAATCACTGAAATAGAAGTTTTAGATAGTCTGACACGGAAGAAGCTTGCAAGCTTTGGCTGCATTTTCAATATTAGCAGTGAGATGCTTCAGGGTTCAGACAACCTCAATGTAATCAGATTTCTGGCATTCAGGCCAAGATGAATATTAATATCACATAACCGTTTCTGTCAAAAAAAAAACTAATTCTGAATCTCCCATAATTAAAAATCTCTTACCTCCTAAATTTCTGATGATTTGGAGGCCTAAGATAAGTGCCTCATACTCTGCCATGTTGTCGGTGCATTTGAAGTTGAGTCTAAAGGCATGTCCTTCTGAATGACTGGTCTCAATGTTTGTGATCCACACTCCAGCTCCTGCTCCAGACTTGTTCACTGAGCCATCAAAGTCTAAGTGCCAAAGAGCTTCATGAAAAATATTATCATTGTTTGGTTTAGGCTTTATGTCAATTAATACAGTTTGGATTTCATTATTATCAGAGTTACATAAAATGAAAGAGTCAAGATCAGTTGGTGTTGAGTAAATTGGGTAATTTATTGATCTCTCAACATTGCTGACCATGTATTTCATTAAAGTTTCTCTGTAAAGTTTCTTAGGTTTTCCAAACATTGTTATGGTGGCATATCTCATGTCTAATTGTAGAGATCCCTGCAACTTAGCTCCCCATGAGCAAGAAAGAAGCATACCATACTTTGGTGGGATATCAGCTACTACAATATCCATAACCATGCTTTTACCAGGATACTGAACCAAATTCACACATAAGTTTTTTATCAATCCTATGCACTTAAGCTTGCTTGAATCAAAAGAGAACAAATATTTATAAGGCCTTGTTATTTCTAAATTCATAGTTTCCATGATAGATTTTGGCATTAAATTGTGGGAAGCCCCTGGATCTAACATTGCATTGTGTAAAATTTGATCGTGAATAGTAAGACTGATATAGAAGGGAGGAACTGATCCATTTGAATGCTTACCATTTACATCAGGGCCAAAGATTAGTTCAGGTTGATCGTCATTTAGATTAATGGCATCTTCACCATCATTCATATTCAAAGTTTCAGTAATTTTTGGTCTACACAAGTCATTTTTTACCAATTTTGTTAAAGGAATTGGTATCTTTAACTTTTCTATTTCAGTTTGAATATTAAATGCTGGTTGAGACTTACTAATTTGAATTAATTCATCTTTTGAGATAGTTATCTGAGTGGGTTTTTCATGAATTTCAAGAGATGTACTTTTATCTTGAGTTGTTCTTTTGTTCTATGTTTGTGTTTCTTGACTTTTGTTGTCTTTAGTTCTCTTTTCAGGGAAAGATTCAGGGGAAGCAAAAGTTTTTTCAAATTTTTAACTTTCAGCAGAAGCTTTGGGATTAACAGTTTCGGGATTTGCTAATTTAGAATCAGCAGGATTCTTCTTCGGATCAAAAATTGTTGGTTTTACTGAACTAGGGGCTTTAGTAGTGTTGGCCTTTTGGGCATTGTTGGAGGATTGGGCCACTTCTTCAATGATGTCAACAATTTTTAGACTTGGAAATTTTTTAGGACTGGCAAGTTGGAATTCTACTTGTTTTCTCTTGGGAGAATTTGCAAAATCTTTGTTTTTGGTGCTTCTACATTTTTAGTTTGATTTTGAGGGTTGTTTTTAGTAGAAGGATCATTGTTTTTCTTAATTCTCAGGTTATACTGGCTGTGAATTTCATTGATTGCGAAGTCATAACCTTGTTTATAATCGAAGGATTCACCAGTTTCCACTTTGAGTTGTTGAAGCTCAAAGAGTTCTTGATCCTCCTGAGTGAGGAAAATTGTGTTATTTTCATCTATCCCCATTGCTATATTGATGTTGTCCTCATATTCATCATTATTTTGAGAACTCTCAGCATAGTTCTCTTGGAATGGGGGCCTAATGTTTTGATCTGGAGCAGCTTCCTTAGCTTTTCCAGGATTATTATTTCTTCTGAAGTTGGGATTTCTGATTTGTGGCTAGTTATCCCATTGTGGTTTTCTCTCAATATTGTCTAATCTATCAACCACCCTTTCTAAAGTTTTAGCAAATAAATCAAATCTAGCATCAGAATTTTATGTTTCCTCTTTGATTGTGACTCTCCTTTCATTCCTAAGTCTGGCCTTTCTAGCTAAAATGTTAATTTCTACACTAACAACATCTAATTGCATTTGTTCTAATGTCTCAGCATCTCTTTCTCTCAATTGATATGCCATATCTGTATCAAATCCAGCAGGGAATTTGAGCAGAACAGAGTATGGTGTGGGTTTAAGATCTGTAGGAATTGAATTATAGACACGGTTATATCGTGTGCAGTAATCTTGTACAGACTCATTAGGAGATCTTTTTAAAGTATCAAATTCATACAAAATTTGCAGGGGGTTCTTTTTCTTTTCCCATTTTTTTAAAAATGTTCTATGAAATGCAGCTAAATTGGCTATACTACCAGCAGTTATATTTTTAAACCATTTTTTTACTTCACCGATCAAACTTTGTGCAAATAACCTCATCTGAACATTTGACTCGTCAATTTCATATATTTCAAAGTAATCTGTCATTTTTGTAACATGTTGTTGAGCAGTGTATTGGGAAAGACCATCAAATAATGGTACATTTTTTTGGTAATCCTAAGGCATATCATGGAGGTTTTGGGGTAAGACAAGGGGAGCATACCTAGCATCCATGGCTTGGAGTTTGGCTGAACTGGGAGGTATAACAGTGATGATAGGAGTAGTGCTAGATATGGTAGCTACTGTGTTGAAATTTGTACTTGAAGAACTTGGAAAAGAGGCTGGTATATATATGGATTACTTGGAAATAAAGATGTAGTGCTTATAAAACTAGTGGATGCAGTAGACTGAGTGAATGAGGGTAATTGTATCCTAGGCTGCAAAGGAAACTTAGGACTAAATCTTTCGGTGGATGAACTTGGAATGGTATCTGAAAATGAGGTGACAGCATACAGAGTTGAATCTGTTGTTGGAATTATTATGGTGTGCAACTGAGAAACTGGAGGCTTAATGTTAGATAATAAATGGGCTAATTTAATAGCTTCTTCAATGTCTTTAATCCGTGTAACATTAGTCCTTTCTACTTGACTTTGAGTTTCAGATTTATCTGATTTTATTTTTGCTGAAATAATGTTCTGATTTGTATTAAAAAATGAAGTAAAAACATGATCTATTACAGTATCTTTTAAATCAGTTTCAGATTTATTTTTAAACAAAGATTGTTCAAACTTGAAATCAAAATCTATATCAGTTAAGCTTACTAACTCTTTAGGTAAAGAATTAGCTTTTCTCAATGGTATTTCAGTTTCTAAATTGACAAGCTATTTTTTCTTCTTTTTTCTAATCTGTTCTGGGTTGTCTACTATATCTGCAGGGTTAGGATCCGGATTCGACCTGGTGTAGTAGATTTTCCTAGAAGCCAAAATGACTATTTTCTAATGCCCACAACCTTCAAAAGTAATCTTAAAGTAGAAAAGATAGATTAAGGATCTTCCTTCAAGACTGGAGATTGGTTAAGTCCCCAGTATGGTCGCCAGTATGTTATCACCCTAGTAAATTCTTAAGTTGTGGGATTTAAGTTTTTAGTCAAAGAAGACTAGGGGTAACCACAAACCTACTTTGGAAATCTAAGATCTAGCCTTCCTAGATTTCAGAGAGGGCTCTCTCTTTATGATTTAACTTTGTTTTGGATTGATATTTTAGGCTAGCTATGATTGAACACTTGGTTTTGGTTTTGAAATGTTTGGTGGAAAATAATATTACTTAAAGACCAATTAAAGAGGAATCTACTAGTCCATTGGGCTATGGAGTCAAAGTCTAGCAAGAAGAACTATAAGGCAAGGCCAAAAGGATGCTAATGTATTCAGGGCAAGGTAGATAACCCTCAGATATTTGGATAGATTGTTTTGATGAAATGGCTTGCTTTGGGATAAAGGGAAATGAAGGATCCTTTGATCCGGAAAAAGAGGAAGGAGGCAGGGGTCAAACGGGACTAGGAGAAATTAAGAATTCCTAAATCTGGAAATCAGTAGAAAACATTTCAATGATTAAGTAGTTAAGACAAGGAGTTTTTACACTAGTCCTGAAGTAATACTCCTAATTAATCATTAAGATTGAACAACATATATGAATGAATGGAACTTCTGAAAATAAACAATGACAATATAGATGCAATTTATTCTTCAAATTATTGCATGAATCCTGAATTATGAAGTCCAATTGGCTATTGTCCAGACTGCTGCTTTGAAATCAACACATGTGAGCCTCCAACGTACCAGCAAAATGTCTATAATGTTCTTAGCAATTTTATTCCACACTAAACACTTGACAAACTGAAGTATTTATACAAATTTTTATTACAAATATCCTAAAGAGATCTAGGAATAACTCTAGGAAATATAAAATATCTTTACACATTAAGAGGGACAGCTGCTTAACAACTTTAGCAAGTTGTCCTCTTATCTATAAAATATAGAACTATCTTATCTAACAAAACTATTTGTTAAATAGCTGTCCATTCTTGTTGGCATTTTGCAAAATATCTTTGGAAGATGACTTCACCGATACTCTTTCCACTTATACTCTTTAACATTGTATTTCATCCCTGAGGTTCTTTCACGTTGTTTATTTATCATGTTACTACTGTAAAAAAGGAGATTACAGCAGTCAAAATCAGTTGACTGTTGCTTTTCTCTCTGATACACTTTGACTCTATTCTTTTACCCTGATACTCTTTAAACTGATATTTTAACCTTTAACTGCTGTAAAAAAAGACTTCTCAGTAGTAAAAAATCAAAATGAAATAACTATTTTATTTGTTTCCTCCTCAAATTGACTGCTTCATCTGCATTATCTTTCATTGTTTTACTTCTTTACTGCTACAACAAATCTATAAAAGTCTACCATTGTTCAACATATTGTATTTTTACACTTTTAATTTTTCTGAAGTTCTCATCAGCATTAGTATACTTAGCAAAATTCGGTTTGATAACAAATAGATGCTTGATTTCATGTTGAAGGAAAAACAAGTCTTCAATATATCGGAGAAAAACTTTCCCTGTTGGAGAGCCCTGTGGCAGTGGCTTATTAACATGTTCTTTGGCATGGTCCCTTATATTTTTGTCATATTCTTTCTAATCCATCAACTTATCATTAAAGACATGAATGTCTGGAATACCAGCTTGTCTTAGCATAGTGTACTTTGCTAAAAACTTGGTAATGGAAAAATTCATGGCATCACATTTTTCTTTCAAGTTGTTCATTAGAGTTTTCTTTGTCAAAACTTTATTGATTTGCAATATAGTTTCTGTCTTGTCATGTATCTTCAATTCTTCTAGCTCTATCCTGTTCTTACTGTTTAAGAAAGTGATTAGCTTCAATGCCTGTGTTGGTTTATCTGCTAATTCTTCTGTTGTCCTTTGTATTTCAACTTGAGCTGCTAGAAGGAGGTCTCTCTATTCATATATTATCTGGATTGATGGCCACTGAAGATGTATAGCCTCAATTATATTGGTCCATAGGTAATTTCTTATATAAGAAATCTATGTAGTGAAACTCAAATCATTTTGAAGGATTTTGACTTTCTCTTCAAGTCTTTTGGCTTTTTGTTCATAATCATTGGCATTAATCAAAGTTGCTTTGTTAGATACCTCCATATTCTGAATCTTTTTCTTCAAACTGTTAATTTAATTAGTTTTCAATGTCATTTCTTCCATTGCTTTGACAATCTGCCCTGCATCATTTGTCTGTTGCATCTGTGATGTTGAGGATTCTATATTGGAGGTGGTAGTTGATTGCACTGAAACTGCAGTTTCCAGTGGCTCTTTTGGTGCCAACTTTTCTGTCAGTGTAGAAGGAATAGCAGCTGTAATAATAGGTATGACTGTAGGAATGGTGGAAGTATCAGTTTCCTTCACAATTTCTTTTTCTTTCATAAGTATATCCATTTGACTTTCCATATCTTTGATTTGAGCAGTTAGTTTTATGATCAACTGCATCATATCATCTTTTTCCTTCTATTTTTGAAGTATCTCCTTACTCTGTGGGTAATCACTCTGAGGAAGTTTTAACCGTTTCCTTAAAGCAGCAATATCATCATTTTTCTTCTTGATCAATACTTCAACAGTTTGTACATTTGATGGTTCAACTCCTATTTGTAAAATCAAATCTTCTAAGGCTTTGATCCTTAGATCTTTTGCATATAAAGAGCCTTTTTCAAGTTTCATTTGGTCTTGCAGGTTGATAATGGTATTCTACAAATTTGTCACACTCGTAGCTTTGGTCACCATAGTAGAATATAGCATCTCAGAGCTATGTCTATGGAATTCTATCTGATCCAATTCATGCACCTTTTCAGTATCTACTTCAAATTCAACCTTTTTGTAGTCATCCACTGTTTTTGGAGTTGAAGTAGTTGGTTGTAAATAGGACATTATCATCTTATTTGAGGAGTAATCAAAGGTTGTAAACAACCTGTCCTGATTCCCTGGCTTCTGTTTGAGAAATTGAGAATAAATCTCACTTTTGATTCCTTTGTTTGATTTGCTTATATCTTTCCTTGATGTCCAAATCTTTTTCTTCTGTTTTTTGAGAAGAAGAAGTTTCCATATTTACCTGCTTTTCAATCATCTAAGTGTCTGATCCTTTACCTGCAGCTTGTTCTCTTTCTATATCTGTCAAAGTATCCTTTATTATTGTAGTGGCTTCATCATTGCTGACTTCTGTTTCATTGGTATCTTCAACCTCAATAATTTTCTCTTTCCATATTGAACCAAATCTGACCCTTTTGTTGTAGATGATCTTGAACTTAATATCTGAAGTAGTTTCTGTTGTGTAGGCTCCCTCATCTCTGCCTCTTTTGTTTGAAGATTCCGGTTTTTTAGAAGTTACCACAGCAAGTTTGGTATCCTTTTTTCCTGTTGGTTGTTCATCTGCAGTTACATCTACCAATGTATTTTCTTCCCATTCTGTTTGATTAGCAAACTTTTCAATATCAGGCTTTGGCTCATGTATAAAGGGAGGTAGTTTACACTTGACCCTTATACTGCTTAAAAGATCTTGGGGGTCATAATTCCAAGGGAAACTCACTTGAAATTTTAGCTCTGATAATCTTTTTTCTATCTCTTTCTCAGCATCTCTATTATTCACTATGAAAGGAACAATTTGATTTTTTAGTTTGAACTGTGTCTTCTTTTTGGAAGCCATGAAATTGATAGCATCAGCATTCAAAACCTGTCTCAAATACTCTAGAGCAAAGACTCTGATAGTCAAAAACTTAGGCAATTTGTATGGAAGCAGATTGGTTCCAAAAATTCTCAATTCAGTGTGTTTCTCATACAGGTACCAATCTCCCATTTTTCATTCCTCTGACAATTGTAATATTCTTTTCATTTCTTCACTTACTCTAGGTTGTTCTGATATATGTAGCAAATTCATAGCTGGCCTGATGAAAAAATATGTGAAATCTGTGTAGCTATGTTCATTTCCTTCTTTTCTCAACAGTGATGTCCAAAAGACAACTGATAGAGGCTGGCCCTCTACATTCAATTTATGTAATGCTATTGGAAAGTGATCAGCTTGGGAGAATAAGAACAAGTGAAATAAATAGGAAGAATATCTTAATACCCCTTCAGTGGGTAACTTTGTCAATTGATAATGTATGGAATTAGCTATAAACTTGGAAAAGTTAAAGATCACAGCAGGAGGTTGACCAGGAGACAAGGTAGACAAAAACCCAAGGATGGACTCATCAGTAAACTCATCAGTGAAATAGCCCAATATGAAGGATAACATAGAAATTACATGCCTGGAACCTTCTGGAAACTTGGAAGTGGAATAGGGAGGATTTAGCTTTGGAATATCCACATGACGAGGCATGAAGTTCTGAAAAATCATAAATCTTTTGGGGAAATCCAATCCCAAATATAACTGTGTTAATGCTTCAATGGAGAGGGGAACTGCCCTAGGGTCAAACTGAAGTTGTAACATCTCATTAATAGACTCTGCAGTGATAGAAAATAAGATCTCTCTATCAGCATTCACAATTGCTCTTTGGTCTGGAACATAGTACTTCTAACACAATATTACCAGGTCTTGACCAGGATGTGTTACTGGGACTACATATTTGGGTAAATTTGTATCCCAGAGAAGCATTTCTTCTTTGTCTAGGAACTTTTCATGACACCAATTGTGAACTTCTAATAAGTTAAATTCTACCACTGGATCAACAATTTTATAATCTACATCAACCAAGGGGATGATTTCTTCAGTAGACACTGATGGTTGAAGAGGATTAACAGTCACAGTGGTCTTAGCAATGATTGCAGAAGCAGATTTTGGGGCTTTTACTGCTTCAGACTTGGGAGGTTTGGATCCTCCAGGTTTGACAAGTTTGGAGCCTCCAGCTTTGCGTGTCATTTTCTTTTTTGTCATTTTGAGATAACTAAAGCAAGATGATACAGTTTTCTATAGTTAATTTTTCTTCAACAGATGGTAATTGAGCAATTTTATAGGCAAAGATGATGGCAGTGGGCAATTCGGTGCTCAATTAGGAATTGAGGACATAGGAAATAGGTTTTAATACAGAAAACACAGGTTTTCTAAACAACTATGACTGTAGAAGGGATTTTTTGGATATTCTATAGGTTTTGAAAACCTTTCTAAGACGTGGAATTTATCTTTCAAGGGTCTCAGACTGAGAATTTGGCTTAAAAATGAGGTTTTCTGTACATGGAAATTTCTGGGAAAAAATTGTGAGTGTTTTCCCTCTTTTTTCAAGGTTTTGGGCACACTAGGATGAGCAATTTTACTAATTATAGCTCAATTGGTTCGAATTGGCAGTTTAAATTGTGAAATTGCAGGTAAAAATGTTGAAAAATACCTTAATGTAGGTATTTTGGTAGTCGAAAGCGTTTCTGAAGCTCTGGTGGTTCCTGCGGATAGGTTTGGATCACTGATGCAAAGAATGGCTTCAAATGGTCTTCAAACAAGGGATCATCGGTTGAATTTGGGTTTTTCTCTGGATATAATTCAACAATTTGAGCCAAGGCTTGTTTGCACAGTCGGGCAGCTTTTCACAGTCGGGAATGCACCATAACGTTAATAAACATTATAACAAAGATTTTAACCTTTGATATAAATCTATAAAAATTGTAATAAATGTGGGTCAAATCTGTGGCGGGAGCGGTTTTCTATTTGCGAACGCGAAAAACCATAAGTGGGTTTTGCGCTATCATTGGGCAGTAAGTGTTTTTTCTTAAAACGAACGCGATGCAATCAAAAGGTGACACGTCATCGGAGGCGGTAATGGGAAAACTGCCCATTTCGCACTCGTTTGGGCGTTTGGAAATCGTTTGGTTTGTGAGCGCAAAACGCATCATCTACCATCGGATCATCGGGACAGGAGCGAACGGTGAGGATTGCTGGGAAGTTGTGGTCAAATAGATGTGGGACCGGGGTTCTTTAATATACTGTGTTGGATGAAAATGCAATAAAACCTTTATACAAAATACTTTATAATTAAAGTTTTAATATATAAAGGTTAACTATATATGGGATATATGGTTCGAAAGGATAAAATAGGTGGTAATATATATATAAAGGGTTTATATATATGGTAAAATGCGCGTGAGGCAGGTTAACTTTGGCAAGTCTATTGCAAAGGCTTGAGGTTTGATTTCAAGTTTCCAAAGACATTAGATTTGCCCGAACATCATATATTTTTATTATATAGTCTTAGACCATGGTGGGGTCCAATAACCATATGGGGCGGGATTATTTAGATAATGTTAGTTTTATGCCAAATTTTTTGTTTAAACTTGTGGATAATTAAGTTTGGTAAAAAAGCTTATAATAGTGGGTTTTTGGGAATATTTAATACAAGGGGTTATATTAATAGGATAAGGTATTTTATAAGGAATTAATAAATAAGTTAGAAGTTAATATGACCAAGGACAATGAAAAACATCAAGATATATTCATATGACTAAGTAAAGTGATAATGTAAAAAGCAAAGCTTTATTATTTATAACTTGACCACTTTGACCTAGAATATAATATTTTTGGAGGGTTTTTATCTTTTTATGAATGAAGGAGATTAATCAAAAGGGGAATTTCTTTTTCATTAAGTAAAAGGTTTTAACTTATGAAAGTGTAATGGATGAATGTAGGGTAAATGATGATAATTAGGGATTATTATAGGAATTCAACACTTTTAACTTAACAGTCATTTAGCCTTGGGTCTGGTCCCAATAGAAGTTAGAGAAATGCTCTGAGCCTCTTTGACTTAAAGTCTAGAATGCAGAATAACTATAGGGATGGGAAATTAGTTATTTTTGCCTGGTGATGAATATTACAATGATTTCCCCACTTCTTTCTACCTACCCAACTTTAATATAAAGTTTTCTCTTCCATTTTGCAGGTGCATTTGAGCTAGCAACCTTGAACATATTATTCTTTTGAAAGCAATAAAAACTATCTAACTCTACCTTATTTCATCTAAGGGCTCAGATTAAACTGATGAGCTCCTCATTATTCTCTACCTATCTACTGATTGGTTAGGATTAAACTGTTTGACTAATCTTTATTCACTATATACAACAATAAAATTGAAACATGACTGTTGGCGAATAATCAGGTCTCACATGCAAGACCCAGGTTCAGGGGTTGTGGCCAACAAGGGAATCCGTTGTAGTCTAGAACCACGCCGGCATTATCACCCTACTCCGGAGAGCAGAGAGTCTCACCCGAGGCGTGCCGCAACCACATGCAGAAGGGGAATAGATCGATAGCAGGGAAAGGATCTACAACTCATGATTAACATAGAATGGATTGCATTAACATCATATATACGCAAGAACATTCAGAGAGTATATAGGTATTAAGAAAATAAAATTTAATATCATCACAAACATCATGCATGCATGTGAATCACATAATAAGACAGCAACCTGCAATTGTATTGATCTCTTCTGCCAAACCCATAGTTACATAGCTTTCGCAAGGAGAGCTCACAATTTTGATACAGATGCCTTATAGAACAGAAAGGTAGATAAGAGAAACCTAGGAACTACAGAGATATCATCCTCGGTCTGTGTTCCCACTGCAGCGTCCGTTCTTCTCCTTCAGTCACTTTGCATTCTCTCCTTCTTTCGCTCGGGTGACGGCTATTTATTCACCCACTTTCGCAACTGTTAGTTCTTCTTGCGTTCTTCTTCAGCTGCTTCCAGTTTCTCTCTTGTTATTTGCGTGTTCTGCTCGTTGTCTTCTGCTGTATGTCTTCTTCGTCTGTGCTCATGCATCTGCTTTCTTTAGCTATGTACCTATTCCCTCGCAACTTCGGTAGCTCCGCTTCTTTCTGCAGTTGCGACTTGGTTGCGACTGCCATGTGTCTTCATCCCGCAACCCAAAATCTATCCTTTATTCAAAATTCAAAATATTCAAACCATGTTTTCAAAACAAGGGCCCCAACAGGCCACGACCACAGTTTCTTGACTCGTCCCTGAGTCAATCACAGATCACAGTCTCTATCTCCATTGCCCCGCTAGCCCCCGTGGCTTATTCTCGCTGTGCGCCTTCAGTCTGTTGTTCAAACAAGGGCCCCAACTCCGGGACTCTGCGGAATGCTGTAGCTTTAAGCTCCGTGAAGTCCGACACAGCTTTCTGCCACCCTTACAATAGTGAATATGTTTCTTTAGCAATCTTGGCGACAGCGGCCTCCTCTATGTGCACCGATACAGTCCCGAACACCGAGCTAAGATGGGTTTCAGCCTCGGCGGCCAGCTGGTGCATCGCCCTGGTGCTGCGTTGAATGGGCGGGCGGAGCTCACAAATGACCCGTTTGGCCACGGCTGAATTGGCCTCTATTTTCTGGATCTGTACTTCGAGATCATCGGCCTGGGCATATAGCTGGTCCAACCTCACGGGGTCCGTGGCCTCTTGAATTTCCCTCGAAACCTGATGTAGCTGCGCTGAAATTGGTTGCGCTTTGACGGTAAGGGCCAGTGAACATTCCTCAAGACCCTTCAAGAGTTCGTGGGCCTTGCGTGCCGCAGAGTGGAGAGTTTCCTGCATGTGGGTGGCCTGGCCCTTCTTGGTTGCGACCTGTGCTGCATAGACAACCGCTGGATCGGGCAGCTCTGGCCGTGCGGCTAACGCTGCTCGAAGCTCCTGATTTTCCTTGTGGATACCAGTGAATGCGATTCAGAGGTGGAAAGCCTGTGCCACGACACTCGTCTCCGAGACATCGGCAGGAAACGGAGCATAATGGGCCCCGACAGTTGGCTAGAACTCTGAAAACACCCGGGAGACATTGTTGATCTGATCTTTCAGTTGTTCCTGTGCGGTGAGGAGTTGGTCGCGCTGTTCAGTAAGCACTGTAATCTGTTGCTACTACTCGTCACACCGCTGTTGTAGCTCATAATGAAGCCTTTCGGCTTGTTGGGCCGCCCTTTGGATAAATAAGTACAGCTGAGCCGTACCCCATGTTTCCAAGTTGGCACTCCCCGAAGTGCCCTGATTCGACCTCCTTTCTTGCAAAGGTTTCCCACTGGAAACTGATTGAGTCGAGTGCTCTGGAGGGGATGGCAGCGGGGTCTGTGGGTGCCATATTCACAGTCGGTCA
The DNA here is from genome assembly GCA_034641835.2 of Pinus albicaulis. Classification (NCBI taxonomy): domain Eukaryota; kingdom Viridiplantae; phylum Streptophyta; class Pinopsida; order Pinales; family Pinaceae; genus Pinus; species Pinus albicaulis. The sequence goes on along the minus strand of CM076572.1, from coordinate 1,445,769,931 downwards.
TTGCTGCTAATCAGGATGGTCAATTTGTGGAGGGACAGTAGGCTCAGGCTGAGCCTCGGTTGAGTCGGCATTAATGTGAGTCATCTGGGTAAATAGAGTAGACAGAGAGACTTGGGGTTCTCCCACGGGGTCGACTGGTGGTACTACTGCTGCAATACTGGAGTCAACTTCAGCCCCGTGGTCCCCACCAAAGAGTTATCAGATGAGCGGGTCAGACACAGTGGCAGATGAATTGGATGGAGCGGATGAAGTGGTAGGTGGAGGTGGAACTGTGGATGGAGGTGGAACTGTGGATGGAGGTCGAATGTTAATGAACTCTTAAGGGTCAATAAGGGGTTCTTCCTGTATCATCACCCCTGTATTTGGCGGCAGTGGTGGATCATTATCAGTGAGGTCCACCACCGGGTTTGCTTCAGTGGTGCGGGCCCGCTTGGCCAGAGGAGTTTCTAATTGATCTGGGGTCAGGCCCTGTTCTCCCATCGGGATGATGATTGGGCTGGCAGAGGTAAATAGAATAGTAGGGATGGGGGAGGTGAGAGGAGTTGTATGGGGGTGCGAGGTGGAACGAGCGAGCTGAAACTCAGAAAATAAAGGGAACGGAGCAGCACCACTTGAAATAACCTGGGTCGCTGCATTGAAATTACGTACCTGAGTGTTGAAGTGGCGGACGATGGGGACGAGCGACTCTGGGAGTTCCTGTGGTGGCGCTGCCGCATCCGTCTTGGTAGGCTGTTGCAATGGAAACATCCGCTCAAAGTTGTACCTGGGGATCTCGTCGTGGGTTTCCATCGTGACCCCCGGCCATGAACAGACTTCGCGGTGGAAGGTGGCATCTTCCAGCAGGAATTTCAACGGCGTCATGCGGAAGGTGTCCTCCAGCACGCAAGTGGGTCGAAGGAAAGTATGCCTGTAACTTACCCCGAACCACTCTTGCTCACTGTATTCATCCAACAGGTTTCTGGGCACCCGTTGCTGGCTAGTTACGACGTCCGTCATTAACCCATACCAGCTCTGAAATGCTTCGGCATTCACCTGTTTGGTGCTCGGATCAGCCGACACCTTCCATGGAACAAACTTCATCACGAGAGGCTGGCCCTCTGGAATTTCCACTGGTACCCGAACAAGAGGAGTGTGCCACTTCCACATGGCAAAAGCAACGATCAAGTATCCGTAAATGAAGCTGGTAGCGCGCTTATAATTCTCTTCGCACGCATAAAATAGCTCTTTCAACAGGAAGGAGCACCAGTTCAGCTTGGTGCCCTGAACGCAGTGCTCTGCAATAGAGATAGTGTCCAAGGTGCATTCGCCCTTCGTGTAGTGCCTCATTGTCTTACTGGCAATGAGGTAGCAGGAAAATTTAATCTCGGGCTTATTGATAAGCTCGATCTTGGCTCCCTTCCCTCCCCTTCGGGTGCCATATTTTCTATATAGGTCTGCGTCTCCTGACTTCCACGCTCGTTTGGTGGTGGTCTGACATGCAGTCGAGACATCCGCACCATTCTGTGAAAGCCCGGTCAGACGATGGATGTCTTCAGCATGAATGGGAATTTCCTTGTTCAGCCACAAGGACCCATTCTGAATGCGGCTGAGTAAGAAGCGAGCGCACTGCAATACCGGTCCTGTGGTCCCAAAGACCAGAAGATTTTGTAAATTCATGAGAGAGGATTGTTGAAGACCCTGAAACGCTGGTAAAATTCTGTTGGCTGAGTGCCCGGCTGTGCTGTAGTAGTGCTCCATATACACCTGCTAGTAGAGTGCCAGGAATTCGGAAGAGTCGGAAACGTTGGCATCTATCAAGGCTGCACTGTTGTATTTCCCAACCAGGCACTCTGTCTTGTGGATCCTGTTGTCGAGCTCTGGTTCGAGGACGGACGGGAGGGCCTTCGGCATTTTTGCTCGGCGCTGATAGATGTGCAGAATGCGTCTCGGTGTCCTCTCTTGGTGATGTGCATCTGGATCGTTCTGCTGCTCTGGTTCTGCTGCAATTGCTAATTCTAACTGCTCCAGCATTCTCGTGCTTTTTTCCATGCAAGTTATGGAATTTCCTAGCACGAGTGAAGTTGATGAGACCCCATAACGAGTTAACTCCGGCTGGCATTCTTCTCTGTGATAATCGTGCGATCAATCGCGTGTCGATGTGTATTCTGACAGTTGCTGACGGTGGCATGGGGAAGTGGGCGGACGCGACGACTGAGGTTACTGCGGATGATGGCAAAATGCTTATGGCGAGGTTACTTCCAATTATGGTAATTTATGATTCAAATCTAGACGATCCTACGGACTGACACAAGTACTGACTGAAATGACCTGGATTGACACTGACACGTTTATGAATCCTACAGGGATGACACGCTGGACACGCCCCTCCCCGACCACAGTCGGTTGCGGTGCGGTCCCCGCAACAAAGCAGTGATTGACAAGCTATGCAGAAAAGAAAAAGACTACCTATGCTCATCCCGGTTGCGGGAGAGTTATTCAGCTACGCTACTCTACGGGTGCTCTCAGGTGCGAGATTTATTGATGAAAAGTGAGAGGTACTTACTCCTGGTAGGGTTTCAGGCGTGCACCATTCACCCACCCAGGTAAAACAATACCGTCTAGCTGAGCCAACCGAACGGCTCCAGAATCGCGAATCTCAATGACGAAGTAAGGTCCCAGCCAATGCATCTGCAGATTTCCTAGAAACTTCTGAAACCTGCTGTCATATAAGAGGACCTTACCGCCAACTTGGAATTTTTTTTTCTTGATGTGGCGGTCGTGTCACGCTTTCTTCCTGTCCTTTTGAACCTTCTGGTGAAATTCGGCCAGAAACCGGGCCTCGTCAAGTTCTTGTAGTTCGTGGAGACGTTCCTGAAGCAACTCCTCTTCCGAGAACTTGAGGGATGTGGCAATTAAAAGAATTGGTACAGTGAACTCGGCGGGAACCACAGCTTCCCGGCCATACACCAGCTGGAAAGGTGTCTGATTGGTCAAACGCTTCACCGTAGTCCGGTAGGCCCATAATGCAGCTGGTAGGCGCTCATCCCAATCATCGTGTTGGGCATTGCAGATCTTAGTTAAGCCCTTTTCAAGAATTTTATTGAATGCTTCGACGGTACCATTGGCCTGTGGGTGGTATGGGCTGCTTTTGTGATGTTGGATCATGAAGGTGTCTGGCAGCGACTTGATCGTGTCATTAATGAAATGCGTACCCTGATCGCTGGTTAAACTTCGCGGGTAGCCAAACCTGCTGATGATGTGTTCAAAGCTGAACCGAGCTGCTATATCCGCCGTGCAGTCGCGTACAGCCACTGCCTCAGCCCACCTGGTGAGGTAGTCGGCTGCGGTAATGATGTAACGGGCCTTGGAGTGCTTGGAGACCGGGGCTATGGGGCCTACAAAGTCGACAGCCCACTTCTCCAATGGCCGCAACACATGTACGGGGTGTAGCGGGAGCTCGTCCTAGTGAGAGGGCCGCCCCGTCCGCTGACAGATGTCGCATCTCCAAACAAAAGTCTTACAATCGGCATGGACCGTCGGCCACCACAGTCCAGCTTGGAGCACCTTCCTTATGGTCGGTTTCGCCCCCACATGCCCCCCCGCAACACCGCTGTGGCATTCCCACATCACAGCTTCACGTTCGTGATCAAGTACGCATCTGCGCAGAACCTCATCAAGGCCTAGTTTGTAGAGATGTCCCGCTATTAGTTGGTATTCGGCGGCGCGGACGACCAAGTGTTGCTTCTGGAGCGGGGTGTAGTCTTGAGGGCATTGCCCCGTGGTCAGATAGGTGGCAATGTCGGCCAAATAATCCGGGACGGCTTCGACTCGGAATAGGTCAGCATCTGGCAACTGATCATCGAGAGAGTCGTCGTTCTCCCCCGTCTCTAATCTGGATAAATGATCGGGCCCAACGTTCAACCTCCCGGGCTTGACGATCACTTCAAACGTGAATTCTTGGAAGAGTAGGAGCCAGCGACAGATCCGGCCCTCTAAGACAGGCTTATTGACCAGATATTTCAAGGCAGAGTGATCCGTAAAGAACTTAAATTTGCCACCTAGAAGGTAGTGGCAGAACTTCTGGAGCGAGTACACCATATCCAGGGCCTCCCTCTCGGTAGTGGTGTAATTCTTCTCCACGTTAGACAATTTGTGGCTGGCGAAGTAGACTGGGTGGTCAACCATCGTCTCGCCGGGTTGCGCCAAGACAGCCCCAAGTGCAATACTGGAAGCATCAATGTGCACATGGAGCTGCTTATCCCAGTCTGGGTGAACAAGAATAGGCGTCGTCGCCATCTTTTCCTTCAGAGTGTTGAGGGCCAGCTGAAACTCCTCTGTCCACTAGAATACTTCGGACTTCCGCAGGAGCTTTTCTAAAGGAGCAGTGATCTTCGCATAATTTTGGATGAACCGCCTGTAATATCATGTGTGCCCCAGCAGTGCCTGCAACTGCTTCACCGTTTCGGGGGCTTCCATATGGAAAATCATTGTGACCTTGGCGGGGTCGACGCAAACTCCTTGCTTGCATACCACGTGTCCTAACAGTGTGTCGAAAGGGACTGCAAAAATACATTTCTTCAAGTTCAAGAATCTGCAACTGGCGACACCGATCGAACATGATGCGCAGTAGGGTGGCATGTTTCTTCAGCAGGCTGTAGACGGTCCAATCATCCATGTAGACTTCCAGGAACTTGTGGATATACTCCCAGAAAGCAGCGATGACGATCCGGGAAAACACAGTCGGGGCGTTCTTCAAGCCAAACAGCATCACGTGGTACGCGAACGATCCCCATTCAGTGGTGAACGTCATCTTCTTCTTGTCTTCTTCCGCAATGCGCACCTGATGATAACCCGAAAACCCATCAGTGAAGGAGTAAGCTTCGTTGCCCGCAACATGGTCCAATACTTCGTCGCTGAAAGGAGTGGGAAACGGATCATGGATGCAGGCGTTTTTTAGACTTCGGTAGTCGACGCAGACTCTGTTTTCTGCCTTGTCCTTCTTATTCTGAATGACAATAGGACTCACCCACTCCGCTTCTTCCACCGAAAAGATAAGACCTGCGGCCAACATATTGTCGATCTCCATCTTGACCTTTTCTTTAATCCGCGGGTTCATCCGATAAGGTCGGTGCTTCACAGGCCTGGTGTCCAGTTTCAGCACAATGCGCATTTCCCCCAGGTCGCCTTTGATGCCCTTCAAATCTGCGACTGATGAAGGAAATAGGTCTTCGTATTCTTGGAGGAGGCTGAAAATTTCCTTTGTCATCTCCTCATCCCAGTAATCTCCAACCGTAGCGAGTTTTGGTTTCGCATCCATACCGATGTTCAACTCCTTGGTCTTCAGTGGCAGCAAATGGACGCCCTCGGTGGTTGGCTCGTCTTTGTTGCTACGCTCGCCTTCCTTCTCTTCGAAGTACAGGTGTCGGAGATCCTCCAGACCGTCATCGTCCAGATTGCCATCGATCTGCTGGCAAGCCAACTCAGGCCTGCCCACAGGATGTAATGGTAAGGTGCTCCCGTTCGTCCCCGGATCACCGAGAAACAGGACCCCCTTGATTTCCTGTAACGCTCGGGACACCAGCTCGTTTTCTCCCTCGAAGGAAAAACACCGCACAAATTTGCTCGCGACGGCCGGCCATGAGCTGGTTCCTCATTTCCGTTCTTCTTCTAAATACCATGCGTGGGGAATGGTATCTAAAGAATGGACGAACCGATGAACCCACAGCTCTTCTGGGTACCCTATGCTTCGCCACTGCTCCTCACAGGTTCTCAGGTGGTCTCTTGGATCCGAAGTCCCGTGGTACCTAAGCATGCTGCGAGGTCCTTCGTCTTCCTTAAACCGTGCCCTCAAGGCCTCTGCCACACAACTCCACCGTGTCAGAGTGTTGCGATGATTCTTCCACCACCGTGCTGATGTGGATTGCAGCGCTATGTCCAAAAGTGGTATCCACCTTCCTTCTGGTACCATGTCTTCTACTTTGGAAATAAAGGTGTTGACGGCTTGCATGTTTGACAGGGTAGGATACCCTTGGATCTCTGCACCAATCCAACGTACCTGGGAAATATGCGCGCACCTCCGCGTGCTGGTCTCGTACCCACCCTGCTGCCAATCCTCCCATGCGAATTCTGAACCCAGCTCCGAGCTCTGGACACTGCACCAACTGACAGAACCGGTCGCGGTTGGGTTAATATAATCTTCCCACTTTCCTGCAGTCATCTGATAAAGGTGGTCCATCATCTGAGCATCCTCCCAGTTATCCACTGTTTCGGTATATCTCGGGCCTTGATACAGGTCAAGAGGCTGAGTGACCCAGACCTCTCCATCTTCAAAGATCATCAGCTCCTTTTTGAGGTCGATAATAGCGTAATTCTCGAAAGCCCAATCGATGCCTAATAGGGCAGGGTAAGGATCCATGTCCCCCATAATATTGATAACTTCAAAATCTGTGTACGTCTTCACCCCCGCAATGTCGACCTAGACCCCTTCGAGTTGGCCGATTTGCACAATGCAGTACTGATTTGCCATTCTAAGCTGAATCGGCGAGTAAGTCAGCTGTGGCCTTCCCAGAGCCTCCCACGTCTTCCGTGGTAGGATATTGGCGTCAGAACCTAAGTCAAGCATAGTGTCTCTGATCTAGAATCCCGCAACCTGCGTATTACATCAGAACTCTTTTCTCGTCCGGCGCTTGTTTCGCTTGACCCGTTGAACGTACTGGGGGGCTGCGCTCACCGGTTCCCCTGGTCCTTTATTCCCCTGTAGTGCAATTTTCAAGGTACGTTTTAACTGCTGCCGCATCTCAGCATTGTCAAAAATCTTGAGGAACAATTGGAGACATTCCTTAATCACGGTTCCTGTGGCGCTTTGCTCACCGGGATCGGTCGGCAGGGGCCCCGCCAAGCCTTCGGCTGCTCCAGCTGAGCAAATGCCTCGACTGCCTCCTGGAAAAACTTCTTATGTGCCGCTGGCCTGATTAATTGGTTCGGGGAGGCTGGCCGGACAACTTGTGCCACTTCCTTCCCGCGAGCGTCCTCCCCCGTCTTCTTACCCCCTCGCGTCACAATAGCCACATCCTGCATGGCCTGAGTTGCAGGCGTCCGTGGCTCGGAATTGACCAAATTCGTGGCCCTCTGCCGCACCCGTTCCTCCCACTTCTTGATAAGCTCGGGGCATTCCTCTGTTGCATGGGCATTTACGCGGCACTGGGAGCACCATGGGCGTCGGGGGAGGGGACATTCCCGAGCCACGTGAACCTTTTGGTCACAGTTGTAGCACTTCACTGGACCTCGCCCCCCTGTACAGCCTCCGCACATACCGCCTCCTCTTCCCCGGGAAGCCTCATTCACCCTATAGGAGGGTCGGTCCAACCGGTACGCGAGTGCGTCGAGAGCCCTACACTGCTCAGTGTTGTGATTCGTGGAAGCACAAAACTCACAGTATGCATTGTTTGGGACGCTGGAGTATTTCTGCAGAATTGGGCACATCCGAGGTTGATGGCCCATCGTCCGAAAAATTTCACAATATTCAATGGTGGTGGGATTGGATTGAGGGGGGAACCCCGCATACGACTGTTGCGGCTGGTATACCCCCTGCGGATTCAGTGCCGCACCACCCCCTGTCGGGGGACCCCCCTGGATCGCCGCGACAGAGGGTCCCACCCCTGCGCCACGCAACCAGGGACACTCGATTGCGACGTGGCCCTCAACCAAGCAATGAGTGCACCAAACGTTCGGCCTGGCTGGTCTCATCGGCTGCAGTTCCTTGAGATTTTCAGTCAAACTAGCGATCTGATGTTGCAATCCTACCAATGAAGGATCCTGCAAGGAGGGTATCCCGCCATGGCCTCTATCTTCATGGCCTGCTCCAACGCGTCCTGCAGGTTATCAATCTTTTGCTGAGTGAGGGGGGTTCTCGTCAAGGGAAGCAGAGCCTTGATGAACCAGTCCCTCTGGTGGTTTGGATCTATTGGGTAGCTAAGTTTCTCGATCACGTCCTTGAATCGACGCATCAGCTCCCATGCTGTCTCTCCTTCTTTCTGCTTAATTTCCCAGAGCTCGGACAGACCCTGCTGGTCTGTCTGGGGAAGCTTGAATTCGCGAACAAATTCTCGCTTAACGTCAGTGATTACCGGATTCAGATGAGCCTCAGACCATTTGATGAACCATCGCAGAGCCCTCTCTCTGAGCGTGGTTTGGAACTCTATGAGCTTCCTAGCGTCTGGCGTCTGTCGAGCCCTCCATATGGCTTCGCAGAGATACTAGTGTTGCTCTACATCATCGTTGCCTCGGCCAGAGAATTCCAGATACCGGGTGAATGACCCAGCCATATTTACTTGCGGAGGGTTGACCAGGATAAATCCTCCGGGTCTTGGTTGCGTTAATGTTCCACTGGGGAATGCAATATTACTAGTGACGCCGCTAGTAACGTGTGTCGTTGTCGACAATGAACTGTTGTGCAACTGACTTAATGCTTGTAACTTAAGGAAAATATTATTTAAAAGGTTGATAAAGTACCAGGGGAAGGCAGGGAGCCATGCCGTGCAGAGTTTTGGAAGTAGGGTTGCTTGGAGAGATGAATGTCGTCCGCTCTTGAAACAACTGCTGCATCACAACGTACCATTCACCATCGAAACTTTCTTCGGGCCACACCCCTGCATCGTCTTCTTTAGTCATCCTCTCCCTTTCTCTCTTCACTGGGCTCCCATGCACCCGCCGTACTCCCACAGCGGTCCCCTCCCTTTCTCGGGTATCCGCCGGAGTGTCCATAATCCCTATCCTCTGAGGCGCCTCCTTCTAATTCCTCCTATCAATTTCCCATCATTTTAGATCCCGCATCGCCCTTTTTTGCCACCTATCGGCGATTTGCACCCGCCGATGTGGACGTCGCTCCCTCAACTGCCTTGCGGCCTCAGCATCCATTCCCCACTCCCCGCTTTACACTTTACGCGGCATCTATCCCTTCAGCCCTTCCCCCAACACCGAAGGTTTACACTTCCATGCTCATCTTTTGGAATTCCATCATCCCTTCGTCCACCATCAGAGCCTTAATCCACAGCAGAATCTCCCTAAGCAGCTTCCGTCTTAGCCCGGAACGGAAGATAACCTCAGCCTTGGAGAAGGATTGGTAGCACTCTGCAGCAAACTCTACAATATATCTGTCCAAGGTGGTCTCTACCCAAAAATCCACCGCGCGAGTCAACTCAGTGTTCAACCGATGCAAGGCCACCAGATCCCTGTGCACCCACTTGTAGTTTATCTTCCACGAGCTATCCCTAGGCACCTTCATATGTAACCTCCGCAACCAGTTATAGAGGTCGCTAGGGAATTTTCCCCAGAGGATCTCGTAGGTATCACTGGCGGAATATGAGAAGAGAACGAGATCCTTGAGCACCCCCTCCTTTTGCTTTGTCAACTCCGCTTGCTGAGCAATGAACTGGTCCAGATGGTTATCCCACCATCTCCATATTTCTCCTTCAAAAATCCTCGTTACCATGATCTAGTTCCCCTCGTAACATGCAGGTCCCGGCAACGGAACCATTTGTTGGCGAATAATCAAGTCTCACAGGCAAGACCCAGGTTCAGGGGTTGTGGCCAACAAGGGAATCCGCTGTAGTCTAGAACCACGCCAGCATTATCACCCTACTCCGGAGAGCAGAGAGTCTCACCCGAGGCGTGCCGCAACCACATGCAGAAGGGGAATAGATCGATAGCAGGGAAAGAATCTGCAACTCATGATTAACATATAATGGATTGCATTAACATCATATATACGCAGGAACATTCAGAGAGTATATAGGTATTAAGAAAATAAAATTTAATATCATCACAAACATCATGCATGCATGTGAATCACATAATAAGACAGCAACTTGCAATTGTATTGATCTCTTCTGCCAAACCCATAGTTACATAGCTTTCGCAAGGAGAGCTTACAATTCTGATACAGATGCCTTATAGAACAGAAAGGTAGATAAGAGAAACCTAGGAACTACAGATATATCATCCTCGGTCTGTGTTCCCACTGTAGCGTCCGTTCTTCTCCTTCATTCACTATGCATTCTCTCCTTCTTTCGCTCGGGTGACGGCTATTTATTCACCCGCTTTCGCAACTGTTAGTTCTTCTTGCGTTCTTCTTCAGCTGCTTCCAGTTTCTCTCTTGTTATCTGTGTGTTCTGCTCGCTGTCTTCTGCTATATGTCTTCTTCGTCTGTGCTCATGCATCTGCTTTCTTTAGCTATGTACCTGTTCCCTCGCAAATTCGATAGCTCCGCTTCTTTCTGTAGTTGCGACTTGGTTGCGACTGCCATGTGTCTTCATCCTGCAACCCAAAATCTGTCCTTTATTCAAAATTCAAAATATTCAAACCATGTTTTCAAAACAAGGGCCCCAACAGGCCCCGACCACAGTTTCTTGACTCGTCCCCGAGTCAATCACAGATCACAGTCTCTATCTCCATTGCCCCGCTAGCCCCCGTGGCCTGTTCTCGCTGTGCGCCTTCAGTTTGTTGTTCAAACAAGGGCCCCAACTCCGGGACTCTGCGGAATGTTGTAGCTTTAAGCTCCGTGAAGTCCGACACAGCTTTCTACCACCCTTACAATAGTGAATTTGTTTCTTTAGCAATCTTGGTGACAGCGGCCTCCTCTATGTGCACCGGTATAGTCCCGAACACCGAGCTAAGTTGGGTTTCGGCCTCGGCGGCCAGCTGGTGCATCGCCCTGGTGCTGCGTTGAATGGGCGGGCAGAGCTCACGAATGACCCGTTTGGCCACGGCTGAACTGGCCTCTGTTTGTTGGATCTGTACTTCGAGATCATCGGCCTGGGCATATAGCTGGTCCAACCTCGCGGGGTCCATGGAAATAGGAAATAGGAAATATCTGATTGATTGATTCCATGGGGAAGTCCATGGAAGGTTTCTCGTTGGAGAAAGAGAAAAATGGTGGTGGCACTGCCTAGATCTGGTGACTAGTAGTAATAATATGTTGGTACGAGAAGGTCAAAGATGGAGGTTAAGTGCGCAAATAGAGACATTGGTGGTCTGCAAATGTCAGGGGAATATGGTAAGCAACAAGACTGATGCCATCGTTGTAGCAGGTGATTAGGTCAACTCTCGACGTGGCCAAGGAGATGGTCCTGAAAGGAGAGCCCAGGAGCAACGCCATACAGGTGTACGCTACGGAGGAAGAGAGTTTCAGACAACCCTCAGTGATGTAGATGGTCAAACAACATTGGCGTTATGTGGACATGGTCGAGACCTGCACTGAAGCCAAGCCCTGACACGGTGGTTGGGTCGCGCAATAATCGAAGAGAGTTCCTGCATGGAGGTTGAGGAAGTCGTGAAGGGACTTGCAGCATGAATGTTGGCAATGACATGGAGATGATTTTTGCAGCGAGATTCAAGAGGATTCAAATCCCGGGATGGCCTGCAGGTCAAGCAACAAATCCACAGAAGGGGTCACAAGCAAGTCGCTTTATATGTATGAAAAGGTAGACGTTGTCGTTGTCTAGCTCAGGAGGACCCTGCGGTCACTGAGAGTCGTGGATGCCATGATAAATTGTGGATCTGTTACCAGATGCAGATTTGGAATCCAAGAGGATATTTACAGGATTTGAGCCAAGAACGAACAGAAATCCTTCAACATCATGCAATCATTTGTTAAGGTTATGAAGAAGGAGACGAAGGCGGATTCTGCACAATCAACGCACAAGGAGATTGATGTTTCTTCACGGTGGAGTAGCGGAAGAGACTCGGAATGCGATGTGGGTGAGTGTGCCAGCACCATGGGAAGTCACGTTGAAATGTTGTATTTGATAGAAGCTTGGTCACAGGTAGGAAAGCATGACAGATCCTTGCTGGCTATGATGAGAACACCATCGCATATCTACAGAGGGCTAAAATCCGTGTGAATCCAAGCCCAGAAAATCGGGTGATGCGCAGAAGAGAGGATTGTAGAATGAAGTCAGATTCCATGCAGGTTAGATCGGTGGCCACATAGACTAAGCAAGGTCGTGGAAGTCGTTTGTATCCACAAAATGAAATCATGTGGGATGGTTCAGCAGCAAATTCTTGGATGTGGCAAGAATATCGATATGGACGAGGGTGCAGGGATTAGAATCAATCCTATGATAATGTACTCGTGTGTAGAAGAAAAATCAATGGAATGTGGATCGAAATGGCGAAGTGGACTGGACAAAAGAAGAATTAATAATGGTAGATTCATGTACAAATATGATGTCCTCTCCAAAGAGGACATCATGAATGTAGAGAATGATCATACAAAGAATAGAAACACTGAAACAAAAACAAAAACAAAATATTATAATGGAGTTAATTTATTACATGTAAATGGGCATATTGTTGTAAGACCTGGTACGGCATGCGTACCCCTGGGTAATCACTGGTAAATTCAGGGTTAGATCTAGGTGATAGGGGGGCTGTCAAGTTAATAATTACCTTGGTAAAAATTTGAGGGGGGAAGAGCTAGAGTAAGCGGGGTTGTCTCACTTAGCAATTTTGGCTAGATTTATTCAAGAAACCCCAACTTAAGTTTAAGGGGGGAATGTTAGGTAAATTGACTCGGGGTTAGAGTCAAGGTTGACTAGGTTAAACAATCGGGTAGTTTTGGGGCACATGTTATTGTGCACCCATGGTTTTCGTCCCATGGTATTGCATGTAATGGAGCCTATAAAAGGCTGGGAAGACTTCATTGTAAGGTAGGCCTGGATGTGAGCGGTGAAGGCTCACTTGGCTGGATTGGCCAAGCTAATGAAATTTCACTAGGATTGGTTTTCCCCGGAGTTTGGGGTTTTCCCGGTTAAACATCTATGTTTATGTTTCATGATTTGTTGTTGGTTATGATTAATTATTCCTCTTGGTAATTATTTATGTTCTCAATTTTTCTTCAAATGTGTTGAGGAACCTACTGTCTCAATCTAAGATGATAGACTATGGGATCCCAAAGTGCACCCACACTTGTTCAAAGGAGAGTTTAGCAGTGGCTTCTGATGTGATATTTTTCTTGTAGGCCGCCATAGTGGCCATCTTCAATAATTTGTCGACGACCATGAAAACAAAGTCATTTCCATGCTTAGTAGAAGGAAGGCCCAACATGTAATCCTTGAAGATGGATTCCCAAGGTCGACTAGGGTAGGTAGTGGAGTATAGAGGCCTTGCTTCTTGATGGTCAGTTAGGAAATGGTGCAATCAGTGTAGGATCTAATGTACTTCCTAACATCCTGTCGAAGGTTCGGCCAATAGAAATACTTTTGCAGTACTGCCATTATTTTCTCGACCCCAAAATGCCCAAAGACCCGATTGTATTGTGCTTCCAAAATCATATTGGCACACTCGCTTGAAGGAACACAAAGGTATCCTAGGTGACATAGCAGTGCATCCTGGAGGTGAAAATTTGGAACTTGCGTACCCTCTAAGGGTGTCTTGTATGTGTGGCCGAATTCTGGATCGCTCTTGTAGAGAAGCAGCCAATCGAAAGTCTAGTGCCCACAAGAGTTGAGAACAGTGGTTAGCGCTACGATCGGTGGTTGGATGAGGCAGTATGAAACATTATTGGTGTTGCCCTTATTGTACTTTATGTTCAAATGAAATTGTTGCAGATATGTGGACCACTTCTGATGGTGATCGTTCTGCAACTTCCCTTATGTTTGTATGAACTGCAGAGGTCGGTGGTCTATGTGGATGACCATTTCTTCCCCAAAATGTAATGCTTCCATTGTCGGAAATATTGCACAATGAATACATTTCTTTGTCATAAGTGGGATACTTGCGGACTGTGTTGGACATTGTCTCACTGTGATATGCCACTGGATGCCCCTATTGAGTAAGAATTTCCCCAATAGCATAGTCAGAGGAATATGTCTCAATCTTAAATGGTTGTTGCATGTCTGGTAATGTGAGCACTAGTGCAAAGTAGAGGTGATGTTTCAATTCTATGAATGCCTTCTGTTGAGATTCTGACCAATAGAAATTTTCTTTCGCTCCTTCTTTGGTGACTTGACTCAAGGGCCAAGTGATATGAGAGAATCCCAACATGAACCTGCAGTGGAAATTAGCAAGACCCAGAAAGCTGCGAAGCTCTATTAGAGTGGTTGGGGATGGCCAATCCCGAATGACTTGGATCTTGGTTGGATCCAAATTCACCCCCGCTCATCAATAATGTATCCCAAATACTGAACCCGGATCATGCCAAAAGTGCACTTCTCCAAATTGGCACACAACTTGTGTTGCTGCAGTGTTTAGAGGACCTATCGGATGTGGTGGAGGTGCTCTTCCCAAGTGTGGTTGAAGATCAGTATGTCATCCAAGTACATTACTACAAATGAATTGGAAAATGGCCACAAGATGTCATCCATCAGCCTCATGAAGGTTGCGGGAGCATTCATCAACCTGAAATGCATGACCAACCATTCGAAAAGGCTCTCCTCGGCTTTGAAGGTAGTCTTCCACACATTGAAGGGTGCTATTGGTACCTGGTGATACCCGGACTTCAAGTCGATCTTTCTGAAATATTTTGCCCCTTTGAGTTGGTCCAGAAGGTCATCAATCCATGGGATCGAGTACCTATTTTGGACAGTGATCTTTTTCAACCCCCGATAATCAATACAAAGTGTCCAAGTCCCATCCTTATTTCGCACCAACATGATCGAGCTCCCACGCGGCAATGAACTCGGTTGTATGTGACCTCTCTACAGTAGCTCCTAAATCTGCATCTTAATTTCACCATTAGCCAAAATAAAGCATCGATAGATTGTTCCATTGGGTAGTTGTTACACAACAATTTGTCACTGTCCCTGTACTCCCTGTTCCTTGATCCTGGAGGACCAATACAGTGACCCTTGTGTACATTCCAAGCATAAAATACATACCCCTGAGCCACACTTTGTTTGCCAATTCATCTCCATTTACAGTTGTTCTGAAAGGTCCCTATAAAACCTGGTTTTCAAGGTCGGCGCTTTGTCTCAGTGTCTGACCCGCACAGATAACAGATAATAGTCCATAGTTATGAGAGAGAGTTTGAGCCTTTCTCCTCTTTGAGCCAATAGACGAACAAATGCTTTGGATACATGCCCCACTAAACCCATCAAATAAGGTCTACAGCGTCAAGGCGCAGGTTGTAAACTCCCTTTAATACATTAATATGACATTATTGATTTCTAGTTCCATCTTTGTCTATGTTAATATTCAAAGTTTTTGACTCTCCTTGACTAGTTAGATAGTCGTAAATGAATATGTATGCTCATATGCTTTTAGTGTTTTCTTGATCTTTGTGCATGTATGTGAATATCACTACCAACGAAGTGCAAGGCTTGAATAACAAAGATCGAGGGATCACTGCAACATACTATGTCAAGAGCATTGGATTGAGGTAGGACATATATTCCAATCTGTGTTTCGTTTATGAACTAGGAATTTAGGAACCAACATGTTCCCTTGTTGCTAGACCCACCCTAGGGCTAGAGGGATCGTATTTGTTCGCAAAGGGGATTTTCCTGCACAACAAGTTGGTGACTCTACTGGGGATGTCAATGCTTATTGTCTCTTATTATTCATTTTGAATTTTTGATTGTCTATCCAAATTTGGCCGAATTTTCGTTTTTTCTGCTATTTTTGCCATTATTTAACTGCTTCTAGCCATTTAGCCTTTTCCAAGAGTGATAAGTCTGGTTTTTCTCAGCAAGCCCTTTGTTTTTCCTTTCTTTCCTAGCTCGGCGCTGTTGATTGTCTGACAGTCGCGCCCATCTGCGCGAGTTGTCATTTACACAGGCACTATTTTGCCTGGTCGGTGCCGAATGTTGCTGAACAGTTGCGCTGATTCCTGTAGGAATGGATTTTGGGCCTTTTACATTGAGTTTCCAGTGTGTCTTATCCTTTAGGTTGGTTTTTCTACTTGGATTGATCCATCCAGCTCTTGTTTCCTAACTTTGTTGTCTCATTCATTCCAGTTTGTGTTATATCTCATTCAAATAGTGTGGGTTATCCATCTTAGGTTTTCTAGGGATTTCGAACCATTCGTTTGGTCGCATGTTTGTTAGGTGTCTGATCTGTTTATGAGTCAGTTTGTTCGTTCATTTTTCAACCTTTTATGTGGTTGCTTGGCCTTTTCAGTTGATTGTACGTGAAGTAGGGTTGTCAAGATTTCATTTTGTGTCTATTTGATTCTCCCTCCATCGCCTCGAGCATAGGTCAGATTACTTGTTGAGTCAACTTAAAATCCCTTTATTTCGTGTAAGGAAATGCATGTGATGCTAGGGTTCTGCTATAAAACAGATCCTAGCATATAATAGTGTGCGTGTTTCCTTAACATGGAAACTTTATCGAATTCGTCATTAAAAACCACATCATATTCAGCTCAAACATTTATAAAGAAGAGAGAGAGCCAACACAAATAAAATACGGGTATATAATAACATAAGAAAAATCATACTCAAAACCATTTGGCCGAATATTACAATGGATGGCCTCTCAACTCTCGTCTCTTTTACAAAAGCTCTCAAACCATCTCTCTCTCTCACTCTGTATTCCTCACTATTTTTCATCCTCACACACTCCTCATATTTATACATAATAATGAATTTATTCCAATCCATAATTTCCTCCACACAAATCTAAACTAGAATCTAAATTAGATTTATCCTTTTTTTTGGACTCAACTAAGTCCCGTTTAAGGAATTCCCAATCCCTAAATTATCTACCTAACTCTCTCCACTCATATCCTCGATTAATTTAAGAGAATTTTTACAATAAATATTACATTCATATTTCTCTCTCAATTTATTAAAAATGAGCAAAATAATTTATAAAATAATTAAAAAACCTCACCCCCTAAATCACACAAATGAATAATTAAAACAAAGCTTGATGCTCCTGCATCAGACTCCCAAGGTTGAAAATAATCATGATCTCCTGATCATGTGTTTCAGATCTTTTTCTTCCTGGATCTCATACCTTGTTCTGAAATTTTCCACTTGTTGTTGCTTTTGTTTGTTGTTTTTCTCCAGGTCTCCATACTTTATGTTGCGTTGCCCCACTGGCTATGCTTTCACAGTCTTCTGTTGTCTTCCTCTTGTTGATTCTTCTTTGTTTTACTACTGTTGTCTTCTTCTGGGATACTTCCATCATTATCCTCCTTATCAATTCAATTTCTCTGTCCAATAGATCTTTTGTCTGTTGTTTACTTTCACCTCTTGATTGGTGAAATTTTATACTTACTACCACCCTTTCATCCTTTCCCTCTTGTTTACTGTTGCCTTGCACCTTCACATTCTTCATTTCCCAATATTGAAATTGAGATTCCTCTTCATCCTGAGATGCCTTGAATCATGATTCTTCAGCATAGTTTCTAGCAATCTAATCTCTTGGTTCCATGGATTACATATTTACACAGAAATTTCTTCCTTTTCTTTTACTTGACTATTCACTTGTGTCAAATTTTCTCCAGCATCTGCAATAAAACCTGTACATACAAAAAAATTATTAAAATAAAAAACATAAGGCCTTTGTGCCTCTTTCTCCTCTGGCAACATTTCAGTATGCTGCTCTGAAATTTCCTCTTCCATCAGCACATCAGTATGTTGATTTAAATTCTCTATGAGACTGTCAGCTAGTCCCTCCTCCACATCATCTGTTTCAAGAATGTCTCCCCGTTTTGTTTCACAATATTGAACTTCTTTGATTTTCTGAATCATTCATATACCCTTATCCTTTGTTTCCTGATTATTATTCAGGACAATTTCTTTGTCTTTCTCTTTCAGCAACTCACCCTGAGCATAGATCCTCTGCTTTTCCAACTTTCTTCTTTGAAGATCTAACTTGCTATATAACTCAAAAATCTCAATTTGGGTAGAACTTGGAAACTTTACACAGCTTCCCATACCTTCACTTGTTGTTGACCAATCATCAGATGGTCCTTCTTCCTTTGCTTCAATTCTCTATTGTTTATTCCCATGAGACCCCTCTGTCTCCTTTTGTTTTTGAGATCTTGCTATCTCGGCATCATTCTGAACAGATTTTAGATTCAACTTCTTCTCCTTAACAAACTTCAAAGTTTGTTCAACATCCCGTGATGTACCTACAATCACACCCAAATCATTAGTTTTAAAAACATAAGACCTTGTGGTCCCACTTGATGCTTCAGTCATCTTATCTCTTTGCTGCTTTGAATCCTTCATTCGATTCAGTGCCTCTGTAGATTTATCTTCTGTCACACCATTATTTTCAGAAAGCAATGGACCATATTCTGGCTCACATATCAAACCTTCCTTTATATACTCATTTAAACTAAGTAACTCTTCCTTCAATTGAGCATTCACTCTATTCTCCCACTTCACTTGCAATCTATGACATTTGACTTTCCTTTTCATACTCCATCCATCTCTCTGGTCTACTTTATTTCTCTGTAACATTTCCATCAACAACTCAAGATGGAATTTTATCTCAACTTTCTCCCACTCATAATCTTCATCAGTCAACTGCTCACATATGCCATTTACCTTGGCATTTTCCCTCTTCTACCTTCGGTTGAGGTCTTTCTCAGAACCGTTGAAATGACTATCAACAATCATTTTCTCCTCCTTTGTGAACTTCATCTGTTCACTTGTGGATTGCATTCAATCCCCTTTTTCAGCAAGCCTTCATACTTGCCATTCAACAATGCAAGCTTTCTTCTTGCGCTTGACCTCTTGTGGTTCTTTGTCTTGGAATCATCTCTGGAAACTCTCTTGCTTCTCTCTGCTGCAAACAACACTTTAGTAATGCATGTGTTACAATGACCAATTCTTTGGGTGTTGGGATCTGCCGATCATGTACCCAATTACATTCAAACCTTTGAATTTGGTTTATGACTCTTTGACTTCAGACTTTACATCAACTCTTCATCTTGGATGAAAAATACACTCTCTTATACAATAACTCAATCTTAACTCAAGCTATCCAAATTTTCATTTGACCCTAACATATGTTTGACTTCCAAGCTTGACTCAATAATTTTACAATAGTGGATATTTTGACTTAATTCAAATTATACAATCTACCCACAACATCCACCCTTAATACATTTTTATGATGTAAACTCTTCACTCTTTCTCATACTCCATTCTTAAGAAAATATCACAAGTCACCAATTACATCATCTCCCATTATCATTTACTCACATGATACTTTAGCCTTTAGATTGAAATGCAATTCACTTTTCCCCAAGATTTATTTTAAAATAAAATAAATCATTTATTTTTCACATTAGAATACCTCTTCAAAATGATGTATCATACCTTATGCTCCCTTCAAGGTTATTTAATAAACCTTTCCCTTGCAATTTCAATTCTCCGGATTTCACTCTTTTGTGTCGTCTTTTTTCAATGTGAATACTCGCATGCCCATCATTCAACTTGCTCATCATCTTAACGCAAACAGTTTCCCTGTACTTCCACGCACCATATAACTACACATTATAAATTCACATCTCTTCACCTATATACAAAGAACAAGTTGTTCATGTTTTCAACCTCTTCGATGAATAATGTAAAACTCGTACATTGTGCCCATCTTGAATAACACCTCCTTAGATTCCGCCACATGATGGTAAAAACAAAGATTCTGTTGGAAATACTGAGAGGGAGGGTGAATCAGTATTCCTTTCAATTAGAGCATTAGTTAATCTTAAATTATTATCAGTGTTTGTACAATGATAGCAGCAAACAAGAGAAACACAAATGCACACATTTTTTAAGGTGGAAACCCACTCCGGGACAAAAACCACCTAATGCTTTTCTAATAATTCTTTAATATTCAACTCCAATTGAAAATAAAGCTCCAACTTCCTAGAATATAGAAAAGCATTCTTCTCCAGCTCCCACTGGATGGATGCTCCAACGCCCGAGACTCTACAGTAGTCAACTGAACGGATGCCCCAACACCCAATGAGCTACAACTCACCCTAGCAACACCCTACCACCCTATAGAAGAATAAAAGAAGAATGGACTCCCGTACAAGGGAAAATGGTCCACTTTACAATGATATAGAATGATGCAGAAGAAGAAGATATACTAGACCATAACCCCAACTTTGACACAACCACTTAATGATGATCCTAGACCTCCCAACACTGCCTCTTCAACCCTTGGCAGCTAGACACTAGTACAATTTGTACAATAATGTATTTACAATGACTAAGTACAATGATACCTTTACAATGATTGTATGCAGTGCTGCCCACTTGAAGACTTCATATGATGAAATTCTTGCTGATGTTATGCACCTTGGTTGATGCTCTTGTCATGCTACCCTCTGTTGCTCCTTGCTTTGCTTTTCTGCCATATAAATTCTGGTCCTTTGCAACCCTTGACAACACATGATCTATCTTTTTCTTGACTTTTAGGAGCTCCATATTGAATCTGGTGTATCTCTGTTATTTCAGATCCTAAATTTCTAATTTTTGGTCTTGTAGTAGTCCTCTGAGTCATCTTTCCAATGCCATAGGTCTGACCCAATTTGGATTCTTCAAGAGTGAGTTATACCCAATCTCTCACAATGCCCTAATTATCGACTGTTTCAGCAAAGCGCACTTGTACGGCATGCCACGTGTCATTGTTTCTTCATTTGGCTCTAAAATTGATAGCAAAAAAATTACAGACTGTGCACTATCTGCCACTCTTTACGAAATTCCAATCCGATACTCAGAGAGATAGTTATGACGATTTTACCAAGGTCACTTCTTTGAGATTAATTTTAGGAGCCTGCAAAAACCTTGACTTCCACAGATCATATCCCCAAAAATATTGCGCACCTTGATCTAAAATTTTTACAGCTGCTTCATCAAGATTTCGGCTTCACCTCATAAAAAATTCAGCTTCTGAACCTTCGTAGAAAAAATTTTAGAGTGAAAATTCCACGATGACCTGTTTCAGATGGTCGAATCCCTTGCATAAGGAGGAAATGAGGATCAAAATTTATATAAATTCTTAAGTTGAGAGGGGCTTCAACAAGTGAACGTGGGAGGGATTTTAGGAGCTTAAAAAAAATATTAATTATGACTTTTCAATGACCCATGCCCCAACCCCATGGGGTTTTAGCCCACTAACTAGGGGTACAAACTTCAAACATGAATATCTCTCAAACCGTGAAGAATTACATGGCGTGCCATATATCAACAGAAACATCTCGACAAGTGGAAACCATAAAAAACATTATTGACCCAGAATGTATTAATTTGGTAGGTCAAAATGCCCATGCAATATTGGGTTAGCCCCTGGTGTTGCTTGGGTTGACATCAATGACAATCGTTGAACAACAGATTCTACAACATCAAGCAATTTGGTTTGTTTGTGTTTTCAATCTTAAAACACAAATCAAAAGAATCTTCCCATTTCCAACTACAAGCTTTGGTCCAAAATGACTTAGCCAAAGCTACGAAGAATCCACATTATGCATAATAAACCCGCTCATATATTATAAAAATGCATGTTTCTCTTTATTTCACCCAGGATTAGTGCATTCTCCTTTTCTATTCATTTAAGCGAAACTTAAATTTCTTTAAAGCTACTGTGGTGATAAAACCTTATACCTCTGCATGTACAATATTTTTCACTTTAATTTTTAACCGCACGTTGACATAGATATAAATCATCTCCACAAAAATATTTATTTATAATTTCGATTTTGGTTAAGAAAACCCAAAATTTCAACACATAACATGCTCAGTCATACCTTTTCCCTTGACCCATAATTCCTCTACGCCACTCCAATTCATATTTTCTATCTAGGTGAATTGCAAATTTACACTTTCACTTTTACTGCCCCGTGGCCTTTAATTATAGCAGATCATGATTGCGCTTTCAATCATTGAGATCTCCACCGATCTATGTCTCTCCTCTTCATGCAAATACTTCTCTTGTATGTCGATTTTTTGAATCGATGAATTGACAATTAGCATGTGGATCGCTCGAATCTCTTCTGAATCGGCTACTACAACTGCGTTAAAATGTTCCTTTGGGCATGCGGTGGTAGCAAACAAAACAGACTGCCTCACATCAAACACCTCATGGAAAACAGACTCTTTAGATCCACGCAGATCCACCAATCACGCAGCAAACCTCAGGCAGCACTCCTTGCCGGCTTTCACACCACCGAAACCGTAATCTATTGTGCCTTCTCAATAGGTCTGAATGTTGCTCCAGCTCCACACAGTAAGCAAACACCTCGTGGCTTGATCTTCTAATCCACTAGATCGACTCAGTGTTCTACCACAGGTGGCTGCGTTATCTGGCAACGATCTCTTTTGCTGCTTCAACTGCTCTTGTCACGGTAATAAAAGTGGTGGAATGATAGCGATGCTTTCTTACCAAAACTAAAATTTCGGAAACTTGAAGCTTCTTTCTATCTAATTTTTCAACGTTGGATTGTGGATTGTTGATTGCAAGGTATTCCAGATTTCATATGTTAACCAAGCGGTGGCTTGGATAATAGCCTGACTCACCACCGTTAAAATGGTTGCGCATTCAATTTCTCTTGCTCCATTTTATTTATACCAACTCATAAATGAGAAATTCCATTGCACTTTGGATATGGTTAATCTTTTATTAAAAAACTTCACACCTTATACATCCACATCGATTTGCTTAGACAAAGGTTTCTATGAGCTCTAAATTTATAAACACATCAAATCAGTGACTGATGATCATCACACGCTCCAGCCTCATACTCCAACTCTGTCCACAATCATCTCTCGCAGTAAGTAGGGATGGACGTATCAATGGATATAACAACAGGGTACATGATCCACCATTCCAATAAAATTTCCAACTCAGTTATCCACATCAAACAGATGTAGTGGAAATCGTCCTTGGTACAATAGGGCCACGATCCACAAATTTACATAGTCCAACCCACTCCTCTATGGTATGCTCATGGGCACTGCTAGGAAAATATGCAGATCTGCAAATCTACAAATCACTCATATATGCTTGTTCTTTACGCACACAAATCTATTTCGGTTCTTCACAAATCCACCACCCACTAACGGACATAAAAAACGGATTCACCAATGAGCCCGATCCTCCACGCAATTACCACACCATTGCAATGCCAGCAATGGGAGACGTCAGGACAGAGAAGAAAAATGTTTTACGCATTTCTCTGCGTTGCTGAAGCGCTGCCATATGAGCCGTCTTACCAAATGTTGGACGGCGCTTTTGTGTTTTGCGGTCAAGATAATTTAAACTCTTACAGCCTACGCATATGCCCAACGCATATTCCTAACGCATCTTTGCAGGGGTGTTGACGTTGTACTTGTATCATCGATTCCCATCTACGCCTACGACCGACACCTGCAACTTCTACAATCCGATACTTGCTCGAACTTACGTGCTGTTGTTTTCAATTTTGATCTCAACGCAAACTCCATCATTCATTTGCGTTCCAAGCAGTCCAAGGTTACTTCTGCCACCATTGTTGTTCCAAATACACACTATTCCTGCGTTCACACATTCATATACGCACATATATAATCGTAGAGATTAAATTCACTCACTCGTCTCTCGTTCGTGACAGCACGGATTAATTAGATCTTTGGCTCTGATACCAAATGATGCCAGGGTTCTACTATAAAACAGATCCTAGCATATAATAGTGTGCGTGTTTCCTTAACATCGAAACTATATCGAATTTGTCATTAAAATCCACATCATATTCAGCTCAAATATATATAAATAAGATAGAGAGCCAACACAAATAAAATGCGGGTATATAATAACATAAGAAAATTCAGACTCAAAACCATTTGGCTGAATATTACAATGGATGGCCTCTCGGCTCTCGGCCCTTTTACAAAAGCTCTCAAACCATCTCTCTCTCTCTCGCTCTGTATTCCTCACTGTTTTTCATCCTCACACACTCCTCATATCTATACATAATAATGAATTTATTCCAATCCATAATTTCCTCCACACAAATCTCAACTAAAATCTAAATTAGATTTATCCTTTTTTTGGACTCAACTAAGTCCCGTTTAAGGAATTCCTAATCCCTAAATTATCTACCTAACTCTCTCCACTCATATCCTCAATTAATTTAAGAGAATATTTACAATAAATATTACATTCATATTTCTCTTTCATTTATTAAAAATGAGCAAAATAATTTATAAAATAATTAAAAAACCTCACCCCCTAAATCACACAAATGAATAATGAAAATAAAGCTTGATGCTCCTGCATCAGCATGCCTAGTTTTGAGTGCGTGTTTATGTTTTCTTGGAGTTGATCTCTTCATGTTTTGACGATCTCGTTCAAAGATACTCAAAGCTAGTCTTTGTTTTTCTAGTATAGTATTGCATTGTTGCTTCTACTTTATATAAAAAAACAAAAATTTGCATCCTTCCTTCTCTTTTGGAAATGAAAAGTACTCTTTTACGTTATTAGTTTCCCTTTTTCATTGGAAAGTGAAAGACAAAAGAAAAATTTTCGTTTTCTGTTGTGGCTATGTTAGTGGAATAGGGGAAAGTGTCATTCTTGCATTTGCTTGACTGCTACTTTGTTGCAAACCTCTATCCTCCACTTAGTTAGTTTTTCATTGAAATGGAACGATATTCTTTCTCTCATATAGTTGCACATTAGAGATTTGAGGTGACATTCAGTAGGGCCTTGAAATTGAAACCTAATTTCAAGATAAACCATAAAATTAACTCGATCAACCTAAGGAAGCATTGGAACTTAACACTAAAACTTATAGGTATAGGCTAGTGACGTGTTTCGACGTCGTTAAACCTAGCAGTGGTCACTCGCAATCTTGCATTAGACAGCGCTAGTACGCACTTGTGCTCCCTATACCGTCGCATATATAAAAGGAGACCCTTTTAGGTTGCAATTCTTTATCCATAGGAAGCCGAGTCTACCGCTCTATAACTGTGATACACCGAACATAGAATTCAGGGATACTGCCTACACGTATGTTAAGTCCTTGATAAGTTTGTTTTCCAAGGTGTATATTGCAATTCATGGGAGCTTGGTACACCCTTTTGCCTAGAGTTTCTGAGTCGTCATTTTTTATCTTTATTGACTCTTTAAATTTGAAAAGATCATCAAGCCCTTGTCCTTTCGAACTCGTTAAATCCGAAAGTAGGTAGAGTCACCTTTTGTCCTTTTCTCGACTCTTAAAACATGAAAAGGCAAATTTTTGTTTCAGTGTCTTAAAACTGAGTGCCCACGAAATATTCCTGGTTAAAGTTACATTCCTTAGTGATTATTTAGGGTTGATTCAATGGAAATGTTTCCAGAGTTCACTCACCAAGGAATCCCCTCAGGTGGGAATCCTGGTCCTTTTCCTTCCTTCGGTAATGTTGGTGCCCTGTATATTGCAATGTTGTCCCTCCTATTGATCAAGTCAGTCCCCTGTTAAATTCTGACAAGCAATCTCGCTTAAACCTTTCAAACCCCCTCTTTTTCCCTTGAGAAATTTGTTTTCTGCTCATCGTTACCTTCTCTCAGCCTCAAAACTGCATAAAAGGGCCAAAATCCCACATTATAATATATTTAAGGCCTAGCACCTTTTGGCCCTAGCCCCTGCACCTTTTTCTCCACATGACCGAAAGTCGAAACCGAGCGCTAGCCATGAAGGCGCTTATCACATATATATATCGGGCGCTGTATTATCCGTCGATCTGTATAGATCGGACGACATTCGCAAGGCTCCATCGCGCCTGTGGCCCACTCCGTTCATCGCCCAAATTGCATGTCGCCGTCCGTTTAAACTGCAGATCAACGGTTCGCAGCTCACCCGCCCTTGTGGTCCCCGCTTCATGCACTGTACAAAACTGGTGGTTTATATCGCACCGCCTTTCGAAGGCGGGCGGTATTTCTCATTTCAGAGCGATGCCATTCATCGCGCGACGCGTGTCTCGTGCACTATTTCAAAACCACCTGCTCATCGCGCGTTATAGTTCGGCAGCGGACGTGGCATGATATGCACGTGAGCCGTCCGATCTAGTGCGGCCCATCCGACGGCGATCGCTCCTCGAAGCTACGCGGAAGTTAACATGGGGAAACCATACCCCTGGCCCATGGTCCATCGCCCTCCAATGCACTTTCGGCCGTCGATCTCCTCCTGAGATCTGACGGTCCAGATCACTTACCTCTCCACCAGTTGACTCCGTACCTCCACGTCACCCGTTCCACATGTGTGTCGCATTTTTCCTCCGCCCGTTATATATTCTAGTCATAAGTCAAATTTTAATGTTTTATGTTAAAACCTTTCACCAGTCCATTCACCCTCATTTCACTGTGTTTTTCGCCGCCACCCCGCATTCTTCCACCATTTCATCATTCTGCGCTGCCACATCGCTATCCCCACTGCATCTACATCCCCACGCATGGTTTTCCTAATAAGTTTGCGGGTTTTTGCAGGGTTTCAATGGTGGAAAACTATCATGATTTACAATCTCTATTACTGTAATAGAGAGAACATAAAAGGACCATTGTTCAGAGGCTGGAATTATGGAGAAAGGCCTGGGAAGGTATGTCGACAAGACTTCCATTAAAGAAGCAGGGTTAAAATCTGTCAAACCCTCCAGAGTCATTCAAAGCACAGATTGCACAAATGGAGACATTAATGGTGCAGCAGAGAAATATCAGTGAATGATCGAGGAATTCAACGTTCAGCATTGAATATATTAAGCTGTAATTCAGGGTTTAGAAGGCAGAGGGTACAATGCACAGAAAACGATACCCTCAAGGTTTTATTTCAGCAGAATTTTCTCTCCAGGAAAGGACAGACTGCCCATAAGGTTTTTATTTCTCTACCGTGTTCTTGAAGAAATTTCCACCCAGTGCATTTATTTTAGAAAACAGGTCACAGAGTGCATAGCAGCACTACAAAGTCATCAAGCAGTATGGGCGTGCACGTTTTAGCCATCCTGTCTTTATGAAGCAAATTAAATGTTCATCATCGACTTCATTTACTAAGTTTTCTTTTTCTCTATAAAACCCCGGAAGAACAGATTATTGAGGGTTCCATATTTATCAGAAAATTAAGCAGTGAGAGGATTTTTGTACACATTTTTGTTGAACTCTTGTATGAAGGCTCAGAGCCCGTTGGGTCTCAGTGAGGAGGAGTTCCATCTGTTAAGAGGATTCTAGTCTTTGGTATTTCACAGTTTGTAACTTCTCCCTTTACGTGTTAGTTAAATTGTTCATCTTGTATCCATCCATCTTTCCTGTATCATGTTTTGGAATGCGAGTGGCTCACTGATTTTTGGTATGGATTTATCCTAGTTGATACCCATGCTCGAATCAGTCAAGCGCTTTAAATATGGCTCATGCATGATATACTGTTCCATCTTCACTAAAACCATGTTTCTGCTATATTAGTTTCTTTGGGAGGTTATTTTTAAAACGCTATTGTCATGTATGGATTCTTAAATTGATAAGCCCATCACATGGTGATATTGTGTATCTGGATATCATCTCAATGACAACTAGTATTCTCTTAACCTTTCTTACACAGTAAACACCTTTAGATTATTTATCTCTGTGAAATATTTCTGAACCGGCCCTCTTTACAGTAAATTGTCTCTGAATTGTCTGATGCTTTTGTGTTAGAGTTTTGCGCCTTGCCTCTGCAATATCTCTTTTCCTGTGTCAAGTTTCTGGAAGTTTTAGTCCCATTTAAATTAACCTTCTTATTTACAAGAGATAGCATGAGATCCTTTTGCTGATAACTCCCCATGTTATATTACACGCTCCTTGCTATATAAGATGTCCTAGGCACTGGTCTTTCACAACTCAAGGTTGTCTCTAGGAACGACAACACCTCCCAAGATTAACAATTGGTCTGTTGGTTTGGTTATTTTCGACCCCTGTGGTTTCAAACATCCAAACGTCTTCTCAACCAAGTTCTCCTTTGCCTGAACCATGTCAACCCTTTGTTTAACTTAAGGTTGACCCCTCACCTTCTTCACCTGTTTCTTCACCCTGTTCTCCCTCTTCACCTAGTTAAAGTATGGATTCTAGTAACAAGGTGGCTAAGAAGAAGAAGAATAGGTTGAAGAAGAATAAGGAAATTAACCTAGGGGGAAAATCAACAACTATTGCTACCCATGCAGCTAATATCAAGAAACCCCCCACTCTGTCTCATAGAGTCAAATTCCCTTGCAAGATATGTGAGCGTGACCACCTTATTCGTGGTTGCCCTAGTATTCCCAAGGTGATAGAAGTGTGGTCCATTGGCCCAATTCATCCTTCATCATCAACCTCTAGGATTCATGCTGATGACAAGCCTTCAGCTAGAGATAATGAGACTCGTAAGAAACAGGGTAAGATCAAATTTCCATGTAGGTTGTGTGAATGGAACCATCCCATTCACATCTACCCTTATATGGATGAAGCTTCTAAAGTGTTGGCTTCTGAGTCCTGTCTTCCCGTTGGTTACCAGATGTTCTCCTCGAGTCCTCTGCTAGTTGATCAAGTCATTGATCGAGATTCATCCCTGGTCAATTCCACTCTCTCTAAAAGTCAGTCTCCCGAGTCCACTTCCGACCAATCATTGTTTGAGAAAAAGGTCGACTTGATTCCAGGTTTTTATAGGGACCTTCCAAAAAATTTGTGAAGGGAGATGAATTGGAAAACAAAGTGTAGTTCAGGGGTATGTATTCTATGCTTGGAAAGTACAGAAGGGTCACTTTATGGGTCCTCTAGGATCAAGGAACAGGGAGTACAAGGATAGTGACAAATTGTTGTGTAATAGTAGCGACGCACGTGGGGTCAGATCGATGGTGTGCTTGACCTGACAATTCAGAGGCACCCCTGTGGGTGAGGTGAATATGTCCTCGCACTCCTCCATAACCTTGTCCATTTATTGTTGTCATGCGGAGGAGCCTTATCTGGAGTTAATGGCCACAATATTCTTTTTTCCCTGAGGGCGGATCATCAGGAAAAAAAAGTATGGTTTTGAAAATGAGCTTACTGCATTGTTTTGCAGTAACCAAAGAGATAGCAGCAGGCGGTGGTACCTCTGGTATCTTGTACAAATTATTTCCCAAAGTAACAATAACAATGTGAGGCCGAGACTCATACATAACATGTCTCTTCCACAAATATGGTTGGCCTAATAATACATCAAAAACATCAAGAGGATCAATGTCACATAATACCTCATCCATGAAGGGCTTGATGTTGTAGGGAAGGCGACACTGCTGGCTGACACAGAGATCATGTCCTTGGTAAAGCCACCTGATGGTGTACGGCTATGGGTGTGTTGTGGTCGACAAGCACAACCGCTTCACGACCTCTGTTGAAATGAGGTTATTTCGGCTCTCACTGTCGACAATGAACTGTAGCAGGGAACCCTTTACCCACATATGGGAGTTGAAGAGATGATCCTACTCATCTGGATCTTTCAGTTCCTCCTTTTGGATATTCATGGTGGAAATTGTGGCATTGGGCTCTGTATCGATAATCTAAGTCCCTTTGTCATTCCCATTATTGGGTTCTGATTCAGAGTCGGAGCATGCATCTGATTCAGAAGCATTCATCTCAGCCACCAATGACTGCTTGGCCCGACACTCACTTGTGTTGTGAGTGGAGCTCTTATGGAAATCACACCACTTTCCTATGTCCTCCTTCATCTTCGCAGTGTTGTCCTTTGCTTGCGGCTTCGACAGATTGTCTTGAGCTGCTATGCCTTGGCTTTGTCCTTTGTTCTGTGGTTTGGGGGCACCTTTCCGTTGCTTTTGATTCGTATATCCAGAGTATCACTTCTTCTGTTTGAATTCCTGCTCAATCTTGGCAGCATACCGGTATGCCACACTAAGCGAGGAGATGTTGAGGAACTCCATTTCCTCCTGAATTTATCTTTGCATACAACTATGGTACTTCAGCACCAAATTTTTCTCTGAATCTTTGATACCCAACTTTTTGTGCAGGGTATGGAACAGATTCTTCAGCTCATGCACATCTTGATCCCTTTGTTGCCGCAACGTAGTCCATTGTATCTACTTGTCCTCATAGCTCCCCACGGGGTAATATTGTTCCTTGATGGCATCTCGGAAAGAATTCCAAGTGGGTATGACCGAGAATAGAGAGGTTTCCCCCTCATCCTTTTTCTCACAGTAGATTTCCCACCAGTCCTTGACATGGGGGGTGACTTTGAGCAGTGCAAAAATAATCTTCTCCCAGTCGAAAAAGTCATGAACCGAAAAAATATCCTTCTAATAGATTCAACCATATATCTACAATGTATGCATCTATTTGGACATCAAATATGGAAATGTAAAATTTTAATTGTACCTTAAAAAGAGTTTCACCTCCAGAGTGGCTGTTGGATGCATATGTGTCGCCAATGGGTAGTCGTTGAAGGATCTGGGAAAATTTATCCATCATCGCATTCCTTTTTTCTTTTTCAAGGGCCTCCTCAAGCAATATTTTGATAGGATATCCTCCTCTCTCATCTTTCTTTTCGTCCCCCATGGCGGTTGTCAGGTTTTGCAAGGCTAATCTTTTAAAGGTTCAACCAGATCGAGTCCTAAATGTTTATACCTCGACCTTTTTGGGGACATGAAAGGAAGGATCGAGAAGAGAAGACCGATCTGATACCACTGATTCAAATTTATGCAGGAACACAACAAAATACATATATAACCATAAATACAAATATGTAGTGGAAATAACACTTCATTTCATTAATATCAAAGAATTGAAACTTGTTTACTGACAAAACGGAAATAAACTAGCTAAGGCGTCGGTAGCTTATCTCTGAGAATAGATGTGGTGGCTACAAGCCTCTGAACTCTGTTGCAATGAGGCTCTAGGGATTTTTTATTATTGAGAAGCAATGGAAAATCCTAAACATCCACAAACCTAACCCTAGTAGATAAAGCGCCAAACTATGGGCCCCGTTTGGGTAAATTGGTACATCAACTTCCTGGGGACGCAACTTTGGCATACAATCTTCATTTGATGCACAAAATACCTCGTTAGAAATATATATCCAAGGAATACAATTTTTTATGTGAGTAACATCAAAGGAAATTCCAAGTTTCTCCCATTTTTCCCAAAAAACGTCATTTAAGGCCTAAAAACGACTCCAGAAGTTAAAGACCTGAAAAATTGCTAAAAATAGTAAAATGTGCTACAACTAAGGAAACTGAAAGACTAAAAAAAACAGTGGTGGGGCCCCAAGTGGAATAGGCGGGTGGCCACCAATATCCACCTGGATCATTTCCCTTGTTCAATAATAAAAAATGCCCTTAAGCCTCATTGTAACATAGTTTAGAGGCATGTAGCCACCACATCTCTTCTCAGAGATAAGATACCATCGCCCGAGCTAGTTTATTTCCATTCTGTATGTAAGCATATTTCATTTATTTTATATTAATGAAATTGAGTTTTATTTCTACCGCACCTCTGTGTTTATCTTTATATCTATATTTTATTGTGTTCCTGCATAAATCCATATTAGTGGTATGAGAGCAGTATGCTCTTTCTCGGTTTTTCTTTGCATGTCCCCAACGAGGTCAGGGTATAAGGAGTTAGGGCTTAAGCTATTTGAACCTTTGCAAGATCAGCCTCGTAAACCCCGATGACCTCCCATGGCGGAAGAGAAGAAAGACGAGGATTAGGAGATCCTTTCAAAATATTACTCGAGGAGGCTCTCGAGAAACAAAGGAACGCTATGATGGATAAATTTTCCCATATACTTCGACAACTACCCACAGGCGATGCATATTCATCCAAAAACCATTGTGGAGGTGCCACTCCTTTTAAGGTACAAGTTAATTTTGACATTCCCATATCTGAAGGCCAGATAGGTACGGATGCCATCGATAGATGGTTAAATCTGTTGGAAGGATATTTTCCAGTTCATGAATTTTCCAATCAAGAAAAAATTACTTTTGGACTCCTGAAAGTCTCTCCCCATGTCAAGCAATGGTGGGAAACCTATTGTGAGCAAAGGGACGAGGGGGAATCCTCACTGTTTTCATTCGCACCCACTTGGAATTATTTCCGAGATACCATCAAGGAACAATATTACCTTATCAGTAGCTATGAAGATAAATACATAAAGTGGACCACGCTGCTATAGGGAAGGGCCCAAGATGTGTCGAAGTTCACAAATGGTTTTCATGCCCTTCGTACGAAGTTAGGTATCAAGGATTCTAAGCAGCATTTGGTACTCAAGTATTGCGACTGTTTGCATAAGTACATCCAGGATTAAATGGATTTCCTGGACATGTCCTCGCTTAGTGCCACATATCGATATGCTGTCAAGATCAAGTCGAAATTTAAACAGAAGAAACGATACTTTGGATTTGCGAATCCGAAGTAAGGGAAAGGTGCCCCAAAACTGCAGAACAAAGGAAAAAGCCAAGGCAGGGTGACCTATGACAACCTGTCAAAGCCGCAAGCAAATAAAAACACCATGAATACAAACAAGGTCACACGAAAGTGGTGTGAGTTCCATAAGAGCCCCACTCACAATACGAGTGAGTGTCGAACCAAGTAGTCACTAGTGGATGAGTTGAAGGTTTCTAAATCTGATGCATGTTCTAACTTTGAGTCAGAACCCGAGAAGGGGAATGAAAAAGGGAAGCAGATTATTGATATGAGGCCTAGTGTCACCATTGCCACCACAAAATCTAGAAGGATGAGCTCGGAGTTCCAGAGGAGGGGGAGTGCCTATTCCACTCACAGATGTGGGTGAAGGGTTCTCTGCTTCAGTTCATTGTCAACAACGGGGGCCAAAATAACCTCATTTAAACAGAGTTCGTGAAGCGGCTAGGCCTACTTACCACAACACACCCGCAGTCGTACACCAGTATGTGGTTTCAGCAAGGACGAGATCTCTGTGTTAGCCAACAATGCCACCTCCCCTACATCATCAACCCCTTCATAGATGAGGTACTATGTGATGTTGCTCCTCTTGAAGTTTGTGATTTATTAATAGGACAACCATAATTATGGAAGCGACATGATATGTATGAATCTAGGTGTTGCACTATCATTATTACTTTGCGAAATAAGTTGTACATGATACTAGAGGTAGCACCGCCTAGTGCCATCTCTCTGATCACTGCGAAGCAATGCAGTAAGATCATTTCCCAGACCAAGAATTCTTTTTTCATTATGATTCACACTAAGGGCCATAAGAATATTTTGGCCACGACATCCAGACAAGGCTCCTCTGCACGGCAACAACAGATGGAAAACGCCATGGAGGAGTACATGGACATGTTCACCTCACATGTAGGGGTACCTCTACATTGTTAGGTCAAGAAATACATCGATCTTACCCCAGGAGCGCCGCTACCCAATGGACCGATATTATCGACGCTCTATTCTAGAGAACAATGAAATCAACAGGCAGATTCAGGATCTGCTGCAGAAAGGGAACATGAGGCCAAGTTCATCCCCTTGAGGGAGCCCGATCATGTTGGTGAAAAAGAAGGACGGGACCTGGAAACTTTGTATTGACTACCAGGTGTTGAACAATATCACTATCTGGAATAGGTATCTGATCCCACAGATTGATGACCTTCTAGACTGTTGAGCCTTGCAATAGGTATGTATTTAATCTCAAATACTATCATTTTTCCTCTTCTTCGTCCATTTTTGTGCAATAATATAATAATATCATGAATGGATTTTGATAAAAAATGAATGAAATAGTCCTGAAATGGCTTAACTGTCCAAAATAATTCCCATTTATTTTATGATAAAAATAACAGATAAAACAATAGTTGTTCCCAAAAAGGAACAGCAGGATCTAATCAAGGGAAAAGAAGGCTCGTTAAAGGCGGTCAAATCAAAAGACGAACCAGTGAAAACGACCAACTGTTCGAAGATAGAAATCTGTTATGAATCCCTCAAGATCCCCTGATCTTGAGGGATCGCATTTACCTTTTCCTTTAGCTATAAAGGAATGAGAAGAATACGAAGATGGACAGGATGACATAGGAGAAAGCGAAGAATGTAAAGCAGATCGTATCACATATTGTATCATGTCTCTTTTATTTATGTATCATTTTATAATGAACATGACATAGTTCTGAAGGACAGAATTGTATTGTAATGACCATGATGATTAATATATAATTTGCGTTGTTGTTCATTCGATTTTTCTGGAGTAACTAAGCAGTGTTCGCTGGCAGCTAAGGGCCCAGTCTCTGGTGAATCTCGCTGCTATTCTTTGTTCTATACTTTTCCATTTACTACAAGTATATTATTCTTTTTTGCTTTATAGTGAATTACTTTTGATAATTTAGATTTCTGTATTTATTCCTTTGAGTGCGCATTTCCAATTTATTAGTTGCTCGCTAAAAGAATTGGCTTTGATTACTTAAAGCATAGACTGTTATTTCCACTTCTTTCTTTTTTTTCAATAGATTAGATCCAGCTGAAAGAGCTCGGTTAATGCTTCAGTGCTCTCAGTTGATTATCATTTGAATTAGTTGATCTAGGAATGAATTACAGTTTTGTGTTCTAATGTGTAGATGAATCACTTCCTTTTAAAGCTTCAGATTTATGATTGCATCTATATTCAACGATTGGTTTTATTGCTACTCTTTGTATGAATAGCTTGCACATATTGTGTACATGCTTGAGATAAAAGGACTTACCCTGGTTGATAATTAATGTGAGGTAATTAGGATTTTTTAAAGACACCTGTTAGCACCCAACATTTTGGTGTCGTTTCCGAGGAGCGTGTTGCCACTCTGTAAAGAGTACTGAGAATCGGGTATTAAAAACGGAAGGTCAAAACCTGCGTAAAGAACGAGTAAAATGCTCGCTCACCCACCCGCTTTCTAGCAGAATTGTGTAAGAATTTTAAGGTAGGAATGAATGTTTGTGTTTCTGTATGAATGACTAAGAGGGAAAGACCTAAGAAAAGACAAAATTCCTCCTTATAAACCTGAAAAACCTAAGGGGCCAGTGACCCTTGGACTATTGACTTTTATCGATGAAATCTTAAGAAAATTTGAGTCTCATTCATCAGTAGGACCCCGAATTTTTTCTGCCAAACATCCTATTGACTTCCCTCAAGCCACAGGATCACCATCTG
This sequence comes from Pinus albicaulis, assembly GCA_034641835.2. NCBI lineage: Eukaryota > Viridiplantae > Streptophyta > Pinopsida > Pinales > Pinaceae > Pinus > Pinus albicaulis. The sequence continues at coordinate 1,445,734,899 of CM076572.1, read as the reverse complement.
TAACTAACGCTAAGATTCATAGTAAGACTGAAGGGATTGAGCAGAGTTTTCAAGATACTGAAAATTCACAAATTTTCCCTTCACAAGAAGGAAATTCTTGCAACCTCCGTGAAGGAGAAGGAGAAACAGGCAATCTTGAAATTAAATTATCAGAACCTAGATCTCCTGAAGTAGTGACTGAGCAGAGGACACCCAGTGTTCCAGATCAAGGTAGTGATGTTAGAACTATCCCAGCCTCTTGTAGACATCCTAGGAATAACTCTCTAGCTCCGGAGATCCCTGTAGAATACTGGCATATTAATGACCAAATGGCTAATCACCAGCAACCTCAAACTTCTACATTGCAATACCTTATTGTTGACACATTTTTCAATGCCCCCATGAAGGCTATCCCATTACAAAATGTTCCTACCTTCATGGGCTAACTTCATAAGATCCCAATGCATTCCTTTTCGAGTTTGATGTTTTATGTAGGGGTTATGACTACACTACCGACCCCCAGAAGCTAAATTTATTCCCCTCTACTCTGAAGGGAGCAGCTCTGCATTGGTTTATGGGACTTGGTGGAGGCACCATCAATGACTGGGACCAAATGAAAACATATTTCCTTAAAAAATATCAAGATTATTACCGAACTAGAGAATTAAAAGATGAAAATTTTCAAATGGTAGCTAAGCGTAGCAAGACTCTGGAAGAATATGTAGAGTGTTTTCAATATAATCTGCAAAGATCTCCTTACACAAATCTGTTTGATAATGTTCTAAAAACCACGCTGATTAAAGGTATGAAAGACCAATGGGTAGAGACACTAAATATAATGGGTAAAGGTGAAATTTATCAAGAAAGCTATAACAATATTATATATTTGTGCATTAAGTGTTCCAGGGGCAGTACAAGGCTGAAACCAGTCGGACAGGATGCAAGCCCCAGAGACAACAAAGCCTCAGAAGGAAGCATTGCACGAAGCAAATTCGGCAATCTGTTGGAGGATTTCAAGACTGATATCTTGGGGACCCTGGCGACACAATTGGACGTCATGCAGCTAAGCAAAAGCAAGCTATAGCAGAACAGGATTTGGTTATTTTCTGTCCCTGTTGCAGACAAAAGCAGAGTCATAAAAAATGCCCCCTAGATACGATACGAACATGTGCCATATGCACTAAAGAGCATGCCACGGAAAGCTACCCATACTCCCAGGATTGAAAGCAGTTTTCGAGGAAGAAGAAGAAGAAATGGAACCATTATATCTATTGAACCAGCATCGTCAATGGCAAACGCGTCAGATAGGTATGCCTACCGATCCATCTTCGTTCTTTCCTTATTCGCAATATAATTCTCAGAAATATTCAGGGGCAGAATGGTAGAATCAACCACCTTTTTTTCCACCTCAAACATTTTTTATGCCACCATGGCCCAATTAGTCAAATCCAAATAATAATTGGCCAAATTCCCCTTACCCACCGCCATTCTAGCAAAACAACCCTTATTCCTCCCGATGGTCCCCTTCCACCTCACAAAATCAGAACTGGCAATCAAATTGGCAAAGAACCAGCCTATGGGGACAACTCCTTTGCCTCAACCAACTTTACCAGCACCTTATACGTTGCAGCAGAATCCTCAATCTAATATACAACCGCAACTTCCATCTCAACCCAACCCAAATCCAAATAACAGACCAGTTTAGTTAATACAAATCATTGAGGGTTTGGACCCTGAAGATGAGTTGAAAGAATGTAACAAGCTTAAGTTGAGATCTGGACGCATAATCACTCTAGATGAGGATAAAGATTTGCAACCGGAAGAACCACACACAAATAATCCTCTGACTATAGATGATCAAGAAATAAAACAAGGGGAAGATATAGTCAGACAAAAAAATCCTGAACAAATCATAACCACTTCCCCCCCATTCCCAGAAAGATTGCTGATACCACGCCCGATTGAATATCCTGACTTTGATCTTCTGGGTGAACTTAAGAACATTTGTATAAAAACTCCCCTCCTCGAGGCTATCCAAGATATTCCAATATATGCCAAAACCATTAAAGAATTGTGTATAAAGAAGTTTGTGAGGAAAACAAAAACAAACCCTCACTAGAAAATTTCGCCCAATTTCCAACGGCCACTTCGTCGCTATTCCGACACATAGTCGTCGCAAGAGCGACAGTTTGAGGCCGGACAAAATGTGTTTATCAATTACGTCGCAATTCCGACGCTTTTCCAAAGTGTCGCAATATTGACACTTTTTCCGATGTTTTGCAAAGTGTCGCTATTCCGACGTTTTATAAGCGTCGGTCTTCCGACGAACCAAAACTGTCGGTCTTCCGACGATCACCAACCGTCGGACTTCCGACACTTTTCATGTTTTCAAAAAAACATCGCAATTCCGACGTTATGGCTTCCAAATTTTAATTCTGATGTTTTACAAACCGTCGCAATTCCGATGAAATATCATCTAATGTTTAGAACGTCATTTGTTCGATGCTTATGTAACGTCGCTTTACCGACGAAAAAGTTAAAAATATTTATAAAAAAAAAAAAAAAAAGCGTCGCTCTTCCAATGATCGAGGCATTGGTCTTCCAATGAAAAAGTAAATTTTTTTTTTTAAAATAACGTCGCTCTTCCGATGATCGAGGCGTCGGTCTTCCGACGAAAATGTCAAAATATTAAAAAAAATAACGTCGCTCTTCTGACGATAGAGGCGTCGGTCTTCCGACAAAAGTGTCAAAATATTAAAAAAAAAAATGTTGCTCTTGCGACGTCTAAGGCATCGGTCTTCCGATGGTACATTACAAAAATTTAAAATAAAAAAAATCACAGTAGGTAAAAACCTATGGTAAATATAATCACCCGTGCAGCAGCTAGTATTGTGGGATGGTGTCGATCCAAAAAACTTCTTCAAACACAAATTTGAGAAACTACCGTATATTTTATATGTATCAATCGAGTATCTATGTGTTCGAAATATTGTTATTGAAGCTGGTGTTATATTTGCTTCTGTTGCCAACCTATGTCTTGTGAGTGTGGTTAGTTGGTAATGTGAGTGGGGCTTAATCCAATGAATTCAGGACAATACACCACCATAATAAAGCCAATGCCTTCGGGCCAATACATGACCCGAGCTTATAGGAAAACGAGTTCAGGCCAGTACATGACCAGAGCTTCCGATTCAAAGCCTTTGATCCAATGCACAACCATATTAAAGCCAACACCTTTGACCCAAATCATAATAGAAATTATGATCCAATTCATAACAGAGCTCGGAAAACTATACCAGATCTTACATCTTCAAGCCAATATACAACCATAATAGAGATTATGAGCCAATGCCTTCAGGACAAATCACAACAGGGTTTACGGGCCAACACATTCAGTCCAAATTATAAAAATACTTACCAAAAAATGCCTTTAGGCTACAAGTATATTTATTTTCATACCCAATTTAATTCCGCCAAATGTTCAACAATGAAAACGGATGTATAGAGCAACAGCAGTTGTAGCTTCTACAATTGGGTTAGTAGCTTCGACCCTTTTTACAGCCCTCATTTTAGATTCTCTTATTTGTTCAACAATGAAAATGGTGTCTGCAATCCAAGTTATCTACAATCCTAAATCTTACAGGGTTTAAGGCTGTAAATTGTTGGGTTATTGTTTTTTATGGTTTAGTTTATAAGTCCAAGCACTATGAAAACATCCATTGTTCAGAGATTGCATTGGCTAAAGACAGCTTTATTGTTTGTTTGGATGTATTCAGGAGGTGGGGCTCTCATATACAGGTACCTTGATATGGCCAAGTCTTAGTATCTGATCCAGTCCTAGTAGTAGTGGAGTTACTGATCTTAGTTAGATTGGAATTACACCTTGCAATTTGATAAGAGTTTGTATTGCCTGATGAACAAAATGCAACTTTAATTGCAACAAAAAAAAAGGCAATCCTCTTGCAGAGTCCATAAAGGTGGTAGTTCTATATGGCCAGGCTTCACTTGAACAAACATGTCTGCCATTACATTTTTAGTCTTCTTTTCCAGACAGAGCTGGGGCAAGGATGAAATGCATGCTCAAGAGTTCAAATTTCAGGGAAAAAACTTGAGAAATTTAAAGAAATTGCACCTAAAATTCTCAGTAACACCTACCTTCATTGGCAATGGCACTTTTGGTACATATAAACAATAGTAAAAACGAATAGATGAGAAATAAAGGAAGAAAAACTGGACTCAATGCCTGGCTTAAACCTGCAAGATGAGAAATAAAGGCACGTTGACAGGCCATCTCACATAGACTTGTCAGGACAATGCAATTTTATGGCAAACAGCAGCGCAAGCCACACATCTCAAAACAGAACCCACACAATGCAACATAGCAAGCAAGAATGCTCGTCTTGTACAAGGGTAACCCAATAATCACTAGAATGTTATATCGATATGTAATAAGTTGTGATGGCTTGGCATTGATGAGAAAAATGGAAAAGACGTTAAAAATAATAAAATAAAGATAGGAATATGGAAAGGAGGGATGGATAACTTAAAGGCCATAGAGTATGATGAAATACATGATACAGTTTTGACAGCAAGAGTCAACAATGATACAGTAAAACCACCCAATAAAAAAAACACTGCAAGCTGTACCTATAAAAGAAACATTATAATAACAAAAAATTGTGTATCTAGTACCAACAATTTTGACAGCAAGAGGCAACAATGATACACTAAAACCACCCAATAAAAAAAACACTGCAAGCTGTACCTATAAAAGAAACATTATAATAACAAAAAATTGTGTATCTAGTACCAACAACCTGCAAGCCAGTACTAGCAGGAACTTGTGACTTGGCAAGGGCTAAGATATCCAGACACTCACATACAGTGGTTCCACTCCATGGGGTGTGCCAAAATTTCAAGCCTCATATCACAACAAACTAATATTAATCATTCAAACACATGTGCAGACCAGAGGCCTCCATGGAGGAAACACATTCTTAACAATAGGCCCACTCAAGTTGTGCATATACAGGAAGTAATTGGTAATAAAATTTCCATTCTTTGGATACTGGAAGCAATTGGTAATAAAATGTCCATTCTTTGGTTACTGGAATAGATGTACAGTGACAATTTCCAAAGATATTTTCCTTGACTAAACTAAATTAGTGCAATGGAAATCACAAACACTGAATACATGGGTTTAGCTTTAAAGAAGCAGAAGGCAACACAATATTGCTTGAGCTCTTGGAGTTTGCAATTTTCCCTGTGTAAGCTTATTGGAACCAAGTGCCATGACCTCACACTTTCCAAGTTATGATACATGACAATTTCCAAGAGGTGTGAATCAGAACACCCTAACATGTTTATCCCATTTCTGAAGGGTATTGCTTTTTGAAGGAGTTGGACTAACAAAATTCTTTTTTATCAAGTTTTCTTGCTCAACTTGTTATCTAGATGCCATGGTTCCAATATTAGTAAAGGAAAAATCCTGCAATATATCTGTATTAAAAAATTTTTATATAAGCTTCTAAAATACAGAAGTGGTTGGAATCCAATCTCCTTTAAGGCTAACAATTTGTATTCTCATTCGAAGGGAAAAAATATAATGACAAATTTTGGCGTTCAAGCAGTCACTTAAGATTCTAGAAGTTTGTACCACTAAAGAAAATACATTATTTCTGCCATAGAGCCTAGGAAAAATTAAAATATTAACACTACAAGCAAGCCTTTCAAACATTTCTCGGCCTACACAAAATCATTCAAAGTCTTCTGGGTTGTTTTCAGAGGTCAAGATGTATGCAGGAGGTGGAGGACTTGAGTGAACTACCATACTAAGGAGGAGAGCATGAGTATTGAAACTGGGTATTGCTTCTCCAGTGAACACTTGATTACTTATTGTAATGGGTTTTACATATTAAAATTGTATTCATGCTAAGAGAAGCCAAAATAATAGAGATTAAATTTTCTAGATCCAAACACCCAATTTCTATAAAATCAAGAGAAAATTGGGTTAAAACAGTTTAGCAAATTGATATTTCAAAAACTAATGTTAGGAACAAGAAATGTAAGCTACTTAAACCCTAATAAGCACTTTTGAATTGGATGTTCATGGCATGTTGTCCGCCCCATCTCAGTTAGATTGGAATTACACCTTGCAATTTGATAAGATTTTGTATTGCCTGATGAACAAAATACAACTTTAATTGCAACCAAAAAAAAGGCAATCCTCTTGCAAAGTCCATGAAGGTGGTAGTTCTATATGGCCAGGCTTCACTTGAACAAACATGTCTGCCGTTACATTTTTAGTCTGCTCTGCCAGATAGAGCTAAGGCAAGGATGAAATGCATGCTCAAGAGTTCAACTTTCAGGGAAAAAACTTGAGAAATTTAAAGAAATTTCACCTAAAATTCTCAGTAACACCTACCTTCATTGGCAATGGCACTTTTGGTACATATATACAGTAGTAAAAACGAATAGATGAGAAATAAAGGAAGAAAAATTGGACTCAATGCCTGGCTTGGACCTGCAAGATGAGAAATAAAGGCACGTTGAGAGGCCATCTCACATAGACCTGTCAGGACAATGCAATTTTATGGAAAACAGCAGTGCAAGCCACACATCTCAAAACAGAACCCACACAATGCAACATAGCAAGCAAGAATGCTCGTCTTGTACAAGGGTAACCCAATAATCACTAGAATGTTATATCGAAATGTAATAAGCTGTGATGGCTTGGCATTGATGAGAACACCCTAACACGTTTATTCCATTTCCCAAGGGTATTGCTTTTTGAAGGAGTTGGACTAAAAAAATTCGTTTTTATCAAATGTGCTTGCTCAACTTGTTATCCAGATGCCATAGTTCCAATATTAGTAAAGGAAAAATCCTGCAATATACTTGTATTAAAAAAAATGTATATAAGCTTCTAAAATACAGAAGTGGTTGGAATCCAATCTCCTTTAAGGCTAACAATTTGTATTCTCATTCGAAGGGAAAAAATATAATGACAAATTTTGGCGTTCAAGCAGTCACTTAAGATTCTAGAAGTTTGTACCACTAAAGAAAATACATTATTTCTGCCATAGAGCCTAGGAAAAATTAAAATATTAACACTACAAGCAAGCCTTTCAAACATTTCTCGGCCTACACAAAATCATTCAAAGTCTTCCGGGTTGTTTTCGGTGAGGTCAAGATGTGGCGCAGAGGTGGAGGGACTTGAGGAACTACCATACTAAGGAGAGGAGAGCATGAGTATTGGAACTGGTATTGCTTCTCCAGTTGAACACTTGATTACTTATTGTAATTACTGTAATGGGTTTACATATTAAAATTGTATTCATAAGAGAAGCCAAAATAATAGAGATTAAATTTTCTAGAGATCCAAACAATCTCCAATTTCAGCAAAATCAAGAGAATATTGGGTTAAAACAATAGCAAGGTGATATTTCAAAAACTAATGTCAGGAACAAGAACTGTAAGCTACTTAAACCCTAACAAGCACTTTTGAATTGGATGTTCATGGCATGTTGTCCGCCCCATCTTAGTTAGATTGGAATTACACCTTGAAATTTGATAAGAGTTTGTATTGCCTGATGAAAAAAATGCAACTTTAATTGCAACCAAGAAAAAGGAAATCCTCTTGCAGAGTCCATAAAGGTGGTAGTTCTATATGGCCAGGCTTCACTTGAACAAACATGTCTGCCATTACATTTTTAGTCTGCTCTACCAGACAGAGCTGAGGCAAGGATGAATTGCATGCTCAAGAGTTCAACTTTCAGGGCAAAAACTTGAGAAATTTAAATAAATTGCACCTAAAATTCTCAGTAACACCTACCTTCATTGGCAATGGCACTTTTGGTACATATAAACAGTAGTAAAAACGAATATATGAGAAATAAAGGAAGAAAAACTGGACTTAATTCCTGGCTTGGACCTGCAAGATGAGAAATAAAGGTACGTTGATGGGCCATCTCACATAGACCTATCAGGACAATGCAATTTTATGGCAAATAGCAGCGCAAGCCACACATCTCAAAACAAAACCCACACAATACAACATAGCAAGCAAGAATGCTCGTCTTGTACAAGGGTAACCCAATAATCACTAGAATGTTATATCAAAATGTAATAAGCTATGATGGCTTGGCATTGATGAGAACACCCTAACACGTTTATTCCATCTCCCAAGGGTATTTCTTTTTGAAGGAGTTGGACTAACAAAATTCGTTTTTATCAAATGTGCTTGCTCAACTTGTTATCAAGATGCCATAGTTCCAATATTAGTAAAGGAAAAATCCTGCAATATATCTGTATTAAAAAAAATGTATATAAGCTTCTAAAATACATAAATCGTTGGAATCCAATCTCCTTTAAGGCTAACAATTTTTATTCTCATTCCAAGGGAAAAAATATAATGACAAATTTTGGTGTTCAAGCAGTCACTTAAGATTCTAGAAGTTTGTACTACTAAAGCAAATACATTCTTTCTAGCATAGATCCTAGGAAAAATTAAAATATTAACACTACAAGCAAGCCTTTCAAACATTTCTTGGCCTACACAAAATCATTCAAAATCTTCTGGGTTGTTTTCAGAGGTCGGGATGTATGCAGGAGGTGGAGACACATACAGGGAAAAAGATTCTACCAATACCTTCTTCACTTCAGGAAGCATCAAGCTTATATATGGTAGCATATCCTTTGGCTCTGTTACCAAAGAACACATGTTTCCAACAATCTGGGCTGCTTTCTTTTTAGTATCTGCACTTCTTTCCCTAAGACCGCAGTGGACTATAGGCACCAACAATGCTAGTGATGGAGCATCAATAGTATTGACAAATGTTGTTTGCAATGATGGTAAGAGATAAAGGAATACAAGATGTTGGTATTAGATAAACAACATCAAATCTCACAAAAAATGGTATAGAAGGCCTAACACGAAACTTTAAAAAATACCTGCAGAAGAATGTCAAGGGAATGATTTGTGTATTCATTGGGATCTGAGATACTCAAGAGTAATGTTGAAACTAGTGCAGATGTTTCAGGGTTCTTGATTACACTGCCAACCTGTTGATGCAGTTAGCACCAGTCAAATAACAATTATTTGAATAGAATAATAAGCAATAAATATTGAACAAAATAGAGACGATTGGAATTGATACTTGGATACAAGGCATGTTACCTGCTATAAATCCATTTGAGTAGCGGATTGAAACTTTGGGCACGTGTGTCTGTTCAAACCTGCAATGTCCATGAAAAAGAATTAGATCACTGAACCAAAAGAATAATATAATTAGGTAAAACAAAGATTGTGATAGTTTATAACCCTAAGCAATCTCAAAGTTTACTTCAATATTTCTTCATTGATCCAAACCTTAGTCAGTTTAGGAACAATTTTTGGAGGACATTGCGATAGCTGTTGAGGTGCACAGTAAGCCATTTCTCCCAGTAGCTGGACACTTAACTTACGTAACAGAGCAATGATCAAAATAGAACAATGATCAAATAGTGTAGGTAATACAAGTTCCAGTGATGCAGGGGCATTAGGCACAATAAAATACCTTGTATTTAAGTAGACATAGGGGGGTCTCGTGTTTTTGCTTTCTTATGTAATCCTTAAATAATTAGAGTGATTTTAATTAAATATAGTGAGGAACTGTAAATGTTCTCAAATAATTGGAGAACATGAGGGGAAGCTGATTAGTTAGGAATATGAAGAGATAGTTAAGATTTTAGGAGTTTTGTTGAGTCATTGTAGGAGTTGAATCGTGTTGTGTAACCAGCTCCAAAAATAGAAGAAAAGAGATATGAACGCCTTAGAAATAAGCCACTTCGAGGGGGCAACCTCCAATACATTACATAAATGAACAATTCTTGGATGATACAATTTACAAAACCTCCTTCTATATATATAGGAGTCCATGGGGCCACAATATAATCCTAGTGGGGCCACAATGTAATCCTAGCTGACCTAACAATAATAATGTAAGGGCACGATAATAACAATATGGGGGTTACAGGGGTACAATAATAAAAATAAGGGGGGCTACACTAACATAATAAGGGGATACACTATTAATATAGGGACTTAGCATGCCCCTCTCCTTTAAACAAGTGTTGTCCTGAACGCTTGATTATTTCTTGATGCTTCTGTATAAAATCCTCATCCTCCCATGTGAAATATTCTACAGGAAAGTTCTTCCACTTGCTAAGATACTCTGAAATTGATCGTACTTGTTGATTTCTTGTTTCTATGACTACTTCATAACTTCTTTCGATGTGATGTTGATCTTCCCATTGTTTCATTAGATTCTGCACCAAAGTTGGGTTATCCTTTGAGAGTTGGAGAACTTGTTGTTGATGCTCGATGTGAACTTCCACTAATTTATCATCCATATTAGCTATTATTTGATCCTTCAAACCATCCAACTTAGCCCATTTCTCGCTTTAAACCATCTATTTCATCTTCGATCGTTTTCTGTGAAGATCGAAACTTGTTGCACTTGGTACCGTAATTTTGATATCTCATACTGCACTTCTTCCTCTTCCCCGTGTCATAGTATAGATTTCTCGAGGGTATAATGGGTGTTGAATTATTTTTAGGAGGCATATCGAATCCCAATACCGAAATATATGCTCAATAGGCCCTTGGAATCAATTCAACTTGATTCTTCAAACAAGACTTATGCAATTCGGAAAAAAAAATACACACCTTTTACTATCTTTTAGGAGATCGATATTGAAATTGAATTATCTCTGTAATTGAAAATCTTAGATATTTGAAATTCAGCCCTGTAGTAGCCCTCTGAAGCTTCTTTCAAATGCCACAGGTCTGACCTGATTTTGATTCTCCAAGACAAAGTTGTGTCCAATCTCCCACAATGACCTAATTCTGGACTGGTTCAGTAGAGCGAACTTGTACGACTTGCCACGTGTCACTGTTTTGTCCTTTGTCTCCGAAATTGATAGCGAAGAAACTACAGGCTGTGTACTTGTGACCACTTTTGACGGCACTCCAATCCAATCTTCAGAGAGAGAGTTATTGAACTTTTCCCACGATCACCTCTTTGAGATGAAATTCAGGAGCCTCAAAAAGCACTACCTTCCACAGATCATATCTCCAAAAATATTGCGAACCAAGTTCTGAAATTTTTTGACGAATTTCCTCAGGATTTCAGCTTCGCACCATATGAATTTCAGACTCTGACCCTTCGTAAAAACAAATTTATAGCGCAAATGCCACGATGACCTGTTTATGAGCCTGAAAAAATACCTAACTTCCACAGATGATATCTCCTCAAATATTGCGAACCAAGATCTGAAATTTTTAGACAACCTTCCTCACGATTTCAGCTTCGCACCCTAAAAATTTCAGCTTCTGAAGCTTCGTAGAAAAAAAGTTATAGCGAAAATTCCACGATGACCTGTTTGGAGCAGCGAAACCCTAGAATCCCAAAGCTCGGATACCAAATGTTGTGTAACCAGCTCCAAAAATAGAAGAAAAGAGATATGAACGCCTTAGAAATAAGCCACTTCGAGGGGGAAACCTCCAATACATTACATAAATGAACAATTTTTGGATGATACAATTTACAAAACCTCCTTTCTATATATAGGAGTCCATGGGGCCATAATGTAATCCTAGTGGGCCACAATGTAATCCTAGCCGACCTAACAATAATAATGTAAGGGCACAATAATAACAATATGGGGGTTACAGGGGTACAATAATAACAATAAGGGGGGCTACACTAACATAATAAGGGGATACACTATTAATATAGGGACTTAACAAATCGATTCATCACATCTTGTATAAATGTAAGCCTCCAAGGCATTAAGGAGACAAACCTGGAGATCTGGAAGGCATAGTAGTGAGGATAAGAAGGGCCATCAAACTGAAGATCAGGCCAGGCCAGAGAAGGTTATGTAATTTGATTTTATCATATAAGAAGAATTGATTCAGAAATTTGTGTGCTTTGATTGACTGAAAATTGCATGAAATAATTCTGTGTTTCACTTCTGCATCATGATATTCGATTTGAATGCGAGAATAGAGAAGTCGATGGCATTAAGATATTAGTCTCTGTGTATAATTTAAATGTGCCTATATTCTAGGTGAATGTTCATTTATGTGAATTCTGTGAGTAGATCCATGCTATTAATGAAGTTTCGCAGACCTTGAATTGAAGTCTAAGATTGACTAGATGCGTTAATAAAATAGAACGCTTGGGGTTATTAGCTGTTTTATTATGCATAGACAACACAATTCGATCTGGTGTTGAAATCCAATAGGGGTGAATGGTATTTTGGTTACCATTTAGAATTTGATAGACATCGAATAAGGCCAATCGAATGAGGCCGAGAAGTATGTTTCCATAATAACCTATATATGCAGGGGAATTGTGAAGTATGGGTTGATGCAAGGGTTTCCGCTCAGGACTACAGAAATGAGCGAGTTGAAAGTTCGTGGAATAGGTCTCATTGAATCTTAAAGTTCGATTCTTGAGTAACTGTAAGATGCAATGATGGAGGGTTCGTTCTAAAGGTTGTTTGTATAATTTGAAGCTGATGGTAGTGATGGCTCTATTCGAAGAGTGTATTGAATCATAGCGGAAGGAGCAACGTTAAATCCTGTCAAGATATGTGCTGAGATTGTGGATCTGGAACGAGTCTTCTGAAAGAATTAATAACCAGTGAAGGGACTGGATTGATCCCTGACCGTGTTGAATCTAAATTGAAGAGGAAGTGGTGCTTTTGTCGTGGCTGCATAGATTACGGTCTGTGCAGGAACCAAAGTGAGGGCGTGGAATATTGAATAGTAGACGGAACCTTGAATAAATAGTGAAGGCGGTTTTGAGTCCAAAACCGGCAGTATCGCGTAGTTAAAAAATGATAAGTTGATTTTGTGAAAAAAACGCGATATCGGTCTTCATGCGACACGTGGCATAAGGCAGTATTCCAAAACTGCCTATTTCGCGTTTTTTTTTAGTGTTAAAGTCCTGTGGAAAAAATAATAATAATAATAAAATAATAATAATAAATAAATAAAATAAAATAAAATAAAATTGTGTTTGATTTGAAGAGCGAAGGATCCAAGGGCAATCGCATCACCAAGTGTTCGATAACTCCATGTTAGTTGCTGTGGGACTGGCTAATATATCGGCATTCGGTTTGACAAACCAAGGTATGTTGCAAACGTTATACGTATGAATGCGTTGTGGGAACGGACCAAACATTAACCTAACATTTGAATGTTAATTGGGTCGTTTTATTGAACTGTGTGAAATATGAATGCAATGAGGTCGACGTATATAGCTTCATGAACTGTGGGGCCAGAACGTAAAGATATGTTGGTGCCTTGGGTTAATCAAGGTCGAGGCTTATGATAAGACTTTGAAGAGGTCGATTATAATTGAACTACGAGAGGAACCTTGGATAAGGCGGAGACTATATAGTAGTGTTGGAAAATAAGATGAAGGGCTTTAGAACCTTTGATAAGTGGTGAAGATTAAGCTGGTTTTAATTCGATTGCGAGTTCGATGTAAAATCGAATATTATTCGATCCCATGGAATGGGCTTTTTTTAATATAGTCTCAATCAGTATTTGAAGAAAGTAGCTTCCGCAAGTTAATATTGTGAATTGGGTTTGAGTGTAAATCAAAGGTTGGAAAGATAAAGCCTTCACATTATAAATCTGGGTTGTGATGAGTAAGTATATAGCCATAAGAGTGTTAATTTAATATCTCAAATCTCAGATTTGAGATATTAAAGCTTCCAGACATACTTATTTAAATTGCCAGTTGAGATTTATTGGGCCTCAAAATTGGGATGCACTCTTATACGCATTTGAGAGTTTGAAAAAGTGGGGTTGGTAGGGGTGCCCCGGCATCATCCAACTAGGGATCAAAACCCAAACCCCTAATTTAGGTAGATTAGCGCATGCGCGCAGACACAAATAATATTATTCGTCTAGACAATAAAATGTGCCATATAGTAGGGTTCCAACAAGGGGGAAAAAGTGATGAAGCAAGTGTAACGCCTGCAACGAGTGATAGCAGTGCAGCTTCTGTGGTAAGGTCTGATCAGGCTTATAAGCTCCCACAGAGGCCACTATGCATTTGTTTCATCAGATTAGGTTGGTAACGGGTTGCAGTCCCAATAGAACAAATTACAAGCAAACCCATGAGACAAGATCCTAAAAACAAAACAAAAAACAAAAAAAAGGAGCTAAATCGCCAACCAAAATTCTTGTTGTAGTGAAGAATAAGAGTACCTGTTTTTGGAGTTGTGGAGTTGAGAGCAATGCAGAGATCCTCACACTGTCCATGGTGCCAGATCCATGAGCACGGCTCGGGACACAAATCTCCCGCATCCTTCCTCCAAACCTGCAATAGTATGGCTGCATCCTTCCTCAAAATCGGCGACAGTATGGCCGCATCCTCCCTCCTTCCCTGGACAAACCATGCAACCAGAGGGAAATGAACGAGGGAAATTAAAACTTTTGATATTTGAAATTTGTTGACATTTTGAAATGAAACACGTGTGTTTTTTTAATGCCACTCAAATTAATTTAAAAATATATGTTTTTTTTTTTTTTTACAAAAACGGATATGGATTTATATTAGATATTGGCCAAAATGCCTTTCACCGGTTACAATAGGTCGGGCATAGCCCTTGAAATTTCTTCCACTAACTGATCATAGGCCCCAAAATTTGGAGATCCACGTTTTTTACTCGAGACTAGAGAATCTATCTCCGTTATTTTTCCTATTTTAAATGTACAAACAAACTGTTTCAGTATAATGCAGTAAAACATAACTCTATTTTATGGGATGGAGTCTCACTCCTCAATTTCATCTTTCAAGAGAGAGCCAGCGGGAAGTGGCACCACCCTGTTGGCTTCCATATCAGCATCTTTATTTTTCCCCCTCAATACATGAAGGAAATTTGCAGTCTGAAAAGATTCCACCAGAATTCTGATTCTTGAAATCACTCTTGCCAATCTAAGATCTGCAGGAGAAGAATCCTCCAATAAGACTTTAATAATGGACTGAGAATCTCCTATAATATTAACATCTGATAGAACAAAGGCCTTTGCTTGCTTGAGAACTTGAAGAAGTGCCAAGGCTTCTGCTTGAATGCTGGTGGATTGTCCTAATCCCCAAGCGAACTTAGTCACAATTCTGCCCTCCTTATTCTTTATAACTCCTCCTGCCCCAGCCAATCCGGGGTTGCCTTTCACTACCCCATCGAAGAATAGAGTGTATCTGGATTGCCTGATGATCAAATCAGATAGTTCATTCTCCTTCCCTCTGAATTTCCACTCTTTTGTATCCTTATGTTGCCTTGTTTCTCCAAAGAATTGGAGATCCAATGAGGCACCCCAGTCTAAGTCTTGCTGACTTAGGTTCGAGTCTGACAAGTGCTCCCCCAGACTTTCTTTCCATAGACTTTTTATTTTGATGATGGTGAACTGCGGATTTAAGCTTTCATCTCTGAAGACTCTTATGTTTCTCTCCAGCCAGATTTTCCAGCAGATAAATTTCGGCAAGGAGAGCCATGCAGCTTTAAAACTTTTGTTTTTTGGGAGTGTTTCTAGGTAGAAGTTTCGCCAGTTTGCAAATAAGTCAGAGATAGACGTAGGTAAGATGAATTCTTTTTTCCAATTTCTCAAGAGGTTCTTCCAGATTTCTTTTGATTATTTGCAGTCCAAGATAATGTGTTGGGCGTTCTCTTCACTGTCACAGCACAAGTGGCATCGTGAGGGACCTTGGAACCCTTTCTTCTTCAATCTGTCTTCTGTTAAAATTCCTTTGTGGCATAACAGCCAGCAGAATGAGTCAACTTTTGGCATGGTTTTGTAATTCCAGAGCCCCTTCCACACAGCAGGGTCTGGAGGGACGTGTGGACGATCTTGGAGGCTTTTATATCCCTACGCAACAGTATATAGCCCTGGGGCGGCTCCCCAACCATGGGCGTCCTTCCTTCCAACGCGCAGAGGCGCCTTACCGTTCAGCGGAGTGAGAAGGAGATCGCGTTCTTGTATCAGCTCTAGAGGAACAGGCGGAAGTCTCCATCGCAGCCAGTTGCTGCCAGCCCACAGTGAAATGTCCCATAGTGAAACGCAACCTACTCTGTCCAGCCACGATCACAGCGCTTACAGAGAACTGTAGCTCGATAATGGGGGATGCATCATGATGCTGTCGTCCCATATTCTGACTTATTTGCCATTGCCAGGTATCCAATACGCTTTGTCTCTGATTAAAGGAGCTGCTTTGTGACAGAGTTTGATCAATTGCGATCCTGAGGTGGGCAGTGAGGTTTCCAGGCATATTTTCCACTTCCCCATGAAATACTTCCTCCATAAAGCTCTTTGCACCCACCCTGGGTGTGGACCAATGATTCTCCAGAAAATCTTGGCTCCCATGGCTGTGTTTTGGAAGCTGAGATCTTTGAAATTTAGGCCTCCTTCATTCTGAGGCTTACAAATTTTCTCCCAGCTTACCAAAGGGGTTTTCCTGTCATTGTGATTTCCACCTTTCCAGAAGAATTTGCGTATGAAGGCTTCCATTTTCTTGATGATGCTAATGGGAGCTAGGATTACAGAGAATTGAAAGATGGGGAGACTACTGAGAACAAATTTGATGAGTACAGTTTTGCCGGCAAGGTTTAACCATGAGAATCCTCATGCTTGAATTTTAGCCTTGAATTTATCCAATAGAGGGATCCAGTCTCTGCTATAAGCTATTTTACGAAATATAGGAAGGCCCAGATAGGTAAAAGAGGTCCAACTGAGGGAGGTAGTAAAGCCAAGAATTCTGGTGATGGCAGAAAGAATGGAGGCAGAGATATTCCAACAAAAAACTTTGCATTTACCTTTTTTCAAACTGCTGCCTGTAGCTTCACTGTAATCGTCCAGAACCTCCTTGAACTTTAAGGCGGATCTGACAGAGGCAGCCCCTAACAAAAGGGTATCATCAGCAAACAAAGTATGATTTACATTTTTTACGCCCTTGGCTATGTTGAGCCCCAGGATCTCTTGATCAACCAATTTCTGGTCTAGATAGAATCTCAGGACAGAAACATGGAGGAAAAAGAGAAGCGGAGAGAGGGGGCAACCCTGCCTAAGCCCTCTTGAAGCTTTGAAAAAGCCAGCTGCTCTCCCGTTCACCAAGGGAGAGATCCAGGGATCGACAATACAAGCACGGATCTAATTGATAAAGCCCATTCCAAAGCCAAATTTATGCAATACTTCCCAAAGAAAACTAAGTCTGACATGATCAAAAGCTTTTGCCAAGTCTAGTTTAATTACCATACCTTTCTCTTTGCGAAGTTGGCTCGAATGAAGCGCCTCTTGCACTAGGATGAAATTGTCAGCAAGCTGTCTCCCCTGAACAAACCCGCCTTGATTCTCCAGAATGATGGCTGGGAGGATGCCTTTTAGCCTATTTGCAATCACCTTTGTGATTAATTTATATCCAATATTACAAAGAGAGATGGGGTGGAACCGATTAAATTATTTAGCGCCCTTTTCCTTGGGTATGAGGGCAAGGAAGGCAGAGTTAGTGCTGCCCCCTATTTTCTGGCAATTTTGAGATTTTAAGATCATTTTGTAGAGGTCTTTCTCCACAATCTGCCAACAGATTTGAAGGAATCTTGCAGTGAAGCCATCCGGGCCTGGGGCTTTGTCGGGCTCCATTTCGGTGAGAGCATATTTTATTTATTTTATAGAGATCTTAGCTTCAAGATGTTGATTCATTAAAGGGGAGATCTTAGGAGGAACCGCCTCCAAAAATTTAGAGTTTGGGTCAGTCACTCCCTCTTCTCTATACAGATTTTTAAAGTGATTGAAAGCTGCTCTCTTTATGCTCCCAAAGTCTTTGTGAGTCGAGTTTCCTTCTTTTATTTATGCAATAGAATTGAAGCTCTTTCTAGCTTGAGCTTGTTTATGAAAGAAGGCGGAGTTTCTATCTCCCACTTTAAGCCATAAACTCCTAGACTTTTGTCTCCAATGCTCTTCCTCCGAAAGGCAGGCTTTATGGAAGATTTGCTGAAGCTCATCTTCCTTATCTAACACTTCTTTAGTGATTTCTACATCTTCACTTTGAGCATGATGCTGAGCAAGTCTGTCTTGGGCCTGCTTTCTCTCTTTTGTAGGGGTGGGGAGAGATTTGGCCCATGATTTAAGAACAGCTTTCAGTCTTCTAAGTTTTTCTTCCCAAATGAAGAAAGGTGAACCCTTCACTGGAAATTTCCAACTATCCTGAACCAAATTCAGGAACTCAGGATCCTTGACCCAAAGAGGATTGAATCTAAAAGGTATGGGGCCAAGATCCTTGTGATCCAACATCTCAAGCATAATAGGCTTATGATCTGAAACACTACAAGGGAAGATATGCAATCTGGATTCTAAGCCCAACAAAAGAAAAGAACTCTGCACCAAACATCTATCAAGTCTAGCAGCAATGTGACCGGGCCTATTCTTTTATTAGACCAGGTGTACTTACCATTTTCTGAGGGGATATCGAGTAGATCCCAGTCCTGCATGAGATCCTCCACCCACTCCCTTGCTGGGTCCCTTACGATTGTGCCTCCTCGCTTTTCCTCCATGCGCAAAGTGAGATTTAGATCACCCGCAATAATGATGTTTTCCAAATTCTCTGACTCTGACAGATGTCTGACGGAGTCCCAACACTCCCTTTCTCCCCTATATTTGCTGGGACATAGACATTAAAAAGGCAGAATGTCTCCCTCGAGTCCACAGGTTGTAGCTTCAAGAACAGCCAGTGGGTATTGTGTATCTCAGTGACCAACCTATACTTGAGAGGATTCCAGATAGAGCCCAACCCCCCAGAGGCTCCCCGTGCTGAAATTGCTTGGCCTCTGCTTCCCTTCCAAAAAATTTTACTGGTTTGGAGAAACTCATTGTCCTCCATTTTGGTCTCCTGGATCAGAAGAATATTTGGGGCTTCTCTTCTAATAAGGCTTCTCGTTTCTTCTTCTTTCACTTTACTCCCCATCATCTGCAATTCCAGGAGACGATCTTCATCATTTATTTTTATAATGATGGGCTCCCTTGGAACCCTGTGCTTGGTTTTTAGATATCTTCGGATTTTCGCCAAGGATTTTCTCCAGAGTGGGCTGACTACCCTGAAGCTTGTCTTTGTAAGTTTCCTGATCTCTCTTTTCTCTAGTAGTTTTGCGGCCCCTTGCTGATCTTCTGACCGATGTCTGCGTATCTCCTATTTCTCCTTCCTCCTCTGACTCCTCCGAGTCATGTTCCTCCTCGGAGGCTTCTGTTTGCTTATCCTTATTTCTTGTTGTGGCACTTTCTTCAGGTCTTGATCCTGTTGAGGTCATTTTTTCTGAGGGTTTATCTTGCCTATCCTCTTCCTGAGGAACCTCTTCTTCAGAGCTTAAGAACTCATACCTATTTTTTTGACTTTTTGGCGGAGGAACATTTTGGGCGGAGGCAGGCTGGGGGCCTTGGCCATTTGGGGCACCAGATTTCTTGTGAGAGGTCTTTGGCCGCTTAACTTGATTCCAACCATCTTCCTTTCCTTTCTCTGCTTCCCCTTTGTTCGGACACCCTCTTGCAAAATTACCGTAGATGTGACATTTACGGCATTTGAAAGGGAGCTGCTCATAGTCCAGCACTTGCACATGCGCCCAACTGCCAACCTTTATTTTGATAGCCTCCGGGAGTCCCACCTCTAAGTCCACCTCGACACAGATTCGGGCGCAATCATACTGATTGTTGTTGTTTGCTCTGTCAATTAACTTTCCCAATGCATTGCCTATGTGCTTGAGGGAATCCCAGTTCCAACAGTGCACTGGAAGATTTGGGAGCCAAACCCAGACAGGGACTGCCGTCAGGACATCCACGGCCGGATCGAAGTTAGGGGTCCATTTATTGAGGTAGAGACCCTGAGGGCCCATTCCTGAAGATCAAGTCTTTGTCCTCCTTAGTGTTGAACTCAAACAGGAAGTAGCCTCTTCCCAGGAAATATGAAGTGACTTTGTTCTTGATCAGCAGGATCCAGTTCTTAACAACCCAATTTTCCGTTGATTTTGGCGAGGGCCAAAGGCCCGTGAACTGACCCACCAGGGCTCGATCTGCCAGGGACAAAGCGACCTGGATCGGGCCCTCAGAAGGAAGGTTTACCTCAGGAACATCAGCAAGTTTTTTGACAAACTTGGCGGCTTCAGACTTCTTCTTCTTAGGCAACGAAGCTAGCAAAGAGGAGAAAGCAACTTCAGCATCAGGGGAAGAAGAATGCGAAGGACCGAGGGGCGAGCCCTGGGTCTCCATGGCCGAGAAGATCTGATCAGCAGCAACACACCCAATCTGCACAAAGAAACAGCAGAAGACGAAGCATCTCAGAGCTGATGAGATGCAGGAAAAGATCCGGTCAGATCCTGCAGGAAGAAGCCCCGAGGCAGAGGAGCAGATCCAAGCAGATCCGGCAAGGGAGGCCGATCGAACGGATCTGAGAGTCCCTGAGGGTGGAGCAGGGAAAAAGAAGGAACCAGACAGATCCGAGTGTCCCTAAGGACGAGAGGACCAAGGACGGGAGCAGGGACGGCCGAGAGGGTGGCGCCCAGGCTTAGCTACGCAGAGCGACAGGACGCAGCAAGAGGCAACAGCGCTCAGACGAGACGAAAAAAAAAAAAAAAAAAAAAAAACTCAGCACCGACCAGGAACACCCCAAAAAATTGGCCCATCTCCAATTAATTCCATGAGCCAAGCAGTCTTAAAAAAATATATATTTTTCAATAATTATAATAATTTTTAAATAACTAAAATATTTTCTAAATAATTAAGTGTTTGTTTATTTTGATTGTTTAAAAATATTTACAATCAAAAAAATAAAACATATTTTTTTGAAGAGCAATTAAAATTATATGAGTAAATAATGGACTGATTTTTGCATATAGTAATCCTTCTACCCTATTAAATCATCATGCTTTATTAAAAGGAGTTTTAAACTTTACACTATTAAATTATGTTGTATTTTAAATATTTTGAGTTTTAATCTCTTTTTATATATATATATATATATTTTCTTTATAATTTATGTATTATTTTTTCCTTGGATCTTTACCTGTAATTGAATGCAAATTGTAATTGGTAGCTTCCATTGTAATAATCAATACTATTTTAATTTTTTATCATGTTTCAAGACTCCAGATTAGGTTAGGAAATTGCAATGACAAACAGGGATCACTTAATAGGGCCATTATATGGATTCTAAAGTGTCAAAACTCGGGGTTTTCCTAGAAGTTGTGTAAGAGGAAAGTATACACGGTAACCACAAACCAACCTTTCGTCACGAGAATCTATTTTTGCATCCAGAGGGCCCTCTCTCAAGGATTTATCTTTGTTCTTGGAAGGTTTTTAGGCTAGTTATAGATTCCAAAGTTTGTTTTGGGAAAATGGTGGAATCCACAAACTAGAGGCAAGGTTGAGAGCTTTCGGTCCATTGGGCTATGGAGTCAAAGGTAAGCTGCGGATTTCTATTCTAAACAACAAGATGGTATTACGGGGCAAGATAGCTAGGCAGAGAACAATCCTTAAAATTTAAAGTGGATGGGATGATCTTGAAGGATGAAAGGCAGCTAAGAAGAATCTTTCACCATGTTCAAAAGAAAGAGATGAGATGACTCCAAGCAAAGAGCAATGAAGGATTCTTTGTTATAGTAATCAACAATGATTAAATTAGCAAAGCGGGAGCATTTAAGAATTCATGCTTATAACTAATTCAGAAGAAAACATCAAGAATAATTACATTTGAAAACAGAGTACAATTAAGCAAATTCTGTTTCAATCCTTTATGTAAACTATTCAGAAACGGATATGATGATAGTATAAACTAATATAAAATTTAAACACAAGGGTTGGAAAACTTATTGAACTGAAGTCCAACACATGAATCATGTAACAAGTCCAGTGCTTCAAAACGTCATCCAGTAAGCCACAAGTAAATTTGTCCAAAAGCTTTTTATTCCGAAAACCTCAATGTTACAGCAGAGTAATAGAATCCACACCAAATGCTTCCAAGAGTGGAGTATTTATACAAATTCTAAACTAAAATATCTTGAAAAAAATATCAAAATTGGTTCACAAATCTCTCCAACTATTTTACATAAATAGAACTTAATTAAAGGACACTCAAACTAATGCATCTATTTGGCACTATTTTGTATGGATAGGTGATGAAAAAGAGGAGAATTCTAATTTGATCCAACTCTTAGTTGATGATGAGGCATCCAAGTCACTAACTGCTTCCTTTCTTTGTGCAATCTGCTCCAACAATTCTGCAAACTTGGGGTCCAATGATATCTTTGTATTTCTCAATCCGTAATAGATATGTAAACAGTGAAAGAGGTTATTGTAGATAAATATGTTGGTGAGATAAACCGCTTTCAGTTTCGAAAAATTCCTTTTCCAGCTATGCATAATAGTCTCTGTAAAAAATCTGTGTAAAACCGAGTTTTACAGAGTCTGAAAAATGGCCTGTAAAGATGCGCATGTATCTCTCATTATAAAATCACTGTGCAAAAACTGAGATAGGTTTTTGTATATGGGTCTCTTAGGAACAAAAACCTCCTTCAGTTTTGTATGAAGTATTTTGGATTGGCCACAATCCTCTCTGCAAAATGATGACTTAAACTGGAATTTTCTGCAAAAAGTGCTTTCCAACATTGTTTAATATTTCCAAAACCATAATGGCTGTTAGAAAAGTGAGAGAGGTTTTTGTAGATGGCCCTCTTAAGAACATAAACCTCCTTCAGTTTTGTAAAATTAATCTTTTATTGATCACAATAGTTTCTGCAAAACTATGACTAAAATATGCAATTTCTGCAAAAATGTTCCTTCTTGTTATGTTTTTTCATCTTTTTACTTTCTTGCTCTTTTGATTGTTTTACTTTCACTTTAGACAAACCTCACTATTGGTGAAAGTATTCTCATCTCTTTTTACCATTTTACTGCCTTCTGTATTTACTTTTACTGTTTACCTTTGACTACTCTGTAACTTCATTTTAACTTTCACTGACTTTTACCTGATACACTTTAACCACTGATACTCTTTAGCTGTTATGCTTTCTAACCTCTGTTTGAATAGATTTGATAACAATCTTGGAGTAAAAAAATCTTATGACTAGTATTAAGACTGTTTATCCAAGGATGTGATCTTCTGGTCACCTCTTCAGGGGACAACTGAGTATATTTTTCAAGCAATTTCTCAATGGACAAGGGAGTGAGGTTTTAACCAGGTTCAAAATGGAGCATCATTCAAGGCTACAGGAACTCCCATTTTGGTTCTTGTGTGTTCAAAATGGAAGTTTCTGGGTTTTCTTTCACGGGACCGGGCGCGATTTCTCATTTTAAATGAAGGAAATTAGCACAATTGCGGTTTCAAGGGAACAATTCACGGTTTTTAAACCTCGAGGGAATGATCTTAGCGATAAGATTTAATCACTAATCCAGTGGAAAACAAAGAAAACGAGTTTCTTTTGAAGTTCGAAGCGCTAATAGAATAAATACCTGTTCTTGGAGGCAAACTAGGTTTTAAGAATATCGAGTGCGGTGGGAGGATGCTTGAACATCGTAGTCGGCGGAATTCTAGGATGCAAATCGGATAGAAATCAGTGAGATTTGTGAAAATTTTGAATTTCATAGCGGAAGGCGCAGATCGCTTTCAAATAATGAAAATGACATAAAAAAACACGAAAATTTGTTTTATTTCCAAAGTCAAAAAAGGGGTTTTTAGTTTATCAGGAATGACGTCATGGAAGTACGGGATGACGTGTGGCGGGGGTTGGGCGGTAAGCGGTAATTCCCGTACCGCTTACGGAGCAATGGTGGTATTGAATGGGAGCGGCGATTCCACTCGGGAAGTGACACGTGGTCGGAGGACGGTTTCAAAACCACCAGTGCCCCTCAGCGGGTTAAAGCTACGACAAGAGACGACTAGCGGAATTCTTTGTGGAGCGTTGATCTTTGGAGGACGATCCAACGGTTGAAAGGACGGGGGAGATGGTGGGAAGTTAAACGGTGCGGGCCCGACAGTTATCGTTAATTAATCACCTCAGGGGCGAGTTTGATTGGTGGAGGAAAAGGTTATTAATTAATCCAGATTAATTAATTAATCCCATGGTTATAAAGGGGAGTCGGGGTAAGAAACTTTGCACGTGGGTCTCCAAAGTTTATTTTTAATTAAACTTTGGTTTATTTTTTGTTTTGTTTTAAACATACGCAATTATATGTTTAATGTTTTTTCATATTTTTATTATATGGTAATGAAATTAAAACAATTCAATTACCATAAGAGGCGGGACTATTATATAATGATATATTTTAACCAAGGGCGCATAATGCAGGGGTTTTTAATGAATAACGGGAAATAAATACTTTAGGGTTAAACTTTATAATAAAGATGGGTTTTTTTGGATATTTATATAAAAGGAGTTATACACTTAGGATAATGCATTTTTCACTAGGGATTTAGTAAATAGAGTTAAATGTTAATATGACAAAGGGACAAGGACAACTCAAAATACTTTGCACATCTAAGGAAGTGAAGATTTCTGAAGTAAACCACATTATATCAACTTCAACACTTAGACTTAGAATAACAAGTAATCTTAGAGGGTTTATTGTGGAATTTTGCATGATTTTTCCTAAAGTAAAATAGGATTTTACTTAGGAAAAAGGTAAAAAGGTGAATGATTATAATGACAAATGATCTCAAGTACTTAGGTCTTTTTTAGATCATTAGGCTGAGAGTCGAGTCCCTCCAAAAGTCAAGGAAATGCCTTGAGCCCCCTTTGATCTCCAAATACCCTTAGCACTTTGGGGAAATTAGTAAGAACTTAGGGAAAAAGTGATGTGGGAAGTTAATGATTTTGACTTTGCTTCTGCAGTGAATTCTTCGAGTGCATTTTACTGCTTGAGTACTTGTGATGAAGGTAAAAGATTAAACATATTCAGCACCATCATTCATCACATAAAACTTTTGCAACACCATCTACCTACCTATCTACTTGACACTACCATTTTCTCTTCTTTATTAGGGTGCATTTGGACTTGCAAACCCTCATCGAGTATCTTTCCTTTTACATGAAAAATCTATTTAATTCTACTCTTATTACATCCAAGGGCTCGAGATTAAGCTGTTGAGCACCTTTTTATTAACTCTACCTATCTACTTATACGCCAAGATTAAAGCTAGTTGGTCGGATATTTATTCTCTATTCTACAACATGAAATTGAAACATGAATGAGTCGAAGTTTTAAACAGTTTGACTCTTCATAAATTGTGGCAAAAGGTTGACAAGTTTGCACACAATTTTGTTTATTACAAAAAATGAAATAGTAGTGGCATTTGGACTTGCACAACTTTCTGGTCTATTTTTTTTGAGGGTTCATTTCTTTCACTTTTTTGACCATTTTATTCTTTTTACCCTTTGATTTTTCTTTTTTAGGGTATACCCTCTTTACATTTTTTTAAATTTTTTTTGATTTTTTTGGTTTTTCAAGAATATGAGAACACCTTTGCTCGAAAAAAGGTTTGAACATATTCCATAGTTCAATCAAGACAATCATGAAAAATGACACCTATTGGTATAGGAGTCTAACAGCGGCTCCCACTTGGGGATGGCTTTTTCCTTGTGAAAAGTCAGGAGCAATGAGTCGATTGCCTCAAAATGTCTTCAAACTAAACCATGTAATCTCCTTCTTATGGTAGCTTTTATTGTATATATGATAGTGGAACTTTTGAAGCTTAAGGCCTTAGCTTCGGGCTTCAACTCCAAGAAGTCACCATCCAATCAAAACTTAAAACTTTGTTGCCCAGGTTAGGAATTTTCTGCCTTGTTCCAATCCCAAACATGAATTTTTTGTGGTTGAAAAATATTGAATTGAATATAGTCCTTTTTCTACAACATGAAATCTGATCTAAAACTAAAACAACACACAAAATTTTTCAAACCAACAATGAAAAACTAGTTGAAAATTGAAAAACTAAAAAAAAATGCTCAAAATTAGAGCTTATTAACACTCATCTATCTACTCAATCTCTTGTTCAACTTTGCTAGTTAGGTAAAATGAAATAGCCAATGCAACCATTCAAGCATTATGTACTTTGATAGATTTTGTTGCAATTTCTTGGTGATTAACAAAATTGTCTTACGCAACCTATTAGAAACTTGTCAACAAATGAGAGGATAAGGAAACACTTGATTTCCCTTTGTTGACTCTAGAAAGCGTACAAAAGGATCTTCCAAAATATATACACGATGTTTAACTGATCACGAACAAGCTGTACATCATTACGGATGGCCTCCATACTCATGCATGATATGAAATGCTATTTTCATCTTTATCTCCCTGTAAACTTCGGGATAAGATTTGTGATGATATTCCTCTCTGATTGTAATGTTTGAGTGTTGAATCCTTTATCATCTTGATTCTGAAAAATCATAGTTATTTAATAGAGGAATGCTTTGAATGCCTTCAATATTCAACATATCATGCTAATGGATCACGAAAAATCTTGGGAAAATTCTTGGAACCTATGACATATAAAATTCCATGGGACTTCATAAACTTCAACAAGTTTCCCATTATTTTCTTTAAATATGTTATACCATTTCCTTTAAAAGCTGAAATGGTTCAAAAAAAATAGTGGTATGGAACTTTCTTGTGTCATTTGATCATTTACTTCAATGGGAGCCGATAAGCGCAATTGTGAAACTAAAAAATCTTGATCAATAGTTTCATTATCTTCTTTTAGTTGTCAATCACAATTCCAAAGATTATTTCGATTATTGATGGCATGATAGTTTTCTCTAATGTCTGAAATGAAGAAAAACAAAGAGGTAAAGAACCTTCACTTATTTCCACATTTTCTGCTCTTCCTTCCTCACTCTCATGGCTGATCTGTATTGGTGATCATTGTCTTCAATCTACTGAAAGCTGCATTATCTTCATCCTCCAAACTAGCTTCTGATATCTCTGTAAAGTTAGCTTGACTTTGGAGAAATCATAATTATCATCATAATGATCATACTTAGGAAAATCATCAAAATAAGGAATGTCATCAAACATACACATTAGAACAACATATTCCTCTTCCTCATATTGATTTGTAAATTCATTTTTCTCGATTTATGATAATTTGAATTAAGAGGAATTTGTTCATGACTATCAACCTCTTCTATTTCTTCATGAGTGATTTTGAAATAAAAAATTATTCTTTCATAGTGATCTTCTGTGTTATTTCATCTAGTTTTCTTACCAAAAAGGTTGAGTTTTACCCTCTGTGCAATGTTTTTCCTTTTCCTCTTCTTCTACTTTCAACTTTTCTTTGTTTGATTTGGAGATTAACTTCACATCAAACTTTGCAATATTTTGCATCTGATACAAGTGTTTTTGGATCTCTTTCTCTTAATCGAAATTCTATTTACAGGATCAAAAGCACTTGGATAATGCAAAGAAACTGAATCATGAGGAGGTCTAATATTTTACGGCATTGAATAATAAACTTGATTAAATCGTAGGAAAATTGTTGTATCGCTTTTCATTTGAATGTCTTTTAATTGATTATATTCTTCCATGATCACAAATGATTAACTTTTTATTATCCATCTATCAAGGAAAAGTTTGATAAAACTGTTGGAAATTTGAGATGTTAGCATTAGGCTGATTTCTAAACCAACTCTTTATTCTATTTTGCAAAAGAAAAAGCGAAAAGTCACGATTTTAACATCATCTTCATCAATCTCAAATAAATCCAAATAATTCTCAAAACCTTGAATATGTTTTTGAAGCGGGTGATACCATTCTCTCCATCAAATCTAGGAAGATACTTGTAGTATTTTTTAGGAAAATCATGGAGTATAGGAGGTAAAATAAGGGGCTTATATCTATATCTGGAACTTTATATGGCACAGGGGATATGCTAGGGGATTGCAAGATCGGTCTTGATTATTTGAGGCTTCTTAATTGGAAAATGATCATCATTAGATTCATAAGAAAATTTGCTCAAAGAGATTAGGGAGAAATTATTACTACAATATTCAAAGGAAAATAACTAAAAATAATCTAAGATCTTCTATAAAATACAATATACATTGAAAAAAAATTCTTAATGAGAAAGAACATAATGTCTTGGATTAAGATCCAAGTTGAAAAGCCTCGATCTTTCCATATTGTCTTTTGAGGTTCATTCCTCCGAGTGGAGTCTTGATTGTGAAATTGATTTGGAGTCGCCCAGGGTGGATGATTTTAACCTTTGTGTGTCGATCATGTCCACCATCATAGATCGGATCTAAACATGTAAAACAATTACGAAGAAAAAGTTAGTTCTTCAGAAACCACATTTTTATGAATTTTTCAAAACAACTTTCTATGATTTCTTTAAGAAATTTAAGATTTTTAATTAAAATTTTCTCAAAGATTTATTGAACTAGAGTCGATTGAATGTTTTGAATCCAAAGTTCAGTTTATAAGCTAAACCGAGAGATAGTAGACGACATTTGTTTACTATGCGGTTGCAGAGCAAAAGCATTTCAAAAGCTACTAGTGATCTTCGGACTACGTATCATAGCTTATAAATCAAACAATAGTATCAATAAATGATTCGGATCCCCAGATGGAGTCGCTACTGATGTTATCACTCGGGTTTTCTAGAAGTTGTGTAAGAGGAAAGTATACGAGGTAACCACAAACCAACCTTTTAGATGCAGAATCTAGCTAATCTGACATCCCGAGAGAGACTCTCTATTTATGATTTATCTTTGTTCTTGGAAGGTTTTAGGCTAGTTATAGATTCAAAGTTTGTTTTGGGAAAAATGGTGGAATCCACAAACTAAGGGCAAGGTTGAGAGCTTTCAGTCCATTGGGCTATGGAGTCAAAGGATGGCTTTCTTGGATTTTCTATTCTAAACACAAGATGGTATTACGAGGGCAAGATAGCTAGACGGGAGAGAACAATCCTTAAAATTTAAAGTGGATGGGATGATCTTGAAGGGATGAAAGGCTAGCTAAGAATCTTTCACCATGTTCAAAGAAAGAGATGAGATGACTACAAACAAAGAGCTAATGAAGGAATTCTTTATTATAGTAACCAAAATGTTTAAATTAGCGAAGCAAGAGCAATTAAGAATTCGTTGCTTATAACTAATTTAGAGGAAAACATTTAGAATAATCACAACTGAAATCAGAGTACAATTAAGTAAATTATGAGTTATTCTTTTATGTCAAGTATTCAGAAATGGACACAATGATATTATAAACAAATATAAAACTTAAGACATAGGATAGAAAGACTTATTGAACTGCAGTCCGACACATGAATCCTGCAAAAAGTCCTGAGCTTCAAATTGTCATCCAGCAAGCCACAAATAAATTTCTCCAAAAAAATTATTCCAAAAACATCAATGTCACAGTGAAGTAGTAGAATCCACCCTAAAATACTTCCAAGAGTGAAGTATTTATACAAATTCTAAACTAAAATATCTTGAAAAAATATCAAAATTGGTTCACAAATCTCTCCAACTATTTTACATAAATAGAACTTAAGTAAAGGAAACTCAAACTAATGCATCTATTTGGCACT
The DNA here is from genome assembly GCA_034641835.2 of Pinus albicaulis. Classification (NCBI taxonomy): domain Eukaryota; kingdom Viridiplantae; phylum Streptophyta; class Pinopsida; order Pinales; family Pinaceae; genus Pinus; species Pinus albicaulis. The sequence goes on along the minus strand of CM076572.1, from coordinate 1,445,705,296 downwards.
ATTTTTTATGGATAAGTGATGAGAAAGAGGAGAATTCGAATTTGATCAAACTCTTAGTTGATGATGAGGCATCCAAGTCACTAACTACTTCCTTTCTTTGTGCATTATGCTCCAACAATTCTGCAAACTTGGGGTCCAATGATATCTTTTTATTTCTCGATCCGTAATAGATATGTAAAAAGTGAAAGCGGTTATTGTGGATTAATATGTTGGTGAGATAAACCTCTTTCACTTTCCCAAAATTCCTCTCCAGCTATGCATAATAGTCTCTGTAAAAAATATGTGTAAAACAGAGTTTTACAGAGTCTGAAAAATGGCCTATAAAGATTTGCATGTATCTCTCATTATAAAACCACTATGAAAACACTGAGATAGGTTTTTGTATATGGTTCTCTTAGGAACAAAAACCTCCTTCAGTTTTGTATGAAGTATTTTGGATTGGCCACAATACTCTCTGAAAAATGATGACTTAAACTGGAATTTTCTGCAAAAAGTGCTTTTCAACATTGTTTAATATTTCCAAAATCATAATGGCTGTTAGAAAAGTGAGAGATGTTTTTGTAGATGGCCCTCTTAAGAACATAAACCTCCTTCAGTTTTGTAAAATTCATCTTTGATTGATCACAATAGTTTCTTCAAAACTATGACTAAAATATGCAATTTCTGCAAAAATGTTCCTTCTTGTTGTTTTTTTCATCTTTTCACTTTTTTGTTCTTTTAACTATTTTACTTTCACTTTAGATAAAATTCAATGTTGGTGAAAGTATTCTATAATGTCTTTATGTTCTTTTGTGTTACTTTTCTTGTTTACCTTTGGTACAACTCGTAACTTCATTTTTAACTTTCTTGACTTTTCACGATGCACTTTATTGCCCGATGCTCTTTAGCTGTTATGCTTTCTAACCTCTGTTTGAATAGATTTGGTAAAAATCTTGGAGTAAAAAAGTCTTATGACTAGTATGAAGACTGCTTATCCAAGGATGTGATCTTCTGATCACCTCTTCAGGGGACAATTGAGTAGATTTTTCAAGTAATTCCCTAATGGACAAGGGAGTGAGGTTTTGACCAGGTTCAAAATGGAGCATCATTCAAGGCTACAGGAACTCCCATTTTGGTTCTTGTGTGTTCAAAATGGCGAGTTTACGGTTTCTTCACAGCAATGTCGTGATTTCAGTTTTAATAAGTGGCACAATTGAGGTTCGGGGGAACGATTGACAGTTTAAAAACAGGGGAATGATCTTGGCAATAGTTTTAGGCATCCGGTGGAAGAACAAGGAACACAAAGTATCTTTTGAAGTTTGGAGCGTAATAGAATAAATACCTGTTTTTAGAGGCAAACTGGGATTTAACAGGTATCAAGTGGTGGCAAGAGGATGCTCCAACACTGGTCCGGTGAAATACTGGAGCGAAATCAGATAGAACAGTAGATTTCAGTGAAAATTTGAATTTCGTAGTGGAAGGCGCAGTCGCTTTCAAATAATGAAAACGACATAAAAAACATGAAAATTTGTTTTATTCCCAAAGTCAAAAAGGGGTTTTATTTTTTGAAGAATGACGTCATATCAGTACGAGCTTACGTGTGGCAGGGGTCGGGTGGTAAGCGGTAATCCCCGCACTGCTTATGAGCAATAGTGGTATTAAACGCGAGGGTAGCGATTCCACTAATCAATGGACACGTGGCTAGAGGACTCGTCCAATACCACCGTGCCCCCGCGCGTTAAAGTTCTGACAAGGGACGACTAGCAGAATTGCTGTGGAGCGTTGATCTTTGGAGGGGCGATCCAATGGTTGGAGGGAGGAGGAGATGGTGGGAAGTTAAAAGGTGTGGGCCTGACATATTTATCGTCATTTAATCGCTCTGGGTGGGATTTGATTGGTGGAGTCTGGTTATTAATTAACTTTGATAATTAATTAATTCTGTGGTTATAAAGGGTCGGGGTTACAGCGAGACTTAGTTTTTTAACTCGAGTTAGGGTTGGGGAATGGGATATATAGCGGGATTTTTAACTTGAGTTAAAGCGTCGGGTACGGGGGAAAAAGGGATTATTTCCAAAGTTTTGGTTTTTAAAATAAAACTTCGGGTTTATTATTTTTTGTGTTAAACATATATACCATATGTTTAAAGCTTTTCTCATATATGTTTTTATTATATGGTAAATTAACCAATATAATTAACTTATCATAAGGGCGGGGATATTACATAATGATATATTTTAACCAAAGGGTGCAAAATGTGGGTTTTCAATGAATAATTGGGAAATAACTACTTTGGTTAAACTTTATAATAAGATGGGTTTTTTGGATATTTATATAAAAGGAGTTATATACTTAGGATAAGGTATTTTCACTAGGGATCTAGTAAATAGAGTTAAATGTAAATATGACAAAGGGACAAGGACAACTCAAAATACTTTGCACATTTAAGAAAGTGAAGATTTCTGAAGTAAACCACATTATATCAACTTCAACACTTAGACTTAGAATAACAAGTAATCTTGAGGGTTTATTGTGAAATATAGGATGATTTTCCTTAGGAAAAGGTTAAAGGTGAATGATTGTAATGATGAATGATCTCAAGTACTTAAGTCTTTTTTATCATTAGGCCGAGGGTCTGGTCCCTCCAAAAGTCAAGGAAATGCCTTGAGCCCCTTTGATCTCCAAATACCTTAGCACTTTGGGGGAATTAGTAAAAACTTAGGGAGAAAGTGATGTGGGAAGTTAATGATTTTGACTTTGCTTTCTTTGAATTTTCTAGTGCATTTCTTGCTTCAGTACTTGTGATGAAAGTAAAAGATTAAACACATTTAGCACCATCATTCATCACATGAGAATTTGCAACACCATCTACCTACCCTATCTACTTTACTCTACCATTTTTTCTTCTTTATTAGGGTGCACTTAGACTGGAAAACCCTTATCACACTTTTTCTTTTTAGATAAATCAGCTATTTCCTGCTGTATTACATCCAATGGCTCATATTAAACTGTTGAGCACCTTTTATTAACTCTACCTATCTACTTATCTGCCAAGATTAAACTGTTTGGTCAGATATTTATTCTCTATTCTACAACATGAAATTGAAACATGAATGAGTCAAGTTTAAACAGTTTGACTCTTCATAAATTGTGGCAAAAATTTGACAAGCTGCACACAATTGCTTTATTACAAAAATGAAATAGTAGTGGCATTTGGATTTGCACACTTTCCTTGGTCTATTTTTTGCTTGGGGTTCATTTCTTTCACTTTTTGACCATTTTATTTTTCTTACCCTTTGATTTTTCTTTTAGGGTATACCCTCTTTACATTTTTTTAAATTTTTTGATTTTTTGGTTTTTCAAGAATATGGAACACCTTTGCTCAAGAAAAGGTTTGAACATATTCCATAGTTCAATCAAGACAATCATGAAAAATGACACCTATTGGTATAGGAGTCTAACACTACGTACAATCCTTAGTAATGCCAATTCCTTTGATTTTGTTCTATGAGAAGCCTAGTTACACTCCTTAAAATTCAAGGACAAAATTCAAATTGATTATGCTCCATACACTCCAAAAGAGGGGCATCCCCATTGGTAACAGAGCTACAAGCCTGTTTGGTAGTTACACTAAAATTCTTGGGATTTAAAGACTGATATGATTCCAAAATTGGCTCGTTTTACAGTTCACATAATGGAAATTATGGCAGCTTGTATGTCACAGGCTATGTACCCCATGAACAATGGCATTAACCCTTGCTACAGTTGAGGCTTATACCTGAGATTTGGAATCTAGAAATCAAAATGTGGTTTAAAATTTAAATTATTCTCCTATATGTGACTGACCAAACTACATGTCTAATAGGGAAGCTTTTGTAATCATTCAATCTTTAAAAGACTTGGCATGAGTCAATTTGGGGAATTGAAGCTAGTATGAACCCCCCTCTTCTCGAACCAGAGAAAAAATCATGGAGGATCAAGGGCGATGGTAAGACAAGAAAGCTGGACGAGGAAGACAATGGCGTGCTTTGCAACTCTCGAAGGACGATCTGCACTCGCTATTGGAGCCACTGAGCAAAGACGGCCAACCCAAACGCGCCCGGTCGAGCAACCTCACATGGTGCGACACAACGCGCCCGAACGAACGATGCCACAAGGGAGAAAACGAAAAATGGGCCACCCGAACATGCACAAGGCACCCGGGCGGTCACAACTTAGCAAAACTGATACGAGCGCCCTCGAATGAATCGGCCCTACCCGAACGCGCTTGGTCGGGTGCCCTCACACGGTGCGACACGGCGCGCCCAACCAAACGATGCCACAAGGGATCAAACAGAAAACGAGCCTCTTGAACGTGCACAAGCTGGCACCAGGGCGGTCACAACTTAGAAAAACTGAAACGGGTGCCCTCGAATCAAACGGCTCGACCCGAACGCGCCCAGTTGAGCGACCTCACACAGCGCGACATGACAGCGTGCCCAATGAATTACGATGCCACAAGGGAGAAAACGGCAAACGGGCCACCCGAACGTGCACAAGGCACCCGGGCGGTCACAACTTAGCAAAACTGATACGAGCGCCCTCGAACGAAACGGCCCAACCCGAACGCTCCTGGTCGGGCAACCTCACATGGCGCGCTCGACTGAAGGATTCCACAAGGGAGAAAACGGCAAACGGGCCGCCCGAACATGCACAAGGCACCCAGGTGGTCACAACTTAGCAAAAATGATACGGGCACCCTTGAACGAAACGGCCCAACCCGAACGCGCCCAGTCGGGAAACCTCACATGGCGCGACATGGCGCGCCCGACCGAATGATGCCATAAGGGAGAAAACGGCAAACGGGCCGCCCGAATGTGCACAAGGCACCCGGGCAGTCACAACTTAGTAAAACTGATACACGCGCCCTCGAACGAAACAGCCCGACCCGAACGCGCCCGGTCGGGCGACCTCACACGGCACGCCCGACCGAATGATGCCACAAGGGAGCAAACGACAAACGAGCCACCCGAACGTGCACAAGGCACCCGGGCGGTCACAACTTAGCAAAACTGATACGGGCGCCCTCGAACGAAACGGCCCGACCCGAATGCGCCCGGTCAAGCGACCTCACACGACGCGACATGACGCGCCCGAACGAATGATGCCACAAGGGATCAAACAGCAAACGGGCCACCCGAACGTGCACAAGGCATGCGAGCAGTCACAACTTAGCAAAACTAATACGAGCGCCCTCGAACTAAATGACCCGACCTGAACGCGCCTGGTTGCGTGACCTCACACAGCGCGACATGGCACGCCCGACCGAACGATTCCACAAGGGAGAAAACGGAAAATGGGCCACCCGAATGTGCACAAGGCACCCGAGCAGTCACAACTTAGCAAAACTTATACGGGCGCCCTCGAACGAAATGGTTCAACCCGAACGCGCCCAGTCGAGCGACCTCACACGGCACGACACGACGTGCCCGAACAAACGATGCCACAAGGGAGAAAATAGAAAACGGGCCACCTGAACGTGCACAAGGCACCCAGGCGGTCACAACTTAGCAAAACTGATACAGGCGCCCTTGAACGAATTGGATTTTTAGGTTTAGGGGGTTAAATGGGTCAGGGGTTTAATAGGGGTTTAAGGGGTTAAATGGGTTAGGGGTTAAGGGTTTAAGGGTTAAGGGTTTAGAGGTTTATGGTTTAGGGGTTAAATGGGTTAGGGGTTTAAAGGTTTAGGGGGTTAAATGGGTTAGGGGTTGGGAATTAGTGTTTAAGGGGTTAGGGGTTAAGATGATAGTTTCATTGGTCTCTGTTTGTGTACATTATTTGCTTATTCTTTGCGTCTCAATATAACAAGGATATAGTGAGAGGATTGGAGGGTAGTGAGAGAGAGAGAGGGAGATTGGGTAAGAGAGAGGGAGGTATAAGGTGAGAAAGGGAGAGAGAAGAAGGACAAGAGATAGGAATTAAGAGAGATCAGCTGGAACTTAGAGGGGAGTAATTTCCACAGAGAGAATTAGAAACATTTACCTGAACAAGTTTATTAGTGGTCAAACAAGCTCCAGGACACCATAACAAAAAGAAACAAGAAAATAAAACCCTAATTTTCTACTAAGCCAACTAGAATAAGGAAATTTATTTTATAACATGAAGGGGGGTTAATAAAATAGTGTAATAGCTCACATGTGGAAGGGATCAATCCTGATCTTGAGGGATTGTGATGGAATGACGCCAAAGACCCCTAAAAAAATTAACAAATGTAAATAGCCTTTTATTTATAGGGAAAATATATATATATATATATATATATATATATATATATATATATATATATATATATATATATATATATAGATATATAGATATATATATATAGATATATATATAGATATATATATGGGTAAAGGACAAGTCTTTGAATCCTCACAATTGAAGTTGAGCGAGAATTATATAAAATCTTATCCCCAAAACAAAAAGAATGAATCCCAACTTGAAGCCTGGGAGGTCGTGACTATCAAGAGCTTCAATCTGTTCCTGGGACTAAAAACCATAATCAATTTCACAATGGTCTTAAAAATTAGTGAAAAAGGAAAATTAACCTGGAAAAAAGTTGGGGAGAGGAGGGGTAGCTACCCTCTAACTTACTCCAACCTCCCTACATCACTATCATAAAACGGCCAAGTGATGAGCACCATAGATCCTTATGCAATCTCTAGGTCATGAGCCACTAGATGGAAGACAGTGACACCTAAGTTATGTATTCTTCAATATGGGCATTTGAAATGTTTTATAGCTAAGGTGGAACCTAGGGAGGAACCCTAATTAATTCAAATAATATCAAATCATTGTTGACATATGTCGAAAGTCAGTCAGAGAGTGAATTAGCGTCCCAAACCTTTTTAAATGTGTATTAGAACTGGAAAGGAAATAATATAGTATAAATAGATCATAGACTCTGTAGAATGACAAATAATAAATTTTATTGTATCATTCACAAAGAAAGCATTATGAGGAAAGGAAGTGGTGCATCCATTATTGTAGATCTAACTGGGGAATGAATCCTGCGATACGAATGGCGTGTTAATGGAAATTTTGAAACAATTTAAGAATGAAATGGAAAGCCTAATAGAAAACAATGAAATGGAAAGTTAAGGGTTTATAGGTTTAGGGTTTAAGGGGTTAGGGTTAATGGTTTAAAGGTTTAGGGTTTAAGGGGTTAGGGGTTAGGGGTTTAATGTAACAATTTTGTAAGTATTAATGTTGCTTGTTGCCATGTCTTCTTTATTTATTAATTTATAGTATTTGTTAGCCATTGCTTTACATTTATTAATGATGAAAATGTCTATTGCAATCAAACCAAATATATGTTCAATCTCCGGTTTCAAACTCAGCCACAATGTTGTCACACAATTTAAGTCCAGATAATGGCCATCTGATGAAGTCTTAATAACCAAACTGCACCTCATGACTACTCCAGAAAATCTTAAGTTCGAGTGTCCCACAATCATGAGAAATTTGGCTCTTATACTCTTTCTCCACCTGATCACTGTGTCCTGGAAATACCCTTGTTTATTGCAAAAACATCCTAATGTTGTCGACCTTGTCCCTCAACAGACCAAGGAAACATATGTGACTGAGAGGAATGGAAAGCACTACAAATTTGAAGAGAGTACAAAAGACTAAGATGGTTTAAAGGATAAGCTTGAAATAGAATGTAGCAGTGTTGAAACAACTAAAAGTTGTCCCAGACAAATAGTTGATAATGCGAAACCTTCTTTTGTACCAATCAAGCAAGACTACATTCATGTGAGAGCAAGAAGAGGCCAAGCGACTGATAGGCATAGCGTGGATTAATATAGGGTATGGTTCCCTCTTTTTGATGAAATATTTGATTTACATTTTGTCTATCGAAGATTAACCATTTTAAACTTGCCGACAAGGCGGAATTAACCCAATCGTAGGTCCCAATATGTCATGATATGTATTAACTCTAGATATATATGAGAAGGAATAATTATAAAGACATAGATTGATAGAGGTGGTGAGACAAGGGGAGTCACAAGGGAGAGATGCAGATAAAGTGAAGAAGAGGGGAGAGAAGGAATGGACCATCTGAGAGAGAGAGAGAGAGGAGGAGTGAGAGAGGTAGAGAAGGGTAAGAGAGGGAGATAGTGACAATATAAGAAGCTTATAAACCCAGAGATGGATAAGATAAAACTTGACAACATATTGGTCAATTTTCTTAACCCTTTATTGGTTATTTAGAAGGAGTATGAATACACCATCGTTAATATCAAGGTAACCGGTCCCTAGCAGATCAAGTGGTTAAGGGGTTTAGGGGTTATATGTTTGGGGTTTAGGGGGTTAAATCATGGGTTAGGGTTAATGCATGTGCGCGCCCGACCGAACGATGCCACAAGGGAGAAAATGGCAAACGGGCTGCCCGAACGTGCACAAGGCACTTGGGCAGTGACAACTTAGCAAAACTGATACGAGCGCCCTTGATCGAAACGACCCGAACTGAACGCGCACGGTCGGGCGACCTCTCACGGCTCAACACGACGCGCCCGACCGAACAATGCCACAAGGGAGAAAACAGAAAACGAGACACCCGAACGTGCACAGGGGACCCGGGCGGTCACAACTTAGCAAAACTGATACGGGCACCCTTGAACGAAACGACTTGACCCAAATGCGCCCGGTCAGGTGACCTCACACGAAGTGCCCGACCGAACGATGCCACAAGGGAACAAACAACAAACGGGCCGCCCAAACGTGCGCAAGGCACCCGGGCAGTCACAACTTAGCAAAACTGATACGGGCGCCCTCGAACGAAACAGCCCGACCCAACCTAAACGAGCCCGGTCGGGCAACCTCACAATACAGCGTGACACGACACACCCAACCGAATGATGCCACAAGGGAGAAAATGGAAAATGGGCCACCCGAACGTGCAAAAGCACCTGGACGGTCACAACTTAGCAAAACTGATACAAGCGCCCTCGAACGAAACGGCCCGACCTGAACGCACTCGGTCGGGCGACCTCACACGGCGCGACACGACACGCCCGACCAAACGATGCCACAAGGGAGAAAACGGCAAACCGGCCGCCCGAACGTGCACAAGGCACCCGAGCAGTCACAACTTAGCAAAACTGATAAGGGCGCCCTCAAACGAAACGGTCCGACCCGACCCGAACGCGCACGGTCGGGCAACCTCATACGGCGCAACACGGCGCGCCCGTCCGAACGATGCCACAAGGGAGAAAATAGAAAACGAGTTGCCCGACCATGCACAAGGGACCCGAGCGGTCACAACTTAGCAAAACTGATACGGGCGCCCTCGAACAAAACGACCCGACTCGACCCGAACGCGCCCGGTCGAGCAACCTCACACGATGCGACACGACGCGCCCAAACGAACGATGCCACAAGGGATAAAACAAAAAATAGGCCACTTGAATGTGCACAAGGCACCCAGACGATCACAACTTAGCAAAACTGATACGGGCACCCTCGAACGAATCGGCCCGACCCGAACGCTCCCGGTCAGGCGACCTCAAATGGCGCGACACGGCGTGCCCGACCGAACGATGCCACAAGGGAGAAAATAGAAAACGGGCCACCCGAATGTGCACAAGGCACCCGGGCGGTCACAACTTAGCAAAACTGATATGGGCACCCTCGAACGAAACGGCCCGACCGGAATGCGCCCGGTCGGGCGCCGACCTCACATGGCGCGACATGATGCACCCAAACGAACGTCGATGCCACAAGGGAGAAAACAGCAAACGAGCCGCCCGAACGTGCACAAGGCACCCGGGCAGTCACAACTTAGCAAAACTAATACAGGCACCCTCGAACGAAATGGCCCGACATGACCCGAACGCGCCTGGTTGGGCGACCTCTCACGGCGTGACACAGCGCGCCCGACCGAACAATGCCACAAGGGAGAAAACGGCAAACGGGCCCGACCCGAACATGCACAAGGGACCCGGGCGGTCACAAATTAGCAAAACTGATACGAGCGCCCTCGAACGAAATGGCCTGACCGGAACGCGCCGGCTGGTCGAGCACCGACCTCACACGGCGCGACACGACGCTCCCGAACAAATGTCTATGCCACAAGGGAGCAAACATCAAACGAGCTGCTCGAATGTGCACAAGGCACCCGGGCGGTCACAACTTAGCAAAATTGATACGGGCGCCCTCGAACGAAACATCCCGACACAACTCGAACGCGCCTGGTCGGGCGACCTCGCACGGCGCGACACGACGCGCCCGACCGAATGATGCCACAAGGGAGAAAACGGCAAACAAGCCCTGCTCGAACGTGCACAAGGGACCCGAGCGGTCACAATTTAGCAAAACTGATACGGGCACCCTCGAACGAAATGTCTCGACCCGAACGCGCTTGGTCGGGTGACCTCACACGGCGCAACACGACGTGCCCGACCGAACGATGCCACAAGGGATCAAACGGAAAACGGGTCACTTGAACGTGCATAAGGCACCCGTGCAGTCACAACTTAGCAAAACTAATACGGGCGCCCTCCAACGAAACGGCCCGACCCGACTCGAATGAGCCCGGTCGGGCAAACTCACAGTATGGCGCGACATGGCACGCCCGACTGAACAATGCCACAAGGGAGAAAATGGAAAAAATGCCACTCGAACGTGCACCAGGCACCTAGGCCGTCACAACTTAGCAAAACTGATACGGGCGCCCTCGAACGAAACGGCTCGACCCGACCCGAACACGCCCGGTCGGCCGACCTCACATGGCGTGACACGCCACACCCGACCGAACGATGCCACGAGGGAGAAAATGGAAAATGGGCCGCTCGAACTTGCACAAGGCACCCAGGCAGTCACAACTTAGAAAAATTGATACAAGCGCCCTCGAACGAAACGGACCGATCGGAACGCGCCCAGACGAGCACCGACCTCACATGGCGCGACATGATGCGCCCGAACGAACGTCGATGCCACAAGGGAGCAAACAGCAAATAAGCTACCCCAATGTGCACAAGGCACCCGAGTGGTCACAACTTAGCAAAACTGATACGGGCGCCCTCGAATGAAACGGCCCGACACGACCCGAACACGCCTTGTCGGGCGACCTCGCACATCGCGACACGGTGCGCCCGACCGAACGATGCCACAAGGGAGAAAACGGAAAATGGGCCCTGTCTGAATGTGCACAAGGGACCCAGGCGGTCACAACTTAGCAAAACTGATACGGGCGCCCTCGAATGAAATGGCATCACCGGAACACGCCGGCTGGTTGGGCGCCGACCTCACACAGCGAGACATGACGCGCCCGAACGAACATCGATGCCACAAGGGAGAAAACATCAAACGAGTCGCTCGAACATCCACAAGGCACCCAGGCAGTCATAACATAGCAAAACTGATACATGCGCCCTCGAACGAAATAGCCTGACCCAACTCGAATGCGCCTAGTCGGGCGACCTCACACGGTGCGCCCGACCGAACGATGCCACAAGGGATCAAATGGAAAACGGGCCACCCGAACATGCACAAGGCACCCATGCGGTCACAACTTAGCAAAAATGACATGGGCGCCCTCGAACGAAACGGCCCAACTTGAACGCGCTCGGTCGGGCGACCTCACACAGCGCAACACGGCGCACCTGACCAAACGATGCCACAAGGGAGAAAACGGAAAACGGGCCGCCCGAACGTGCACAAGGCACCCGGGCAGTGACAACTTAGCAAAACTAATACGTGCGCCCTCGAACGAAACGACCCGACACGACCTGAACGCGCCCGGTCGGGCGACCTCACACGGCACGCCCGACCGAACGATGCCACAAGGGAGCAAACGAAAAACGAGCCACCCGAACGTGCACAAGGGACCCGGGCGGTCACAACTTAGCAAAACTTATACAGGCACCCTCAAATGAAACAACCCGACCCGAACGCGCCCGATCAGGCGACCTCACACGGCGCGACACAACGTGCCAGAACGAACGATGCCACAAGGGAGCAAATAGAAAACGGGCCACCTGAATGTGCACAAGGCACCTGGGCGGTCACAACTTAGAAAAACTGATAAGGATGCTCTCGAACGAAACGGCTCGACCCAACCCGAACGCGCCCAGTCGGGTGACCTCACACGGCGCGACACGACGCGCCCGACCGAACGATGCCACAAGGGAGAAAACAGTAAACGGGCCACCCGAACGTGCACAAGGCACCCGGGCAGTCACAACTTAGCAAAACTGATGCAGGCACCCTCGAACGAAACGACCTAACTTGAATGCACCCGGTCGGGCGACCTCACACGGCGCAACCGAATGAACGATGCTACAAGGGAGCAAATGGAAAACGGGCCGCTTGAACGTGCACAAGGTACCCGGGCAGTCACAACTTAGCAAAACTAATACGTGCGCCCTCGAACGAAATGACCTGACACAACCCGAACGTGCCCGGTCGGGCGACCTCACACGGTGCGCCCGACCGAACGATGCCACAAGGGAGAAAACGACAAACGGGCCACCTGAACGTGCACAAGGGACCCGGGCGGTCACAACTTAGCAAAACTGATACGAGCACCCTCGAACGAAATGGCCCGACCCGAACGCGCCCGGTCGGGCGATCTCACACGGCACGACACGGCGCGCCCGAACGAACGATGCCACAAGGGAGAAAACGGCAAACGGGCCACCCGAACGTGCACAAGGCACCTGGGCAGTCATAACTTAGCAAAATTGATAAGGGTGCCCTCGAACGAAATGGTCCGACCCGACCCGAACGTGCCCAGTCGGGCGACCTCACACGGCGCGACACGGTGTGCCAGACCGAACGATGCCACAAGGGAGAAAACAGCAAACGGGCCACCCGAACGTGTACAAGGCACCCGGGCAGTCACAAATTAGCAAAATTGATACATGCGCCCTCAAACGAAACGTCCCAACCTGAATGCGCCCGGTCGGGCAACCTCACACGGCGTGACACGGCACGACCGACCGAACGATGCCACAAGGGAGCAAACGGCAAACGGGCCGCCTGAACGTGCACAAGGCACCCAGGCGGTCACAACTTAGCAAAACTAATACGTGCGCCCTCGAATGAAACGGCCCGACATGACCCGAACGTGCCCGGTCGGGCGACCTCACACGGCGCGCCCGACAGAACGATTCCACAAGGGAGAAAATAGCAAATGGGCCACCCGAACATGCACAAGGGACCTGGGCGGTCATAACTTAGCAAAACTGATACGGGCACCCTCGAATGAAACGGCCCGACCCGAACACGCCCGGTCGGGCGACCTCACACGGTGCGACACGATGCCCCCGAACGAATGATGCCACAAGGGAGAAAACAGCAAACGGGCCACCCGAACGTGCACAAGGCACTCGGGTGGTCACAACTTAGCAAAACTGATACGGGCACCCTCGAACGAAATGGCCCGACCTGAACGCGCCCAGTTGGCCGACCTCACACTGCGCGACACGGTGCGCCCGACCATGGTTGGGAGCACACATTAAAATTGAACCAAGGAGTGAGCGCATCACGTATTTAATATTTTATGAAACTCCTTAGAAGTCACATCATAACCACCTTCCATCTTCATCACAATTTGATATGTCAACTAAAGATATCTTATTATGTTGCTCCAACCATTAAAAAAGGGGACCCAAGTTAGATTATTATTTATTAAAGGAGAGGCCAAAGAAATTAATTTACAAATCGTCGCTATAGCGACACTTAGCCCAAACTGTCGCAAGAGCGACACTTAGTCCAAACCGTCACAAGAGCGACACTTAGCCCAAACTGTCGCAATAGCGAAGATTGTTCTGAAACTGTCGCAATAGCGACGTTTTCCTCCAAACATCGCAATAGCGACACATAGCTCTAATCTGTCGCAATTCCGACGATGTTTCCCAAACTGTCACAATTCTGACGCTTTGCTACAAACGTCGCAAGACCAACACTAACTTCTATGTGTCGCAATACCGACACTTGTCTCCAAACGTCGGTATAGTGACAGTTGCGGGAGAGATTTGAAAAATTGATAAATTTTGGGGAAATTTATGACATTTGGTCAAAAGTGTCAAAATTTCTGCCAAATGTACTAGTGCCTACTGTCCATGTTGTCGGGACTTTTTCTGATTTATTACTAGGCAAAGAGACTCCTGTAAAATATGAGGATCCCGGAAACCCCATTGTCACAGTCCAGATAAATGGTCATTCTTTTCCCAATGCTTTAGTTGACCTAGGGGCAGCCATTAATATTCTCACAACTACAACTTGCAACATTCTTGGCATCACTGCCTTAGAACCAACAACTACCTTACTAAAACTAGCTGATCGATCAGTCATTAGACCAAAAGGAACATTACAAGATGTGATGGTCTCTGTAGACACTTGGGAATACCCGGTGGATTTCTTGATTATTAACCCTAAGAACTAGCTAGATGGACATCCCTTAATAATAGGAAGGTGTTGGCTAGCGACTGTTGATGCTTATATCAGCTACCGGACAGGAAGTATGACTAGAACCAGGGGGAATGATGTGAAAAAATTAGCTTTATACCCTCCTGCTCAACCAAGCTTGACTATTATGAAAACCAGGAAGCAACCTGCAACATACTTAACAGAAAATATTCGGTCACCATTAACTGCAGTAGATGCCCTTGAATTCAAAAACCAAACTGAAGACGATGTCATTAATACTTTTATCAATCACCCTACCACAGTATCAAGTTCGAAATGCCACATGATTAAAGCAATCCTTGACAATGAAATCACAGAAGATCCCCTGAGAGATATTAATGATCAAACAATACCAATAACCACTGTTTATAATAGCAAACCTACCGAAATCGAGCCAGCGAAGATCCTGAACATTAACGATAATCTAAGTGATGACCAACAACAGAAACTTATTCAACTCCTTAGGAAAAATAAAGGGGCTTTCACTTGGCATTACTCAGATATGAAAGGGATTGACCCTCATCTATGCATGCATCACATCTACACTGAAAAGGATGCAAAAACCATTCGACAACCTCAGCATAGATTAAATCCTCACCTAAAAGATGTTGTTAAATAAGAGCTTCAAAAATTGTTAGATGTGAATTTTATCTATCCTATATATGACAGTAAATGGGTTTATCCATTAGTTTTGGTTCCCAAAAAGAATGGGAAATGGCGAATATGCGTTGACTATAGAGAACTCAACAAGGCAACGCAAAAAGACCATTTTCCCCTTCCATTTATTGATCAGGTCCTAGATACACTGCCAGGGAAGAAATTTTTCTCTTTCCTGGATGGCTTCAGTGGCTACAACCAAATTCAGATTGCTCCTAAAGACCAGGATAAGACCACCTTTACCTGTCCATGGGGAACATTTGCCTACAGGGTATTACCTTTTGGATTGTGTAACGCACCTGCCACATTCCAAAGATCCATACTCAGTATTTTTGCAGACTTGATAAATGAAGGATTGGAAGTATACATGGATGATTTCACACCCTATGGAGATGACTTTGAACAAGCATTATAGACATTGGAAAAAGTTCTGGAACGATGTATTACTACCAGCCTATGTTTAAGTCACGAAAAGTGCCATATGATGATGACAGAAGGCCTGATCTTGGGTCATTACATTTCAGCAGCTGGAATCTAGGTAGATCCGGAAAAAATACAGGTAATTCGCTTACTAGCTACTCCCTGCACTCAAACATAGGTACGTAGTTTTCTGGGATTTGTTGGATATTATTGTAGATTTATCAAGAATTTTTCACAAATTGCTGCACCATTATATGCCTTAATAGGAAACAATGATTTCATATGGACTGACAAATGTGATACTACCTTTACATATTTAAAACGGCTAGTATCAACAGCACCAGTATTACGAGGTCCGAACTGGGATATACCATTCCAGATTTCATCACATGCATCAGACACAGCCATTGGAGCAGTTCTTGGCCAAGAAGAAGACAAGAAACCCTATGCTATATATTGCATTAGAAAAAACTTAACCCCTGCTGAATTGAATTACACAGTAACAGAGAAGGAGTTTTTAGCTGTTATTTATGCTATTAAAAAATTCAGACACTATATAACTGGATACCCTGTAATTCTGTATATGGATCTCTCTACTATTAAATACTTAGCTAATAAACCCATTACGAATGGAAGAGTGACACGTTGGTTGCTACTTTTGCAGGAATTTGATATAACTATAAGGGATCGACCAGGGAAGGAAATCCTTGTGGCAGATTTCCTCTCTCGAGTGCCAAGAACAGATGACGCAATAGCCGTAGAGGATTAGTTTCCAGATGAACACATGTTTGTTGTAACCGTGAAAACACCATGGTACGCAGATGTGGCGAATTATTTAGCAGTGGGAAAACTACCTAAACATTTGAAACCTAGAGAAAGGAAATCGATAGTACAACGCAGCACTCGGTTCTCCTAGATTGGAGGATACCTTTTTCACATAGGGGCCGATATGCACATCCGCGGGTGTACAGGGAAGACGAAATTTATGATATCTTAAAAGCTTGCCACGATGGACCTTGCGGTGGACATTTTGCAAACTGCAGAACTAGACATAAATTTTACAAATGGGCTACTACTGGCCCACGATTTTTAAGGATGCTAAGAAATTTGTTCAAGCTTGCGATAGTTGTCAAAGGATGGGCCGCCCTGGCCAATCTGATGAAATGCCCCTGCATCCACAGCTAGTCATAAAACCTTTTGAGCGTTGGGAATTTGATTTTTTTGGGCCAATAAACCCATTTTCCAACCAGAAATCATATATATTGGTTGCAACAGAATATGTAACTAAGTGGGTAGAAGTAGTAGCATTACCAAGAGCCACAGAAGAAACTGTGATAAACTTTCTTTTTGAAATTTTTGTACGATATGGGTTACCCATAGAAGTAATCACTGATGGAGGGCCGCAATTTGTAGGCCACAAGATCGCTCCTACACTAAAAAATCATCATGTTATTCACATAATTACCTCTCCATACCACCCGCAAGCGAATGGGCAGGTAGAAAGCACCAACAAAGTAATTGAAGTTATTTTAACAAAGACAGTCTCATCACACAGACGAGACTGGGCTACTCGACTGCCAGAAGCCTTGTGGGGATATCGCACAACTTGGAGGAATACTACTGGATACTCCCCATATCAGCTGGTATTTGGTAAGGAACCTATTTTTCCCATAGAGTTTGAGATACAAACACTAAGGATTTAACTAAAGCCCAGATTAATAGATTACAACAAATAGAAGTGGGACTGGATTTAACTGAAGCCCAGATTAATAGATTACAACAAATAAATGAATTAGACGAAATCCAACTTTTGGATCTGCTGCATACTGCACTTATTCAACAACAAAGAGCCAAATGGCACAACTCTCTGATCAAGAAAAAGACATTTCATGAGGGCGACTAGGCACTTCTCTACAATTCCAAGTTTTAAGACTTCCCTGGTAAATTGTAGACTAGGTGGTTAGCTCCCTATGAAATAAAGGAAGTACATGACAATGGCACTCTTACGTTGACCACCATTGATGGGTCTAAATGTTCCCTTAAATAAAATGGGTATCGGGTGCGCCTATAACAAAAACCACTTGCAAGAGAATCTTTTTTTCAACAGATATGCAAGGACTCCACCATGCAAGTTTTAGCCACAGAAGATAATCCTTCAGCAGCTTCATCTTTGTAAAAATTCATTTCTTTTGTAAATTATAAATAGGATTGCTTATTCAATTTGTTTTTTTTGCCTATTTTGTTGCCCCATATTCAGAACAGCACTTTTTGGTTTTGTTGTTCCATCTTTGGAACAACACTTTTTGGTTTTGATGTTCCATCTTCGGAACAACACTTTTTGATTTTGCTATTCCATCTTTAGAAAAACACTTTTTGATTTTGTTGTTCCATCTTCGGAACATCACTTTTTGGTTTTGTTGTTCCATCTTCGGAACATCACTTTTTGGTTTTGTTGTTCCATCTTCGGAACATCACTTTTTGGTTTTGTTGTTCCATCTTCGGAACAACACTTTTTGATTTTGTTGTTCCATCTTTGGAACAACACTTCTTGATTTTACTGTTCCATCTTTGGAACAACACTTTTTGGTTTTGTTGTTCCATCTTCGGAACAACACTTTTTTATTTTGTTGTTCCATCTTTGGAACTGTTGGCCACCTATAAATTTTGGTCTATCAAAAGGTGGCCAAAACATGTTTTCAGCCTTCAAGAAACACTTTCCTGGCCAAAATGTTATCTCTTGAAGCCTGTAGATGATCTCATGCTCATGTCTCAAGGTTTTCACTGTTATTTCTCAGAAACTCAAAATTCTGCTAAAAATTCCATGAGAAGACTGCTGCAATATCCTCCTTCTTTTCCCCTTTTTCCTCTCAGAGACTAACCTTCATATTTTTCATCATTTTCCTTTATTGTCCATTTTCCTCACCTTTCTTTCATGAAAATTGCCTTGCAGAGTTCCAAACTTCTTTCGAACTGTGTCGAAACCCTCAGAAACCTTTGAAAATCACTGAAAATCTGTGTAAAAAACCCATTTCTCTCTTAAGGGTTTAAGCCCCTTGGCCTGAGTTTCCAAACCACTTCCCCAATACGCCCTCATCATAAAAACCAAGCGCCAAACCCATGAAGCGCTAATCGCATCGGAGAAGTTACAAATGGGTTGATTGAAAGATCGGGCCCGAATGTTCCGATTGCGATTGGCCCTAGTTATATAAAGCCCCGGGCCCATGGTACTCCATACACCCAGTGGCCCTGCAATCGGGCGCCATCCTATCATATATATTCCGCCCAATCCCACTCAAAACCTTGGTGTTTATCGAAATTTGTAGGTTTCTTACGAAGTATAAGGGTCCCACCGGTGCAAGAAAACAAAGGATCTAGACCGTTGATCTAGACCCGATCTAACGACCCGCGTAGAATCGCAAGTTTCAAATCGCATACTTTATATCTGTTCCCCCTATCGGCCCACCCCTCCGATTTACTCCCCGCCGTCGATCTGATCTGCAGATCGAACGGTTATCGCCCAATCGCAATGTTTCAATCACATCCCCTTTTCTGCCCTCCCTGATTGCGTTCCTTCGATTAAATCCGAGCCGTCCATCTCCCTGTTGATCAGACAGACAGCGCTCAATCGCATCGCTGCGTTCCAGTCGCATCCCCTTTGCTGCCCTCCCGATTGCCGATCCCCAATTAAATCCCGACCGTTAATCTTGTTCTCAGATCGACGGCCTGCGCTCAATCGCAAGTTCCCTCTGATCGCAATCACAGACCTTCCTGTCTCACCCCCGATTCCATCGCAGCCGTCCGTCCCGCCAGATCCAACGGTTCAGATTTGTCCCGCACCTCTCCCATCATTCTTCTCCCCTGCCCCTCCGATTACATCCCGTCCGTTCATTTCCCGCTGATCCAACGGTCCTTATTCCCTCCGATCACAAGTCTTGCCCCCATTTTGAAAACCCTCCGATTCACTTTCCGTCGTCGATCTGATCTGCAGATCAACGACCAGCACTTAATCGCATTGGAAATTTACATTGCATGCACTTTTTGCCCTTCCCAATTGCGATCCTCCGATTAAATCTGAGCCGTCCGTCTCCCTGATGATCGAACGGCCTGCGCTCAATCACAGTGTTTCAATCGCATGTTGTTGTGTGACCTCCCCAATTGCGATCCTCCGATTAAATCTGGGTCGTCCACGTGTCCAGATCGGACGGTCCCAGGTCACTCCCCCCGTTGCTCATCGCGCGATTGACGGTTCTGTTTTATTCTTCCTCCCGCGTCATTTAAAATTCCTCTCAGTTAATCTCCACCGTTGGATGATGCCATCCAACGGTCCTGCTCTCTTCCTATGCCTCTGAAGCAGTAAAACCAAATACACAGGATTTTATAACAAATTGTTTGTATTTTGCAGGTTTTCGAATGAATTCTTCCGCCATTTTTGAAGAAACCACAAAGGCCGAGGGTGACGATCCTCTGTCTTCTGAGTTCATAAAGAATCATTCGAGGGGTGTTAGATTTACGTTTTATCAGTGATTTCATGACCCATTGATGCCATTCGAACCCGCTACTACCCTGCACACCAGAAGACAAGCAAAAATCATCATTTATTAAAGAGTATCAGTGCCAAAGACAAAATTTATCAAAACCGGAGATTGAAGACCCAAAAACACAGATCTCAAGTAACTTAAAGTGTTTTAGGAAACGACGAAGACATCTGTCGAGCTGAGAAATCCTCCACCGCTATAAGAAGAGGCTAATTGAACCCTCTACAGCTCCAAAAGACACCTGCAGTCTCGTTGAGATCAAAGACCGCCGAACGATTAATACTAATTGAGCTATCTTATCTCTAATTGTCGACAGAACCATTCGAGAAGATTAAAGAACAGTTCAGAAGCAGATATTTAGATCATTTCATCTTAGGAAGTAGAAATAAAGTCACTCCAGCATGACACTGAGCTTCAAAGGATAGCATACTTCCCACCGATTTTAATCTTAAGTGTAACTCAATTAATGCAGGTTAACACCTGTAGATTTCTTGATCGAGGCCCTCAAAGCACCGAAGAGTCATCTTCTGTATTAATTGATCCAAACAGATCTTTTCATAGTTGACCACCGCCTCATTCTTCTTTAAATACCTCTGTAGAAGATGAGCAAATGGTTGGTCTCGGGACATCTGAACGCATGTAATAGTCATTCTGAAGCCACTGATGCCCTGTTCTGTAATTGAAAGATACATAAGCTGATATGAGAAGTTCAAAGCTGTAGAGACCCATCGGGCTTGCTGATTGTAACTGGTTTGAACATCAATACAAGCTGCTGATTCATGGAATTCTGAAACTATGTCAATGGTGATGTGTTCCTTACTGTCAATTGTCGTTTTACTTAATGTTTTCACTCTGTTCACTTTCTATGATAAAGAGCAGCAAACATAGAGTTAGGATATACTCTCCACGGTACCCTACTCTTACTGAAAGCTTTGTCTTCTATGTTTTCTTTATTTGAATGTCCTCTTTGAAGATTTTATTAATGCAGGTTAGTTTAAAAGTACTTCCCTGATCTAGATAGCTTTTTGAGATGAATGTTGATACATAAGCTGATATGAGAAGTTCAAAGCTGTAGAGACCCATCTAAGCCATTGATTGTAATCACCACTGCTCTCTGGTACGACACCGTGTTCCTTATCGAATATGTCGAAGCTGGCCGGTTTAAAAGCACTCCCACTGACTGTTGTTTGAACCGTTTTTTTAAATGTTTCGATGGAAAGTACTTCATCGTGAAGCAGTTTAAAAGAAGAATACCTAATTAAAACAGAAATACTTTTGTGTTTCTCCTTAAGTACATGTTGAAAGTAAGCTAGTTTAAAAGTACTTACTTGATCTTAGACTGTGCTTTGTTTTTTCATTTGTTTAAGTCTTTCACTCCTATTTGTTCCACTCCATTAATCACCTTAAGAGATCCTTTGATGTAAATGACTTGCTCCATGGATCCTTCTTGAATTTTCTATCCAATTAAATCCTCCTATGACTCCATAGCCCAATGGGTTAAAGCTGTCTTTGTCCTTTGCTATCAGCTGAAACATTCCTTCATTTGCAGGCTCTTCACCCTTTATTTTGAACTTATTTCACCTTCACCATGTCTTCGCCCAACCAAAAACAAACAAAACAAACCCATGCTCTTCATAACTAGCCTAATATCATAATTCCAGTCTTTAAAGATCACATCTTTGAACTCATTTATAGAGAGATCCCTCTCTGGATTCAGGAGGGCTAGATCCTTGAATCCCAAAGCGGTTTGATGTTACCTCTGCAGTTGGACTTTGCCAATCTTGCTAATTACAGAGTGATAACAGGAACAACATTCTTTTTTTTGTTTTTTTCCAATTTCTAAACAGCACCTTTTTTTATATATTTCACAAGTACCTCTTTCCTCTTATGGACTTATTCCTAGCTCATTTCAGCCTCATTTATTTTGATTTCTTTTATGGCCTGAGTACAGTACCTTCTTGCGGATAAGCATTATGGATTTTACTAAAGCAGGTGAATATTTTTAACATTATGATCTTTGACAAAGACAGCTTCTTGATGATAGATTTAAAACAATTGAAAGGGACACAATTATTTATATTTCACTTTACTGTACTGATATCTACTATATATGATATTGATTGATCATCTTTACCATGTTGGTTCTATTCTTCCTCGTTATAATTCTCTCTGTCTATTATCAATGGTATTATGGGTATAATTTTTCTTATTATTGATATGTTTCAACTTCTTACACCATCCCTACTCTTAAGGAGTACTGAGCCTCCCTCTATTTATCATAAAAGTATGTAATGACAACTAAATTTTATCTACAGAGAGAGGATAGGGGGTCTCATTAAGAGCTAGCCTACCATGTTCATAAGGATATAGAAATGTGACATTCCCACTATGGCCACCACACCAGGGTTATGATCCATTGGATGGCTAAAACATCCTTGGAATAGGAGGTCTCATCACGAGATGGCTTGCTCAATTTCGCTACTTCTCAGTGAATGGCAGTGTGGTTATCTGGTTACCACGCTAGCACATTGGTCTCTTCTGTAGAAACAACAATAAAAAAAAAAAATTCAATTATAAATTGAGGATCCTGGCTCACATGGGTTAAAAAAGCAACTTCGTCGAGGCTATGGACGCCTTGTTGGCAACAGAAGCTCTGCTTATGGTATTGAAGTTTTATTTCCACAATCAATAACTCTTATAATACCCTCTTCCCATTTATCTTTTTGTCGAGAGATTATTTCCTCTAAATATTTCCCTACTTTGAACCTTCATGCATGCGTTTATGTTTTTACTCAATCATATCATACACAATCAGAATATCGTCAGCAAAGCATTTTTTTACATATTGTTGTTCCTTTTCATATCACTTAACCTATCATCAACTAAAGCTTCTTGTCTCTTATCATTTATTATCATGATACACCACGCTTTTACTCTATCCACCTCTCTTATTGTCCCGTCATTCATTTACGTACTTTGTTCCATTTATGGTTGTACTCTTCATCCTTACATCTTGCTGCCGACATAGCCATTTCCCGTCTAGTCGGTCGAAGGCAACCTCTCATTTCGAAGGGGGGGAGGACTTCTGTTACACTTATGTAGGAGCTGTCGTTATTTCATTAACTGACAAGCTATCCCATGGTTATGCGGCATGTGAAAATTTAGCAACCCTTCAAATAACATCAGCTATAGTTAGTTGTTTCTATCGCTCTAAGTATCGTTGTGATTTTCAATATTGTTGTGATTTTCAATATTATTGTTGTTTTCGGTATTGCTGTGCTTTTTAGTATTACTGTGCTTTTCAGTATTGTCGTGCTTTTCAGCATTGCTGAATCTTCCCATTACATTCATCCTTTGCAAATGTAGGAATAATTCGAACACTATGGGAAGTAAGACAGTGCGCCGTGAGCCTTTAGTATTAGAAGTCTCTAACAGAGCAAGAGAAATTCTAATCCGAGCAGGATGGATATCCTATCTTACAAGGTTTCAGCCTTCAAATGAGGAAATCGCTATTGAATTTTTACAGAATTTGCAGAAAGGGGAATCCATGGTAAAAGTCAGAAGGATTACAGTTACAGATGCAGTAATAGTTGAGGTATCTGGGCTGTCGGCAGAAGGCACCACATGGGCACAAAAACATGTATTGATACAAGACGTGGTGGAAACCTTCAAAGACGAAGGTGAAAAATTGGTTAGAAAAGGCAAAGGCATTCAACCATCTTCTCTCGCAGAACCATGGAGGGAATTAGCAAGCATT
This sequence comes from Pinus albicaulis, assembly GCA_034641835.2. Taxonomy (NCBI): domain Eukaryota; kingdom Viridiplantae; phylum Streptophyta; class Pinopsida; order Pinales; family Pinaceae; genus Pinus; species Pinus albicaulis. Next base: position 1,445,681,494 of record CM076572.1, on the reverse strand, counting down.
TTCCATAAATACATTACCTGTGATGGACGCCATGATGTGGTAAGGCCACGACAACTCAAAATCCTAGTTGTTCTAAAACAAAAACTTACTATTAATTTGCCATCCCTTTTAAATTCTTTATTGCATGATATTGCTACTAGAATAAGACAGGTTAGGCACCCTGAAACGGTGATAAGTCACCATGGACTAATTAGATTGATCATTAGTCATAGCCTACTCCAATACGACTTGACTTGGGACGGTTTCATTAAGGCCCTAGAAAGCATACAGAACCCTGTAATTCAATACCCCACAATTACGAAAGCAAGTCAACAAATCCCTGTTTCAAAAAGAAAAAGGACTGCCCGTCCAAGGGTCGAACCTCACAAACGAAGGAGGTCTATAAGAATTGAATTATCCCAGAGGATGTCTGTAAATTTGCGAGATGAAAGTGACAACCCTGCATAGACGTCCAGCCCAGTTAGGGCAGGGGATTCTGAGTCTGAACAAGAAGCACCGAGTTCAGAAGAAGAGCCAGAATTAGATTCTGAACCTGAAAAAGAGACACAAGGTTTAGAGGAAGAACCAGAAGAAGAGGTCGGGTCAGAACCAGAACAAGAAGAAAAGCCCGAGGAAGAGGCTAAGCCAGAATCAAAGTCCGAAGAACAAGAACAAGATTATGAATTGGAAGTTGAAGCAAGCCCAGATTTTGAGGCAGGAATGGCCGAGGTCCTAGCAAATCTCGATGTGTACATGAAACCTGGAAGACTGTTTGGTCCTAGCACATTGGAAACACAAGCCCCAGAGAATTCCAGGCACATAGAAACTCCTCCATCACCAGAGGCTACAGACACAAAAATGGAACAGGAATCCGATAACCAGTCTGGTGATACAATTTTGTTAGAATATAGCCAGGAGGACCCACAGAAGTCTGTAGATATAGACATTGGTCGTGAATCTGACAATCAGTCAAGCAATACAGTTCCTTTGGAACACAGCCCTGAGGGCCAACAAGCAGCTTTAGAAACAGTTGATAAACCTGTTAGTGGAACAGACGCTCCTCAAAAGAGCCAAGGAGCCAGAGCAAAACTTAAGAAGCTGCGACAACAATACCGGAACCTCCAAAAGGCAGTTAAAAGGCTATGACGAGAAATCAAAAAATGTAAAACGCAGAGCACCACTCCTAAGGTGACTTCTGTAGCAACACAAACAATAAAATACGAAAATAAATCAGTGGGGATTCAAACAGAACTCGCTTCCACTAGAACAATTGCCACCCAGGTTGATTTGCATGAGAACTTGGTGAATGTAGCTATTCAAACGGAGGGTTGGTCCTCCCACAATAAAGAAATAAAAACTGAAAAGGTACTCTTTCACATCATTGGCACCAAAACAGAGAAGAAATCTGAGGACTCCTCGTCAAAGAAGGACCCTATTGTTTTTAAGCTTCAGGAAGAATTAACGCAAGCCCAGCTTGCTTTAGAACAACATCAACAACAGACAGTCTCCCTGCAAAAATACCAGGAATTATAAAAATAATTGAGAAAACTAGCCCTAGCAGAGAATGAGGCTTTTGATAAGGCTAGACAGGAAGAAGAAAAAATGAATAGAATGAACACTAAGTTGAACAGTGTCAGGAATCAGTTGGACACCATTTGTTCATTATATTCGGATATCTTGACTTGTCAATCTCCTGCTACGAACTATGCTTTGTTTTTATTAGAACGATATTTATTGTTAAAATCAAAGCTGTTAGAGCCAGCAAGCCAATTGAGCTGAAGACGATGGAAGATTTTATAAATTGTTGTAAGACACATTGAGTAAAGGTCCAAAAGCTTATTTGTGAATTTTATTTACATAATTTCATATTAGATAAAGAAGTGGATGTTAATCCTAGCCCTTTTATTGGAGATGTTCAATTTCAGGCTTTTATCTCTTTTGCAGTCAACCAACTCAAGTGGTTGAAGGCTTATAATTCGTTCCAAAGACAGGAACACAACTTGGATCTTTGGGTAAGAAGTGAACCTACTCACCCTCTGCAAGTGTTTAATAAGCATAAAGCACTGATGACACAGGAGGGCGTGACTAGGATTTTAGGGCCCATACATAAGGAACTTGTGCTGGAAGGAACAACATATTTCCTCTCCATTCAAGAAAGATCCCTGGTTGCATCAAAAATGAGATGGATGGTTTCAAGCAACAGTGTTAAAGGCAGAGAACCATTTAATTATGGAAATTTCAAAGTTGTTGCGAGACTGTTAGTCCCATACGGCAACTTTATCTTAAGAGGAGGACCTTATTGGGTGGGATGTTGCTATAGAAGCCCCATTATTTGGTATCCTCCTGAAGGATATCATATTTACTATGAGTTACCTGAAGGACAGGAAGCAGCAGCCTTTGCACACTTGGCACGACATCATGGTCTCAGGCCTATTACAAACAGACCTTCTCTAGCCTACTCTTTAACTTCTTTGCATCAGAATTATTTATTTTTCACGAGGACATTAAAAAAGGTAAGCAGGGGAGTATGTTGAGCCTTGCAATAGGTATGTATTTACTCTCAAATAATGTCCTTTTTCCTCTTCTTCATCCATTTTTGTGCCATAATATAATAATATCATGAATGGATTTTGATAAAAAATAAAAAATAAAAATGAATGAAATAGTCCTAAAATGGTTTAACGGTCCAAACTAATTCCCATTGCTTTTATGATAAAAATAACAGATAAAACAATAGCTTTTTGGGAACAGCAGGATCTAATCAAGGGAAAAGAAGGCGCGTTAAAGGCGGTCAAATCAGAAGACGAATCAATGAAAATGACCAACTGTTCGAAGATAGAAATCTGTTACGAATCCCTCAAGATCCCCTGAGGGATCGCATTTACCTTTTACTTTAGCTATAAAGGATTGAGAAGAATACAAAGACATACAGGATGATATAAGAGAAAGCGGAGAATGTAAAGAAGATCGTATCACATATTGTATCATGTCTCTTTCATTTATGTATCATTTTATAATGAACAGAACGTAGTTCTGAAGGACAGAATTGTATTGTAATGACTGTGATGATTAATATATATTTTGCGTCGTTGTTCATTCGATTGTTCTGGAGTAACTAAGCAGTGTTTGCTGGCGGCTAAGGGCCCGGTCTCTGGTGAATCTCGCTGCTGTTCTTTGTGCTATACTTTTCCATTTACTGCAAGTATATTATTCTTTTCTGCTTTATAGTGAATTACTTTTGATAATTTAGATTTTTGTATTTATTCCTTTGAGTGCGCATTTCCAATTTATTAGTTGCTCATTAAAAGAATTGGCTTTGATTACTTAAAGCATAGACTGTTATTTCCACTAATTCTTTCCTTTTGTTCAATATATTAGATCCAGCTGAAAGAGCTCGGTTAATGCTTCAGTGCTCTCGGTTGATTATCATTTGAATTAGTTGATTTAGGAATGAATTACAGTTTTGTGTTCTAATGTGTAGATGAATCACTTCCTTTTAAAGCTTCAGATAAATTATTGCATCTATATTCAACGATTGGTTTTACTGTTACGCTTTGTACGAAAAGCTTGCACATATTATGTACACGCTTGAGATAAAAGGACTTACCCTGGTTGATAATTAATGTGAGGTAATTAGGAGTTTTTAAAGACACCTATTAGCACCCAACATAGACCAACTCAAGGAGCCAAATATTTGAGCAAGATTGACTTGAAGTTCAGTTATCACCAAGTACCAACCGAACCCTCTGATGTGTGGAAGACAGGCTTCAAATCTAAGGAGGGCCTTTTTGAATGGTTGGACATGCCTTTCAGGTTGAAAAATTCCCCCACAAAATTCATGAGGCTAATGGACGACATCTTGTGACCTTTCACCAACTCATTCATGGTGTTGTATTTGGATGACATCCCGATCTTCAGCCATATTTGGGAAGAGAACCTCCACTACATTCGACAGGTCCTCCAAACACTATGGCAACACAAGTTGTGTGCCAATTTGTTGAAATGCACTTTCCACGCGACTTAGGTTCAATATTTGGTGTACATATTTATGAGTGGGGTGTGCATGTGGACTCAAACAAGATACAAGTCATTTAGGGTAGGCCAACCCCAGCCACTCTAACAGAGCTCCGTAGCTTTCTAGGTATTTCCAACTTCTTTCACACGTTCATGTTGGGGTTATCTCATATCAGTTGGACTTTAATTCAAGTCACTGAGGGAGGAGCGAAAGCAAAGTTATTTTGGTATGAATCTCAATAAAAGTTTTTCACCGAGTTGAAGCATTGACTCTTCTCTGCACCAGTGCTCACATTACCAGACTCGCATCAACCATTTGAGAGTTAGACGTATGCCTTTGACTATGCTATTGGTGCAATTCTTACTCGACAGGGGCATCCAGTGGCATATCACAACGAGACACTTTCAGACACTGTTTGAAAGTAACCCAACTGTGACAAATAGATGTATTCCATTATGCAGGCCTACCAATAATGGAAGGATTATATTCTGGGGAAGTAAACAATCATCCACACAGACCACCGACCCCTGCAGTTCATACAGACATAAGGGAAGTTGCATAATGATCGCCATTAGAAATGTTCCACATACCTACAACATTTCCATTTGAACATTAAGTACAAAAAGGGCAACACTAATAATGTTGCAGACTACCTTAATCGACCACCGATCGTGGTGTTGACCACCATGCTCGACTCTTGTGGGCATGAGACTTCGAGGTGGCCTCATATTTACTAGAGCGATCTAGAATTCGGAAACCCATACCAGACGCTCATGGAAGGCAAGTAAGTTCCAAATTGTCACCCCCATGATGCACTGTTATGCCACCTGGGACACCTCTGTGTTCCTTCAAGCGAGCATGCCAAGATGATTTGAGAAGCGTATTATAGTTGGGACGCTGGAAATTTTGGGGTGGAGAAAAAAATAGCAGTGTTGTAAAAGTATTTCTATTGGCAAAACCTTCGACGGGATTTTGGGAAGTACATAAAATCCTGCACTTCCTGCACCATTTCCAAACCGACCATCAAGAAGCAAGGCCAATATACTCCACCGCCTACCCCTAGTGGAATGTGGGAATCCATCTCCATGGATTATGTTGTCACTAAGTTGGTACAGATGGGTTGCTCCACTAGACAACTTAGAGTAACTATTTCAACCAACTTTTTAACTAAAGATTAGCCTCTTCAGTCTGAGAGGGATCTCTAAAGGTAACTTGTGACTTCTCAATGAAAACTCTATTAGATGGCTAACTCTATGACAGTGACTTGATTGTATTTAATTGCAGGCTGATAAAAAAAAGGGGGGATTTGCTACCATTGGGCTAATGGATTCAACATCTTGATACTCAATGAACATAACCTTTCTTGTGGAAGCTGAGGCAAGTGAACATTTCAATGAAAAGATAACACACATACACAGGAAATGGACGCAGTTCAATATCTAAAGGAATTCAGAGCATGATCTTCATGAATTCTGAGTAATTAGACATAAACATACTGCAGATAAAAACATGAAATATATAAGACATAAAATCATTGAAATATCATTCGAATCTCAGATGAAGAAGGAAAAATATCCACTGTATATTACTAAATATGAAAACTTTTACAAAATTCGTAGTGTGATACGATATTCTCCAACCCTTCATTCATCGAAATACTGCCTATTAATAGGCATCAAACCTTTACATCGAATTTCCCAACAAGGCTAGATCATTAAGTCCTTTTTTTGCCACCTAATCTAACCATAAGCTAGATATTTGGAATTAAAAATTGACACCTATTAACTTTAGGAGTTAGAGTCCTAACATAACTCAACTACCTATTTATTACATTTTTAACTGAAATACAACCTAATTACATCGAAGGGGTCATGTGGTTTAGTAGCACTGACCATAACCAAGACATAAACGTCCTCACTGTCTTCATGAAACGGATCTTCCTACTTTTAAGGAGCTGCTGCCATCACACATGATAAGATATCTCCATGATGAACTGATAAGTTGAAGATGAGTTGAATAGCTTCATAGACCAAACCTGTATGAAAATATCCTCCTGACCATCTTTGACCTCTGCATGTGATGCATCATTTCAAACCAAAAGTCCTTCAAAATTTAACTTGCTGCCGAAACAGGGGAAAACAAGGCAATTTCGTAGCAGCTTTTGGTAGTGAATTTAGTTCACCCTCTTCTACCACCTGTTAGCTTGTTATACTATCATGGATCTATTTTATAGGTTAAAATAGCTAATACAAAGTTTTTCCAAAGTTTAATTTCAAGTATAACCACCATTTTTATCAAAAAGTCATCTTCAGAAATTTTGTAGCGCTTTTTGGGCTTCAAGCCTGGCAGGCGCTACGAAAATGCCTAATCTATCAGAAACGCAAGAAAGAGCCCTTTTTCAAAAAAATCACCTTTTGATGAGTAAAAATTGTTGGGTGGCATCTTTAAAACTGACAGAAAACTTACCTTACTCCTCAAAGCTTGGTAGTTTTATCCTTCTTTGAAGCTCGAATGTTTTCAGGCTCATTAATGACTGTAACTTTCAAGCCTCTATTTTTTAATTCATCCTGTATCATTTCCATTTGTTCTTAAAGGTATTTTACCTAATTCTTCAATGATCTTCTTTCAGCGTGCCAGTGCATATTCCTCTTTATGGTATGTTTGGCCAAAAGCCTTAGGGGTTGGGTTCTTTTCAATAGTTTTTTAGCATCAATTATGGATCCTTTAAAATTTGAAAGTTCACTGTTCCATTTCTCGATCATCTGATAAAACTCAATATTTTCAATCCTGTGTTTCTATGCATCCAATTTTAATTCAAATATTTATTCTCTTGCTTCTCTTATTTGTTATGTGAGGATCTCCTTTTCTGATTTTTCCACCACCTTCTCCTTTTCTTTTTTCTGCACAATGATAACTTTCTTTACTGGAGAGAGATCAATAAATTCTTGTATCAAAGGCTGCTTTCCTTTATCACTAGCTTGAGACATAACATACTTGCCCAGTTGTGATCTAGTTAATGCTTTTCTTGGATGGAAGACAAACTCTGCCTCTTCTCCAGTGAAGTCGAGCTTTTTGGCAATGATAACGTTCTTTTGCTTTCTACTCCCTCCAACATCAACACCTAGACTACTGGGGATTCCTCTATGTCTATAGCTTGAAGGATGGCTTCCAAATTACCTTTCTCATTGGATTTACCCATTTTTTTACTCCTTGTCATCCTTTCTTGTTTATTCTTGTTACTGAATTTTGGTTTTTTGCTTGCAGGTGCTGACAGTGGAACTGGTGTCTCTTGTGCAAGTTCTGTATCAATCTCCATTGGCTCTTCTTCAACATTCATAGGTTGTACAATATGATCTTTTTATTGATTTTATACCTTTGTTTCATTAACCGTATGCTCATTCTGAATTGATTGAGTTTCCTTAGGTTTGGGAGTATTCTTAGGAGTCACTACATCAACTTCATATCCATTTAGAAAAAAAGAAAAGAAGACCAACCTCTGTTTATTTTTCCTAATTCCTCCAGCACTAATAGCTTAATAAGCCCATGATGAAACATAAATGTATCACTATTTTGTGGCCTAGCCTGCACCTTATCTACCATCTTGTTCAAACTTCTAAACAGGTAAAAAGGAAGATCAATGGCTTGCTTACCAGTGAAATTCCGCAAAAGCTTGAAGTGATATTGGTATACCATGTGGAACCTCCCTTTGCAAGTGAAATACTTTTGAATGATCATTAGTAGTTTAGAGTAGTCTTCTTTCAAATATGTTCTTGGAATCCCAGTAGCTATGTCAGTTCCAACATATTCAGCCTTCATGAATTCATCACAATTTTGTAGCTTGAATTTAGTGGACTTAAACCACTCTTCACCTTGTCTTGGGATCTCTGTAGCTTGAGCTATTGTCTCAAGGGAGACATCAAAACTCAGCATTCCCACTTTAGATGTTGTGCCAGTGAAATTTGATGCAAATTCCTTTGATATTTGAATGTGAAAACCCTGTAACTTCTGGCATAATCTCATACAACCTGTGTTTCTGAAGGCTTCAGCAAAATTGGGCTCCTCGTTCAATAGCTTTAGATCCATTGATTCAAATATCATACAAGAACCCCCCTTATGTACCTTCTTCTTTGTTACCGTCCTCTTTATACTGCTTAGCTTCTTCACTGTTGTGACACCTGCAAATAGAAGGTTGGACAGAGAATTGCTTTGGGATAGGGATGAACCTGCTTTGGTGACAGTAGAACACTACATGCAAAATATCAAAACTAACTATTACAGGTATGATTTGAACGAGCTAATGATAGGGCAGGAGTAAGTGGAAAACTATTAAAACAAATTTACAAACCTAAGGGTGGAAAAGATGAAGAATGAGGTGGAAAGAGGGAAATAAAGCGCGGCAATCATGATTTAAAATGATGGTGACTACCATAACTAACTGGAAAAACCCCAATTTAACCCTAAACCAATGAAAAAATTCCATGTCATTCAAACCTTTGTCTCCTGTAGAAAATCATAATTCCGCAGTGCCAGGAGTTTAAAATCTGATAGATTCGCTACGGTAAGTTTAGGTGTTTCCGTAGCGCAAAATTTCATTTCATAGTTATGTGTGCTACGAAATTTGGTAAAAACAGACAGGTAGACAATAAAGTTAAAAAATGAATTGAGATGATATGCAATGATAAATGACTGATAAGACACGGTTTGTGATGATTTTTAGCCTTAGGATAGAAATGATTTCCACCCTCCTTTATCAATTTCATGATCTAAATTGACATACCACAAAAAAACTAGGAACACCCTAATTAAGCCACCTTTGCAAAATTTTGAGTGTGATAACAGATTACATGTCGGGCCTTCCTTCTACTAAGCAAGGAAACAGCTGTGTTTTTGTGGTCATCGATCAATTCTCTAAGATGGCCATTCTAGCAGCATGCAAGAAGAGTATAACAGCAGAAGCCACTGCTAAACTCTTGTTTGAACGAGTATGGGTGCACTTTGGGATCCCACAATCCATTATCTCAGATCGGGATAGCAGGTTCCTCAGTACATTTTGGTCAAGTCTCTGGTCTATGTTGGATACCAAGCTCACTACGTCCACGACTTTCCACCCCCAAATTGATGGCCAAATAGAGGTTTTCAATAAGACGATCGTACACATTCTGCGCATGTATGACTTGAAGAATCTACGCACATGTGACGAAATCCTCCTCTATGTCTAACACAGCTACAAACGAGCTCTCCATAACTCAACTAGATACATCCCCCTTCAAGTGTGGTTGAGATTCCAACCACTATGTCCCATTGATATAGCCATACCATTTGCAGCTACTCAAGAAAATTCGGCTCATGTTTAGTCTGAAGTTGACAGGGAAAACAACTTCATTGAGCACATTCAGCATGTCCTCCAACGAGTCCATGACATATTGGAAAAATCCAATGCTAAGTACAAGCAACGACATGATCAACATCAGGTGCCATGCAAATTTGAGTTTGACGACAAATTTTGGTTACATTTGCAGAAGGAGTGCCTTGCTAGACCCCACTACAAGCTGCACTCGCTCTGATATGTACCACATACCATCACCAAGGATGTAGGGGACAATTCCTTCGAGTTAGAAATTCTACCATTCCTTGATCTTCACCTAGTGTTCAATGTGGACCGCCTTCGTCCATACTTTCCACCCTTACTTGACACGTTCAACATTGTAGAAGAACTCACACCAACGGAGTTAAACCCAAACTGCATGGAACAAGCCATAACTTATCAGATCATGGAAACACAGATCAAGAACACCTGCCAACAGAGGATCCATCTATACCGAGTTGTCAAAGCAGACCAACTCCTTCACCATGGAAAGTGGTTCACGAGGAACCAAGTTCAACAAAAAATTCCCCACCTCATGGAGGCTCTACACATAATGGGGACCATTGCTTCCTAAGGAGAGAGGATTGATCCAGGTGGATATTGGTGGCCACCCACCTATTCCACCTATAACTCCAGTCGGTTTCATTCAGTTTCATTAGTTTCCTTGTTTATAACAACATTTACTATTTTTAGCAATTTATTGGGTCCTAAACTTCCGGAGCAGTTTTGACCCCCTAAACGGTGTTTTTTTGAGGTCCGCAATGTTAGTGTCAGTATTTTCATCCTTCCACCGGCAATCAAATTAACTCTTTCATGTCATGTTAGGGATCCCATTGTGAAATTTTTTTCATTCCACTAGGTCATGCAAAATTTTGGTCACTGATTATGGTATTTAGATCATTACTACTCCTTTCACCTCCATGGTCAATGGAAATCATCATGGTCAGGTCATTCATTCTTGAATGAGTCCCATAGTCATCATGGTCATCATTCAACTCATTCTTCCATTTTGTGTCATCATTAGGCCATAGGGTCAAAATCATGAAAATTGGTCATTTCACCATCAAATTCATCTTTTGAAGGAGTAGTAATATTCGAAGGTCTTCAACAATTTGAGGTTCCAAAAATATCATTTCAAAGTAAGTGGTTTTGTGTTTACCATATTTGTCTCTCAGTTGTGTTTGGAAAGCTCATTTCCCTCTCCAAGGGTTTTGAGGGCATTTTTCTTGGTTCCATGATTTCCATCATTAAATCATCGACAAAAATTATATCCTGATGCTCTGAAACCTTCCCCTATCCTTAATATACCTTCTTAAACACTTCCCATCACCCCTATCCCTCAAAATCATCATTTTTCCACAAGCCCTAGCCTATTGCTACAATTTGACACTTTTCTAGGCTAGGCCTTTGTTTTTCCCTTTTGGACCCCTTCCCATCACTCAATCCATGAAATTCCACTTTACCCTACTTCCTAACATCCCTCCATACCTCCAAATATTTTCCTAATAATCTAGAAGCCCCCTACTCCATTTAGTTCCCTTTGTTCTTATAAATTTCCCAAATCCCCTGTTTTGCCTACACTAAACCCTAATTTACTCTCCCATTGAGCTAGGGTTTTCTATGGAATCAGAGACATCTGAGCAAATAAGGCATAAGGGTGTTCATATCAACAAGTATGAAGCCATTCCAGCTCATAAATATCATGTCTCCATCATTTTTCAATAAGTCATTCCAAGGGACAAATCATTTGCTACACATAGGGTCGGTTTTTCTTCAAAGTATGTTTCTGTCAAAATGGAGATGAATTCAACAAAAATCAAAGATTTTTTTTGTTAATCATATACCAAGGAAGAAATATCTCCTTCATTTTTTACACAGGTGGTGTGGTTTTGGAGGAATGCTAAAAATATTGTTGTTATAGGAGAGTTGTTGCACTTCTGGAGTAGTCTCGGGGAAGTCAACTTTTCTCCCTAATGGATTATCCAAATGAATTTTTTTATAATTCACATGAAAAATAGACTAGAATATATTTCCAATGAGCTATTATGAGCTCAATTTTGAGTTCAGGAAGGTCTCCAAAAGTGGCCTGCAATAGAACGCTACGTTTTTTGCAACCCCCATTCTGCACTTTTTGACCAGTCTTGGGAGAATTGATTTCTGAGGGGCTATACTTGATAATTTTTAGTTCTTTATAGGTCCATTTCGTAGCAGACAGATATATATTTCCAACGAGCTATCATGAGCTCAATTTGGAGTTCGCTAAGTCATCCAAAAGTGAGTTAGAAGACGGCGCTGTGCTTTTTTCTAGGATGTTGAGCTTTCTCTAGGGGCCTGAAAATGACAAATGGACACCACCATTGGATTCATAAGGTCTTATACATCAAATTTTTACTATTTTCACATCAAATTTGGACATTCTGACAGGGATAAATGGCCAAAAACATCTAAAAACCCATGTTCCTGCCCTCTTTTTGAGCCTAGCACTGCGCTTTTGACCATTCTTGGGAGATTGACTTTTTGGAGGGTCAAATCAGGTCAATTTTAGAAACTAAGCACAGATTTGGAAACTGGACGGGACAGGATTTCCAATGAGCTATCTTGAGCTCAATTGGAACTTCAGGAAGGCCTCCAAAACTCACCTTGAAGTTGGCGCTGCGCTTTTGCCAGTTGCCTGATATTTTCTAGTTTTTGAGCTTTTCTCAATTGCTGATAGAATTTATAAGTTTTTATTGATGTAATTCATGGATGTAAATGTAATAATGATGTTTTTTACTTACCTAGGGGTAAATACATTAGGTAAAACTCTTTTAGATGATAAGTGAATCAGTTTCATTAACTCTAGGGATGAGTCAGTTTGACCACCCTACACTCTAGGTATCAGTTCAGCCTTTTCTGGATCAGCTCCTCAATTCAGGGATTCGACCCCTGAGGTTGGCAGAAGTTGTTTCTTGCCTATATCTTTCACCTCTTCACTCATTTTATAGGTTGGATGTTGTTGTATTGATCAGAGACACTAGTGTATTCAGATTTTGGCAAGAATATATTGGATGAGTTGCAACTATTCTTTTGGGATTCATGTGGTACTATACTTTGGCATAGTTTCTTCTTCAGTTTCATGTGTATGAATGTTTTGTATCTTTTATGTTCATTTCAGCTCTATGATATGTTGATTTCTCAATTTTGATAGGTAGAATACATCTCTTATGCCCTATTTTGGGAGAATCACCATAATTTGTTCATGGCAGTAGCCACATGGCGGAATAGTCGCACCCAATCACGGGGTACACCAATTACTCGCCTCTAAATAGCCTCAGGCAGGTCTTCTACTGCATCCATAGGGACTTAGCGGGTCCAACCCTCCAAGTTCCTATATACGGTATGGAGGACTCTCCTAGGGTCTTTTACGACATTCTCCGCCTCTCTTATGCAACGCTTGTGCCTCGGTAGACCCTCAGGTTTAACTGGTCCAACATTTGTAACATGATCAATAATTTTGTAAGTACTTTTCCCTATCAAAAATATTTCTTCATTTTCATAATTTTATTGAAAATCCAAAAAAATAAAATAATCAAAAATCATCTAAATGTGATCTTACCAATCACTCCCCATGCAGCTCTGGGTGGTAAGGGCAGATCTGGATCTTCCCTGAAGTCCATACATGCACAGTGTTAATCCTCTATGATGATCACATGTTCTCCCCACCATAGGAATAACTCATCATCCCAAGTAGTCCTAGAGACCTCGTCGCCCCCTAGCCTCTTAATCATGTCAGGCCATCGTGTTATACGTGGATCTTGTGGGCTGCTGATGGTTGACATCACTTTGGGTCGAAGCCCAAGTATTCTCTCGAAAAAGAAAGTGCACAAGATAGTCCCATATCTGAAATTATCGGTCTTATTATTTTGGATAGAAGTCAATTGTTTATTCAAATTGATCAACAATGCAGTGCACCAATCATATAGAGTAGTTAGACATTCAATTTCCAAACTCGTGTTTGCACGTGAGGCCTAGTGTAATGAAGCTGACCCGGCTACTCGGACTATGGTAAAAAGAAGGATTTTCATATGCAATCCTTGTACATCTCTGATTGGGATCTGGGTCCCAACCTTCTGAGTATCCTTTGAGCAATATAGCCTGATGTAGTCATTTACATTCAACCCTCCCTTTGCCTTGCCCTGCAAGTTCACTAGCTCTCTTCTTCAAGAAAGCCCAACAATGAAATATATGTCTTCGATTTAAATTCTCAAAGGCATTTGATCGTTCATGAAGGCATCTTCCTTTGGGTCCTAGTAATTAACAAGCATCTCCAACAATTTGGTATTTGTTTTCATATTGGGCATTTTGAAAATTTTGAGCAATCCGCATCCTCAGAGCACTTCCAAGGACAATTCATCCTCCATTAACTCATTATCAATTTCACTATTCTCCCTCTCTCTCCAACTGATGGTCATCTTGAGTCAATTTAGTAATTCATCCATTATATTTTTATTTTGAAAAATTACTCTGCTCATATGCGGGTTTCATTTTCACATGGTCACATATATACGCAGCTTGAATATTTTCAAACCGCGTATACACAGAGGGTTAATCTAAAAAACTAATTCCTATGGTGAAATTGACTTTAAAATACTTGAATTGATAAAGAAAATGATTACTAATATGTTTGAGAGGATTACCTGGAAAATTTGAGGTGATTCGGTCGAGAATTGGTTCGGATTGAAATTGGGGATTTTTTATTCCAAAGCTTTTTCTCAAATTCACCACTGCACAATTGACCAAATGTGAGTTCAAAGGGTCTATTTACGCCCAAATTCAAAAAAAAATTCAAAACCAACTTGTATAAAGTTTTGTTTTTACTTTTTTAATTTGTCCAAAACTTTATGACCTTTTGGCTTGTAAGTGTCGGGATAGGTTGTTTTCAGGACCATTTGACGATTTCAAGATGATTTTTACGCTTCGATTCCATGATCGCTGACTCGTCATGGCAGGTATTGTGTTCATAGCAGGTATATAGGTTAGGGAAATTCACTTTTTGTTGCACTTATGCATTCTAGCCTCCATATTGAAATCTTGACATAGGGTCGACCCCATCATGTTATGATTATTAAATCACTTTCACTTGTTGATTTATAAAATCATGATATGATAGTAAAGCCATCCTTTATATGGGCTTCCTAGTTAGATTCTCGCTAGCATATGTCTCCCATGCTGCAAAACTATGTAGGCTCGGGAGTCCTCTTTAGTCCTGCCATGACTTGTGCGACGAAGCTCCATTCTTCTTCTTCTTCGCTTTCTGGATTTATACTCTAGAGGCTCCCTTTTGTTGAGTTGTTCTACTGCATTTCATATTGACCATTTGTATATATTGGCCTTAAGCCGGCTTCACTTGGACTCGTGTATGAGCCAACTTTTTTACCATGTCCTTTTGCAAAGTCAGCCTTGCAATCACTTAGCATCTACAACTTGACACCCTTTACCCGTGGACAGAACATTCCTCTGAGTATCATTTACTAGTTTCTCCACCTTGCATTGAGCATAGGATTGTTCCTATCCCAAGAACTAGTGCATCTGTTTACCGACACTCGTTTTATCCATTATACTATAGGCATTCTTTTGTCCCTTTTTCAAGCTTTCAATATGAAAAAGACAAAAAAATCAAATATCCCAAAAAGAGCCGGAATGGGACATTATTTCCATATTTGATGGCAGCTAAGATTCAGTTGCGTCATCCTTGAAAAAAGCAAAAAAAAAAAAAGGTCTTTTATCCATTGGGATGGGTTTTAGTTTGACTTAGGAGAGCCATAACCTTGTTATTAAGTCAGTACTCCCCCGGTTGGTTATCTCTTCCAATCATATGGAGGGTTTTTTCATGCCTCTTTCATGACAAACTTATACAAAGTTATCATACGCTTCAAGAGTCACATTGTGTCGTGCTTTTGTTCAAGGCAAGTAAACCTAAGTCGGCCTTTTTGTGGTCTCTCTTGACTCATTTTTCAGTTGGCCATCACCCGTTTGTTAGAGTCTTGTTCTATCACATCTGCTATTTGGTCCTTTGCTCATGTTGGTTTGAGAAGGTATCCATTGACTTCTTACTGGTGGGTTTTTCTCTTATCGACTTCGACAAATTTCTTTGAGAGTAAACCTAGAGCCGCACCCTGGCCCTATTTACATCATTGATGGGTGACCTTGTGCTCAGCATTTGATCAACACCATGGGTCTTTGACTGAGTGGTTCCCCTATGTTTGACTTCAGCCTTCATTATCACACTTGGGATTCATGCAGTAACTTGGTTTCCATTTGACCCTATCGGTGGATTCCTCGCCTCTTTGTCAGCTTTCATTATTGGTTGGTTCAGAGGGTTTATGTCGTGCGCTAGCCACATTTTGTGCATGCCGGAAATGTGATTCGGGTTGGTTACTTCACTTTTCTTCATATGATTCCTTCCAAATCTTGGCCTGCAGGTTACACTTATGTTGGATTGATGTGGGATGCCTTAATTCCTTCCTTCTAGTAGATATTTTTCCATCGACTCCGACACATTGCTTTGGGAACAAGGTTTAGAGTCCTTTTGTCAGTACCTTAGGATTTGCAGTCATTAGTGGCAGACTCCTTCACTATCGACAGTGAGAATCCATCAATGTCTCTTGATTGGTAGATTCTATCAAGTGTTCGACTTCAACTCATTCATTCACACTTGTTAGATTGTACTCGGGTACCTTGACTCTCATCATCGTTATCGGTGAGTTGTCTCGCGTCTATTAACGGTATACATCAATGACCGGTAATCAAACGATTTCTCACATGGTTGAATTCAACTCATTTATTCCCATAGTGTAGAATTGTACCATGGTGATTGGTGAAGACCTCGGGTTTGCATCAGCATGATTTGGTTCACTTTGACAGTTCCTTCAGTTTTATGCCAGTGATACCATCCACTTTATATGCTGCAGTTCATCACAACAGCATTCTATATGTTGGCACTCGAGTTGCGTGCAGTACCACTTTTCCACCACTTATGATTTGGTACTTGGAGTTTTAGTTGTGACTTCATTGATCAAATATCTCTTCAACATCATTGATCAATCTTCTATATGTGATACTTTGAGATGACTTTGATATGTACTTTGGGGTAGTGATCAAATGATTCACTATGTACTTTACAATTTCTGCTATACTTGTATACATATTGGATCCGCTCCATACTTGATACGCGTACATGCTTTACTTTCACTGAGCATGGGTATGCCCGCCTCAGACATGAGCTTGCTTTCTGATTTCTTTCACTGGTTTTTTGGCAGGCTGAAATCTGGTGAAGTCCTCTTAAGTCCTCGCAAGATTCTTTCTTATGCACATAATACATTTCGGCCATCATGTACCCCTTCTGACCTCATATATCAGGGGGCATCTGTTATAGCATCATTTATCACCTCTATGTACTTGATGATCCATATATTGGCCTTGGGTAGCCCTTTCCAATCATACTTGGTCATTTACTTAAAAAATAATATTTTGAATTCCATACGCGACTCATCCCTATCAAAAACGAGTACAGTCACGGGTCCACTCATATCTGACCCGCATATATAATTTAAAATATTAAAAAAATATAAAACTCCCTATTATTTGGGCGGGGTTTAAGGGTTACGTCGGAAGCCCACCTACAAGAGCCCGTGGCCAAACTGTTTCCCAACTGAAAAAATTGTTTTGAGGAAGTATAAATACACCTCATGGGAAGGCCTAAAGGGAGGAGAGAGAAAAGTATTGATATTATAGCCTGTTAGTCCCATATCAAGTTTGATTATCCCTGTGCCTCCTACACTTCCCAGGTTTAGGAAACCCTTGTTTCGTTCTTTCAGATGTTCAGCTTCTTTATGTGACATCCTTGTGCACCTTTATGGAAGAATATTGTTGAGGCTTGGGCCGGACATATCTGGAGGACAGTTTCGCTTGGAGTCGTGGCTGAATTCAGGTGGTATTCCTCCACATCTTTTACATACATCAATAAATAAGCTCTGTCCCGTTCCTGATGTCGTGGTATTTAATGCTTTTTATACACGTTAATGATCTTGTAATAATTTATTTCATACTATTTTCCATAAGCTTATAGATCTAACCACTCACATCTAGGATATATATGTTGTTACAACTATTCGATGTGATTTTTCTTTAATGAGTTGTAGGTTTTGAAGCACATGGGGAAGCATAGGGTTTGAACCCCGTGGGAATGACCTCAAACGTAGGACATACGGGTAAGGTCATCTCTCCCAAGTTTGCTAGTTTAAGCATTAGGACCATTAGTTTGATTGCTTCTTGTTGTTTTCTGCCTTCCGCTCTATTGGGGTCCACAACCCAGACCCTAGGATAGTTTCTCCTGTAACAACTAAACAATTTTCCTGATGGATACTTGAAACACCTTCCAAGGTTTAATGGGGAAACTGGTTTATCTGTGGAAGATCATTTAGCAGCATTCTCAGACTTTTCTGACAATATGAATATCGACCATGAGAATGTATATATGAGATTATTTGTTCAATCTTTAGAAGGAAATGTTAGGATATGGTTTAAACAATTGAGGGCACACTCTATTCGAAGTTGCGAAGAACTAACTACTATATTTAAGAATCAATGGGGTGTCAAAAAGGATATTGTCTATTTTCTAACAGAATTTGAAGACCTCAAAAGAAACTATGGTGAACCAGTAGCTGACTTCATTAATAGATTTAACAAACTCTATCACAAAATGCCTGCTAATTGTAAACCACCAGTAGTAGCAGCAAAAGTTAGGTTTTCCAAATCCATTGAAGATGATTTTGCAGTAATTCTTAGGGAAGGAACATCTCATACTTTAGAAGACATTCAAACTAATGTCATTGAAGTTGAAGCTAATATATCTGCTTCAATTAAGCTTAAAGCAAAGCTGAAAAGTCTCATAGGAAAATGAAAGCTAATCAATAAGTTGCTTCTTCTTCCAAATCTAAAAACTAAGATCAAAAGATAGATGAGAGAACTTCATTACATAGGAACCTTTCTAATAGTATTTCTAAAATTGAAACTCAACCAAGAACAATCCATCAAACTGTTGCTAGACCTCAAAATCAAACTCGAGCTCAATTTAAGAAATATCCTCAGCTTCAAATTCTTCAAAGACCTAGTAATGATCAATGAATTCCACCTCCTTTGTCGATTGATGATCAACAACCTAATGATATTACACTTATGATCTGAAGATATCAACAACCTTGAAAATACATCTGCTCAAACTGCTATTGTTCTTGTTCCTCAAAATCAAACATCACAAGAGGATCAAAAAAATTATCAAGTGTCTAAATATCAAGCCTTCTCTGAATTCTTAATTGCGGAGCTAAATAGGAGGTATGGTTTAAGACCAAGGGAAAGCCCTGGAAGGCCTCCTAAAAATACTATTATAATTGAACCACAGATAAAATCTCCTGAAACCTAAACAACAACAATCCAACCTTTAAATCAACCAATTGACACTGCTTCAATTGATAAAATTGTTCTAACTTCTTTTAATGTTGAAAATGAGTTAGATAGAGTCAAAATTCCCAACCCATTATTAGAACTTTCAAAGAACCCTGGAATACAAAAATAAATTTACAAAATGGATTCACAATTTAAGTGTAGATGTTGAAGGGGATGTAATTAGTCTACAAGATCAAAAACCCTCAGTAGTATTTGGTCCAAGTTCATACATGATTGGTGAAATAGTGCAACCTTTCTATTTTAATTTGAAAGCACATGATTCTTTGCTATATAACTGCATGTTATATTATGGAGCCTCACATAATCTTATGCCAAAGGTTATTATGGATCAATTAAATTTGGAAATTACTCGATCTTACCATGACCTATATACCTTTGATTCCAAAAGGGTGCCATGTCTAAGACTCATAAAAGACTTAGTGGTAACCTTAGCCCAAATACTTGTAAAACGTGTAGTTTTGGACATTGTGGTCACTGATATCCCTCCTAAGTTTGGAATGCTTTTATCATGATCTTGTTGTGCCAAGCTAGGAGGAAGTCTCCAAATGGATATGTCTTTTGCTACAATTTCTGTATATGGGGGTCAAAACCTTTGGTTATATAGCGAGGTCAAATTCATTCATACTGTTTGCAAAGCAGATCAAGCTAAAAACCATCCTATATATGTAGTTTACCAATATTTTGGTTGTTTCCAATTATCTTTAAATAATTTGCAGAATTCTCAACTTAAAATTGAAGATGTTGTAGAAACTCCATAAACTATCAAAATTGATATTTGGAAACTTTATTTTGATGGGTCTTGCTCAAAATATGAAGTTGGAGCTAGTGTTGTTTTAATTTCACCAGAAAAAAGAAAACATAACTAAATCCTACAAACTTGATTTTGATGTTACTAATAATGTGGAAGAGTATGAAGCCTTTCTTCTAGGTTTAGAGCTAGCTAGAAGTCTTAAAGTGCAAAACCTAAGTTATTTCAGTGACTCTAAACTCATAGTGAAACAAGTTAGGAATCTTCGTCAAACAAAGCATCCTAGACTTACATCTTACAGAAATGAGGTTTGGGATTCAGTGGAAAACTTCTTTCATGCATTTAATATTACATGTATCCCTATAAATGAGAACGTTCATGCAAACTCCTTAGGTGTTTTGGTTAGTTCATTTAAAATTTAAGATAAAATGCAATTGCAATATCAAATTCAAGTCAAATATAGGTCATCTATTCTTGACAATCTTAAATACTGGCAAATATTTGAGGATGATGAACAACTAAAATCTTTTCTACATGTTATTGATGAGTTCTATGTTTTGCAAATTGAAGAAGATTAGTCGGATATAAATGAAATCAATAAGGAAAATGAAACTTCTGATTTAATTAAAAAATGGTTGACCATAATATCATTCAATTGTCAAACAACTCTATTCCCAAAGGTCTAGTACATCTAGAAAAGTTATTTGACCAAAATGATGTTCCTAAGAATCCACTATCAAATTCACCTCAAGAGGATATTAAAGAATCTAATATTGGAACACCTGAAGATATCAAGAATATTAAAATATGTGCATCTCTACCTCAGGAAGTAAATACTAAATATCTAAAACTTCTTAAAGCTTATAAGGATTTTTTTGCTCGGTGTTATGCTGAATTAAAAACCTATGATACATCTCTCATTGAGCATAAAAGTCCATTAAAACCTAAAGTAAAACCCTATAAACAAAAATTAAGAAGAACCAATCCAGTCTTGCTCTCTACAATAGAGAAAGAACATAAGAAGTTACTTGATGCTCAAATCATAGTTCCATTAAGATACTCATATTGGGTAGCTAATTTAGTTCCTGTTAGAAAGAAGAATGGAGATATCAGACTTTGTGTAGACTTCAAGAAATTAAACAAGCCATCCTTAAAAGACAAATACCCATAACCCAAAATGGATCAGTTGCTTCAAAAAGTTTCAGGTGCAAATAGACTTTCAATTCTTGATGGTTTCTCTGGATACAACCAGATAATGATGACTCTAGAGGATAGAGAAACGACTACTTTTACTACTCCTTGGAGTACATTTATGTATGCCAATATGCCCTTTGGATTAACAAATGTTGGAGCAACATTTCAGAGAGCTATGGACTTAGCTTTTGTGGGTAAGATAAACAAATTTGTTGTTATATATATTGATGACCTTACTGTGTTTTCTAACTCAGATCAGAAACATTTAAAACACTTGATGAACTTTTCTGACAGGTGTAGAAAATTCGGGATATCACTAAATCCCATCAGAAGGGAAATTTCTCTACCACATCATTTCTAAGGAAGGAGTGGTAATTGATCCTAAAAGGGTATCAGCAAGCCAAGCACTTTCATCGCCAAGGAACAAGAAGGAGATCCAAGCTTTTCTGGGAAAGATTAACTTCCTGAAGAGATTCATTCCTAACTACGTTGAAACAGTTAAGGATATCACTGATATGTTAAAGAAGAATCACGAAGTTAAGTGGACAATACCTACTAGATATGCTTTTGATCAGATTAAAAAGGCCATCTATGAAGCCCCAACTTTAGCCAATCCTAATTATTCTGAACCCTTTAGCATTTTTTCCTTTTCCTCTGAAACCACTTTAGTTGTCGTCCTTTTGCAAAAGAATGAAGATGGTGATGATCAACCTATTGCCTTTTTCAGTAAAGTCATGAGAGACGCAGAACTTAAGTATGACATCATTGAACAACATGCTTATTCCCTAGTCCAATATCTAAAGTCCTTTAGCATTTATGTCCTACACTCAACCATTGCTACTTATGTTCCCAACAATGCTGTGAAAATTGTCCTAACTCAACCAGACACTGATGGGAGAAGAGGAAGATGCATTACCCAAATTCTTGAATTTGATCTTAGTATCAAAACCACAAAATTGGTAAAAGTTCAAGCTTTGGATAAACTTTTAGCTTAATCTAATTGTAGTTTTGGGGATAAATTCTATTTTTGAAATTTCAGAGAAGAATCCACAAAAACCTTCTCCAAATCCTCAATGGGAGAATCCACAAGAACCTTCTCTAAATGCAGAAGGGGATAATCCACAAGAACCTTCCCAAGATCCAGAAGGGAAGAATACGCAAGAACCTTCATCTTCAAATCAATCAGTCATTGTTTATATTGATAAAAAATTCTTACTGACATAATGGTATATTTTGATATTGTACATTTTCTTATTAACTTTGAGTGTCCTCCTAAATTTTCAAGAAATCAATGTAAGACACTAAAGTTAAAGGTTGTAAAGTACTGTATCATCAATGCAAATTTATACTGGAAGGATCCACTCAATATCATTTTGCTTTGCTTGACAGAAAGTGAAACATAAGGAATTATTGAGAAGTTTCGTGAAGGTATATGTGGGGGATACTATACCTGGAGAGCTACGGCATATAAAATATTGAGAGCAGGATTATATTGGCCTACTATGTTTGCACAGTAGGAGAAAAGGTTAGGAGTTGTACTCCATGTCAATTTTTTGTTGGAAAGCAAATTAGTTTCAGCACCTTCTTACAGTGGGGGTTGGATTTCATAGGGGAAATTCATCCACCATCAAACAACTAGCACAGGTGGATACTAACTGTAATAGATTACTTCACCAAATGGGTAGAGGCCATTCCAGTTAGAAGTGCCATAGACACTGTAGTGATCAAGTTTATTGAAGAAAACATTTTGTCCGTGTTTGGATGACCTCAACAAATAGTAAATGATAGTGCAAAAACATTTAGTAGTATGAAAATGATTGAATTTTGTTAAAAGTATCAAATCTTGTTGCATCATTCTACTCCTTACTAAACAGGGAAATGGTCTAACAAAGTCATCAAACAAAAGTTTGGTCAAGGTTATCAAGAATACATTAGAATACCATAAGAAGAATTGGGACAGTCATCTCATTTATGCCATTTGGGCTAACAAGATATCTCCAAAAATAACTACAAGAAAATCTCCATTTGAATTGGTTTATGGTAAAGAAGAAAAATTTCCTACAAATCTAGCTTTCCCTGTTTTGAATTTTTTGTAAGAAGTTAATAAAGAACTTGATGAATTTTCTATGAGAACCAATCAGGTTATTGAACTAAATGAAAATAGGGATGAAATTCAGTACAAGCTAAGGAAACACTAGAACAAAATGAAAATTCTCTTTGATAGAAAAGCTAGAGAAAAAAAATTTCAAGCAAGGAGATTTGGCATTGAGATGGGATGCTAGGAGGGAAGAAAGAGGAAAACATGGAAAATTTGATAACCTCTGGTTTGGAGCTTTTAGTACTGCAGAAGTCAAGGGTAACAATACTTTCATCTTGCAGAACTTGGAAGGACATTTTCCTTCATTTCCAATCAATGAAAGATATATGAAGCACTACATCCAGTAACTAAGATGCAGAAGAGTGACTCACACATTCATCATTGTATATATACTGGTTTGTTTTATTTTTGAGTATGTTTGTTTTCTCAACAAAGACTCCATTAGCGTGAGGAGAAGCCACTTGGATCTGCTAGTTTTTTGCATCCTACAGGAGGAAGCAGTCCCCAGTTGCAGTCGATATTGTAACGTTTTTGGTTTTGATAAGTTAGAGATAGTAGAAGGAAATGAAAAATAAATAAATAAATGTTAAGTTTGGATATGAATAGATTAAAGAAAATAAAAAATGTTAGGACTCGTGACAAAACAAATTATTCATATCATAAAATGATAGGATTAGATGCTATAAAAAATGAAGGCAAAAGATTGAAAATTCTAGGCATAGTTTGAAAGCAATAAAAGAAATATTATGCTTAGTTTAAATAAAAAAAAGAAAAATAAAGTTAATGGCACCTTGTTTAAATGTGCCAAAATTAGATTAAAAGTTAAAATTAGTTTATGTTAATCGTTTCTTTAAGTAGTTAATTAATTAGGTAATAAAGCTCATATTTCATTTTTTTCAAAGTCCGCAAGCAACAAAGGCTTTTGTTGTTTTGTGATTAATCACCGAGTAGACCTGAATGGTTGATATTTTCCTCGCCCAGATCAATGGCGGGGAAGGCTTTTCACACCCCCCTTTCCCACTTCTCATTAACATCTAGGGGGGGGGTCCGAAAAGTGGTGGACTCCTCACATACGTGTCACTCCCACAACAGTTCACACCCACTGCTCAAATCTACTTACCTTCTTCTACCCCCTCTGAAATCCACCTTCCTCCCAATGATGGTTTTGACCCCGCCAACGGTTGTTTGACTTTCCTCTCATGACTATTTCCCGATTCCAAATCAACTCCTGCCACATGTACACTCCTGTTACACCTGCTTCATTACAGTTGTCGTCTTCCATCGACCCGTTACACCTGTTCCTATACCGTTGATCAACCGTTTTCACTGCCACCACTCCATTATCATTATCCTCCACAGTCATGTTTCTCTAACAGTCATCCCATAATGATAATTCAAGCACACTATAAATAAACAAAGTCGTTTCCTTGCACCGCCTTCGATTCATTTACTATTTTTTTCGAATTGCAGGTTTACAAAGACGTCATTCTAGTTAACAACTCTACCATCTGTCACCCCATCACCAAATTTATTACTTGAAAAGACTTCCTTTCATATGTTATCAGTATAACAGAGACATTTCCTTCTATGTTTTCCCTGGTCGATCTTGACCATGTCCCTTTGGCCGATCAATTCTTCAAAATCGTAGACACAGAGTGCGAATTCGAGCTCTATGAATTGCACTTGTGGCTAAAATAGAAGTATTTGGACAAGAAAGATGAAGTCAAACTCTGGGAGACCCTATTACCTCTATATACATTCCCCCAGACCCATGAATTCCCTGATCTGGTCACCTGGTGTCAAGCGAGGTATGATCCCATTAAAAGGACTGTGGTAGCTCATAATGGAAACATTCTGATTTCTATCATTCCTAAGACCATCAACCAAATGTTGTTGATCCCACATAATGATTCCCTAAGCCTTTTCTCCCAAGTTGCCCTCATGGAGTTATACCACAAGATGACCTTCCCTCAAAGAGCTCAAATATTTGAAACCTTCCTTCCAGATGATGCTCAGCTTCCAAAGAACCCTCCTTACCCATCCTCCATGTTACCTAGAGCCACTAGACACATTATTTCATTGATTTCTTTTTTGTTAGGCTATCCCAATGACATAACAGTTGATGAGTCCATTCTTGGTTATTTCTCTATTTTCTCTAAATACAGTCAACCTACATTCATGTACAATTACATCTAGTTCTTTGTTGATAATATGCATGAACAAATGATGAATTTGACAACACAAGGAATGTTCAAGTACGCATATGTACTTATTCACATGTTTAGTTTTCATCAAGGGGATTCATTGCCAATCACATTTCATAAGTAGGAGGATTAATTTGTAAATCAGTCAGTTATTCACTAGACTTAGTTGATTAGATCCATTTCAACTGAGTTTTCTTTTACATATTTCATTGATTCATTCATCCATCTAGTTTCCCAACTTCTAGGCAGCCAGAATGTGCCCAGAATTGGCCAAGATATCAAAAGAATACTTCACCTGAGTGATCAGGTTAAAACTGGAGACTGGTATATCTACCAGAATTACACAGAGATCTGAGTATATGGCTGTGAAATACCACCTTATAAGTTTCCCAAATATGTTCCAATGATAATTTTCTCTTTGGAATATATTAGACAGATGATTAACATGGATGAATTTCACTTTGTTTCAGGTAAGAGAAAATCACAGTTCAAGATCAAATCTAAAATAGGCTCTTTCACATGTAATACCAAATCAGCAGGGATTGAAGCAGATGCCATCTTCAAGAGGATGAATTTCCAACCAAGCTTCACTTGGTCTTATGATCCTTTTAGCATCATTTCAAACATAAGGGTCGAGTTGAAGACAAGTCCCTACAATCATACACCTAAGCCTGAGATTGATAAATTTATGAACCAAGATTAATGGAAAGAGAATACATTGCAAGAGGCATAGGAGAAGATTCTCTCTACATCCACTCTGTAGACTCCAATTTCTCAAGACAAGCAACAGAAAATACCTAGGGAGAAAACATCAACTTCTGCAAACATTGCCAAAGAATTCATAATTCAGTAAAAGAAGCGGAAGACCGATTTCAACATTTCTACAGAGCAGAGCCAAAAAGAGCAAGATATCATTGACTTGGGAGATGCAGAAGTATCTACAACAGCAGAGGGGAGTGTTCCCAATACTCCATCATCTTCTTCAACTTCTCAAGAGCCTATGGAGATCATTCAATCTATAGGAACAAGTGAACAAGGTGACCAAAACATTTTCTCTAAATTCTTAGAGATCAAACAAAAGAATGAATCCTTGAAGGCCAATGTTTACAGTCAGTTTTGGAATCAAACTTCTACATCACAGCATAGGCCGATGACAACTTTTGACAGTGAAAAGGGAAGGATGCAGATGGATTTTCTACAAGCCCAAGTCCCTTTTCCCAAAGCTCCATCTGGTTATAAGAAAACAATTTTCTCAATTGATGCAAGTCATATTCACCCCATAGACCAGATGGAAATGCATAGAGAGTCTGGAGAGATGCTTTTCTCTACCATGACTAACTCAACCATGAAATTGTCAAAGTTGAGAACAACATTGTCAAATGTACAATCACAGTTAAAGATAGAAACACTTTCCTCTTTACCCAAAGACAACAAGTTAAAATTTTTAGAAGATATTGTAATAAATATTGGGCATGACCCCAAGGATTGTAAAGTTGTAGAAGAGATTCTTAAGAAGAAGAATGCAGATATTGCAGCTCTTCGTAAGCAGCTAAATTTTCCTTCTATAAAAGATCCCTAGACCAAGAAAATAGAGGAAAGTGAACATAATAGAGAGGAGATGCTCAAACTCATCATTGAGCAGAACATTAAAATAAGAAGATAGAGGAACAAATTGAAGGTTTGCTTAAGGAGAAAGTACAATCAACTCAGCTTGCCATGATTCCAGTTTCAACAGTGCCTATTGCAGTTACAGGTATAAAGTCGAGCTCTTCATCAACAACAACATAATCTACGTCAAAAACAGGTGATCCAACCAAGCTTATGCAGGATTTGACCTTACGGAAGCAAGAGAATGAAAAGCTTCTGGAGAAATTCATAAACTTAGAAGCTTAGAAGATAATAAATGACACCCCGTACATGGAAGAGATGCAAAAATCTCACAGATTAACACAAAAGGTTCAAAGGTTGGAAAGTGAGCTTTTTTTAATGGAAGACACCTTGGCCCAAGCCAAGGAGAGCATATGGACTGAAATAAGCTAAGTAATGACTGAAGTTTGACCATCCATACATATCATTTTTGAACAGGAGGAACTAATCAATGAATGCAAAGCAATCATTGAACAAGAAAAGGTAGCACTAAAGCAGAAACCAGCAAAAGCCTCAAACATGATGAAAGTGTTGAATTCAAAGAGAAGGGCAGAATTGGAAGAGATCAACATCACAAATAGAACAGAGACCATCTTGGAGATCAAGAAAGTCTTGCAGAAGAAAATAATAATAATAATAATAATAATTAAAAACATAAAAAATAAAAAATAAAAAATAGAAAGAAAGAAATAAATAAATAATTGTTGAATCAATTGGAAACCAAATGTCAAACTTTGGACATTGTTGTCCAAATATTTCACACCAAGTTCAACTTGCTAAATCAGAGGCGATTGCCTAGATTAGTTGCTCCCAATGTCAAATTCATAAACTTGGAGGAATACTACAAGAAGCTCTACACAATTGCCATTGACAAAGCTAAGTTTGTAGGGATTAAAGGTCACGTGACAGGAAAAGCTTTTCTAGAAGCTTTAGATTTTGATTTAATTATTAAGCATGAAATCAAACATCTCTTCATCAACAAGCCTAATTTTGAGAGATAAACTAAAGTAGATGAAGTTTTCAGAAGATTAGTAAAACTGGAGATACCAAGTCAGGAAAGACGACGAGATCACTTGTGTGAAACTATCGATTAACTTTTGTCTCCAACAACATGCGAGCACAACAACACTTTTTGGGGCCACATCATCAACTGCTTCCTCAAAGACAACGACAGATCACTCATTAGTTTGTGTATTCCTATTATTAGATGTTATTTTTGTAATCAGTTTAGATACTTCTAAGTGATAGAAATTAGTATAAATAACTCTCCATTCGAGTTATTAAGGGTTGCACCCTTGGATGAGCATTTGTAAGCATAAATGTATGAGATTTTGATCATTTATTATTAATAAAATGATTATGGATTTGTTTCAATCAGTTTGTATCCTTGTAAGTTTTTGTAGTATTCATTTCACTCAGTTTTCTGCATATATTTGATTTTTATGAAGATAAGTAGGTAAGAGAGAGTTGTGTTTTAGTCAATCTTAAATTCTCTGAAGTTATAATCCATTTTAGAGATTGACTTATTAAACTATATGTTTGTATAAGTCCCTCTATTCAATTAATTGTCAGTAATATTCATAATGTTAAATATATTTTGTTAAGCTATAAACATTGTTTGACAACCTTTCATACTTATGATAAATTAAACATTAAATTTGGATATTTAACTGATCATATTTTCTTACAGTTTCTGCCTTCACATATGCAAAATTAAATCATTGTTCTGAAGTAAAGCAACAACCCTTTTCTTAATATTTAATGCTATCAAAAGTTTAAAACATCTGTTTGTATTTGCTTAATACATTAGTCATCCAAAAACCCCTTTTAAAACAAACAAAATATTTTAGATGCTCTGGCATAATTAATTTACCTATAATTATCTCAGAGGACAACACCCATATCAAAAGGCAGTCGATATACAACATAACATAAGAATGGTTTCCAATTATGTGTCCAAATATTTTCCCGGCCAATACATAGATATATTCAGTCCAATCAGTCATACATCCATAATTATAAGTAGTTTATCAAAAATAACGTGAAGCAACATCAATAATGTGGCTATACCTCAATAAATGATGGATGGATAGACTCCTGAATCAACCCATCTACGTGCTTAGTGATCCTCCAAAATCCCAGAGCCTGTGTATCCCCAACCTTTGAAAGAGTGTTTTCCATCTCGTTCCTCTCCCTCTGTACATGCTTGCATTAAATGTAGTCGAAATACATCTTTAGATGTAAGATCTCATCAAGAATAGGCAATAAAGTGTAGATGTAACATCTTTTTATAGAATTAAACCAATTTATGATGTTCATCGAGTCACAAAAAATCTGTATGGAGTGACATTCCTTTTCCACGACCAAACACAATCGAAGTTTGAGGGAAAGAAATGCACCATAATTGTTTGTGCCCCTACCCAGACCAATCTGAGAGTAGAAATAGTGTTGATCATAAAGATAAATGACTACTCCCCCCACCCCCTGCTACAAGCCCCATTAGTAGACGAGACTTCGTCAAAATACTCCCATGGGATAGCCCAATCAAATTCTTCCATCGATGTGAGATGAGGAATATGAGAGTTATCAGTGTGTGGTAATCGCTCAAAAATTTCACATATGTGTGCAACCACCAAATCAAGAGAAAAAGTAGTGCCCTTGAATATGGCCCTGTTTATTAACAACCAAATGCCCCAACATATCAATGAGGGAATACATCGAAGGTCCATCTCCTTAGTGGCAGCCCACCATGACTTCCAAGCCTCCTTTATCACCTCACCCCTCCAAAAGAATTATGTTATAAAGAATATTTAACACAGTCCTAAATGAGCCTAGAAAAAGGGCATCTAAGGAAGAGGTGTAGACTCGTTTCCTCATCGTTCTTGCAGAGTATATGCCATCCAAGGCCCTCTTTCTTCCACTTATGGAGATTATCCCAATTTGGGAGCTCTTTTTCCAGATTTCACAGATGAGAAGTTTGGATTTTGATGGACAGGGGAGTTTCCACAGCTTGCTCCACCACCAGGCTAGCTCGTCCACATTTTTTTCTGCGATCAGTTGCAAATATCTTAGTTTTGGGGCATATTTTCCAAGGGGGAATGAATCCAAATCAACTCATCTTCCATATCCTTGAATCAGATATATGACATTTTCAAGGCATTTATATACTCGTGCCACATGTCCCAAAAAATCTCAGGCAGATCAAGATTGTTTTCGTCCAACCATCCTTATGACCACATTATGGTCTGCCCTTCATCTGCAATCTGTGACAGGTAGTATTTTCCATGGTTATGAATATGGGCTACAAGCTCCCTCGGTAGCTAATTATTGGGACCACATCGCACCTAGGGAACATGTAAAAATTATACCAATGGGTTCAATCTGATCATGTAATGTACTAAAACAAGATATTGAATCCTTCTACAATATTTGTGGAATATAAAAAACGATTGCTCAATCACATGTGTTAACACTAGAAAATCGTACAGCAGAAGACAACATCATTTAATGTCGAGCCCAAGGATTTATAGTACAATAATACATTATGGAATCAATAAGTATTTAAAATCTCTAAGGTTTTGAGAAAATCAGATCTGAACTAGTCATAAAATCTCAAATGCGCACTTTATCCTTCGAGAAGAGTGCCTTTTGCGCGCCTTTTTGCTCGATAAGCCCGCATTCCTGGAAATGGAAAAAAGTCACTTTCCGGGACCACAACAAGCAAAGGACAGTTACTCCTTATGTGAAAGCCGCCTAAGGACAGCCACCAGCGCCTCCTTGGACATTATGTGAGCCCACAAAAGAATATTTGAGCACACAATGGAATCACACCTCTCCCTTGGGTCACCATTCATCATGTACCAAGGGAGGGAAGGAGGATTTTAAGCTCACCTATATAAACCCACCAAGATATGAACAAAGGGTGATCACAAGGTTATGCTGGCCAAAAATGCCCAAGCAACACCAGCATTGTGTGTGACCCGGAGCTGGAGCTAAAGAGGACTCAATAGTTGGCCACCCAACATCTTAGTCCACCACAGCAGAGAGAGATAGTGAGACTGCATCAGAGGCAGAGCTTGGAAGGCAACATCCTTGCATTGAGACCTAGAGCCACTGCCTAGGTGCCCTTTGGCAAGTGGGTAAAATTTCTTCTCCATTTCAAACATTTAATAAGAAGAGGCCATCGAGCCATCGTTTGCATTATTATCGTTTGGAACTCTCTATGTAGCTTCTGTATATTTGTGTTTTTTAGTTTTAGTTTAACCAGAGCATACTTCAGCATATTATTTCCATTATGTTTTATGCTTTTGAGCTCCCCCCACTTTCTGCATGTTACCAAAGTTTAGAGAGTAGACCACACTCTCTAAGCTTGTGCGATTTCGTACACCTGTGCGTCTAATCCACAGCAACAGGATTGGCGACTCCACTGATGTGTTTCGAGTTTATGTGGTTGTGCCATCTTTTGCAGGAGACCCTTTGTCTATGCTGGAGTGGAGCTGATAGTCCTTTGACCCATCTTGCATTCCCTAAACTCACTGAGGTGACAGACTGAAGAAGGCAGCTCCTAATCTTTTTACTTGCAGGATTTTTGCGTGCAATTTTTCCTCACAGAGGCGCATTGCGCACGTTCAAGAGTGACCTGCGCGCAGGAAGGCGTACCTATCAAGGGCTTTTGCGTGCAAATTGCAGAGAGATTTTTTTCTCCCTATTTTCTGCATTTTTTCTGCTTGTAAGTGTGTTGGGCAGCCCCTAATGTATCTGCAAACTCCTGTGTTGATACCCCTCAGCTTCAGGAAATTCATTTTTTGTTGCTTTCTGTAGGCATTTAGTTAGTTTTCATTTAAGTTGGTTTTTGCAAAAAGTGTTCACATAGTTTAAGTAGGGGGAAAATTAACCATTTATTTCCGAACAATTTATGTTTTTTTTTCACATTCTGGTATGCACACTTAGTTTAACTAGTCCAAGTAAGTGGCTCATGACCACACATGCATAAGCTAGCGTAGAAATTGTTTAGTTTAAATTCAATTTTTGCATCTAGGAAATTGCGGGACTAGGATTGAATCACCAATTAGAGCCAGTAATATATGTTGTCTTTGCACCATTTGGTGACCCTAGACAAGCATATGAATGCTCTACATTCGTGATTCACCATCTCCCTTTAGTCACTCACATAGACTAACTAGGAAGATTTGGAAGCGGCTCATTATCCGCAAATGCTTTCCATTTGAGCAAGGAACAACGTCACATAGTTTAACTAGGGGACTTTTGTAAAGCATCACCGATATCCATATGTTCAAATTATGAGATTGTTCACCATACGCTCACACACATTCACCCACTGAGAAAATAAAGCCACCTAAAAATAACTTAAACCAACTCACTAAATTCTCCCCATAGGGGCCACAAGAGAATTTATAGATTAAGTTAGGATCAAGGGGGTAGGCATCCAATAAGCCGCCTTGATCACACTTCACATTGAAACATAGAAGTTGTGTATTTAGGGAGCTTTTAAATCCACCTATCAGCCCACGGAAAAGAAAACCCGAGTGCATTAGAGACCCGATTCAAAGGGGGTTAGGCTTAGGCGCAGTGCGTGCAGTATCAGTTGGGGCTACCTGACCCGGCTGATACTCGGTACTGTTAGCTAACTACCAAGAAGCCCAACACTCGAACGCTCACGTGGGACGATGGTTCTTAGTGGCCAAAACTAGGCCATCCTTTACCCTGTAGGTGACGGTGCAGGCAAGCGCCAGACCCTCTACCCTTACCTTGGTTGATTCTCTTTGGTTGACTAGGGACGTCGCCAGCTTTTACAGGACGTTGTGCCAGCACTCGCAAGAAATCCTCTCAAGGCCCAGTTACTTTTGAGTGTGTGAGGACATATTAGGTCTTCTAGGATTTTGAGTATCACGCGCAAACAAACAAAATCATTTTTTGCTTGATTGATCACATAGATTAAGTTAAAGGAAAATTCATTTCATTTTCGCTTTGTTTTATGTATGTGGCCATAAATTGTTGTGATCACAGACTCGATCCCCTCAAAATTTTTCCAAAACCTAACCTGGTCGACACTCAAACGGTTCCAACGGAACCTCATCGGTCCAGACGTCTTTTGGACCTCCCCCCATTATCGGGAAGGGTTCCAGGTCTTTCGTCGTTTAGGCGTCAAAGACAGAACATTTCCACAGTGGTTGGTTCCTCCTTTCCTGTAGAAACCTTATTTGGGAACCCTAGTCGGTCTCCCAACACCACACCACACACCACTCCCCCCTCGTCCCCTTGGGGGCAGAGGAGCGCATCCCATACGGGAAGCCAGCTGAATTCACAACAAGGTACGTCACAAACTAACCCTCGTTCTAACCAGAACTTCGTGTCTTCACATGTTGCCATGGCATCAACCTTCCAGTCACCCTTCTTAACGACATTGAATCTACCAGACTTTACCAATGACCCCATCTCACACGACCCCAATTGGCCTCCCATGCCCACCAAGCTCCCTTCAAACATACCAAAGTTTGAAGGCAAGCAAGCGAAAGACCCAGGAAATCATATAATTACCTTTCACCTGTGGTGCTCATTGAATAGCATCATTGACGATACTATTCGGTTGAGGCTATTTCAATGCACTCTTACTGGAGTGGTCGCGAAATGGTACGTGGAGCAACCTCCTGCTTCACATGGAACCTTTAGCACCCTCGCTACCGCATTCCTCACATAATTTCAGTTGCCCATTCACCATGATTCGGGAATGGAGTTACTAACTCATTTCAAACAATCCCCCTCTACTCATATTTCAGAGCATCTCCATGAGTGCAGGCAGCGTCATAGTTTATGTAAAGAAAAACTTGACGACCGAGTCCTTTTAGATTTATTCTTGAAAACTCTGATGATGGAGATTTCAAAGGATGTGGGGCAATGTAACCCCACATCCTAAGAGGATGCAATCAGTAAAGCCCAACAGCTTGAACTGATCTACACGCAATCAAGATACATATACAATATCCTGCCCAACGCCCCACGCCTGCAATCTTATCAAGAATTTCCAGGCGCGTCTAACTCTGCAAACGGACTTATTGGGTCAATGACCCAAGGGTACCTAGGCAGCAGCAGTCAGCATCTCGGTTACACACATGGGTCTACCCAGAACATGTCTCAACCCGGATTTCAAAGTCATCATATGCAGCAACAAAATTTGACTAATAGGGCGCTAGCATATCACCAAGGAGGACCTTATCCTCCAGCTGAGGGGACCCAGTACGCAGGAAGAAAAACTGACGGAAGAACTCCCCCCCAACGGCCAGGTGCAAACATGGGACAACAATATGCTCAGTTCCAAGCACATAACCCACCTACACAAAACAATGCACAGGTGAAATTTGTGCAGCCGTCCCAAAATCAACCACACCAATATGATTAGGAGAACTACCCTCCTAACGTGGTTAAGAGAAAGGTAAAAAACAAGCCCAAAGGGAACCCTGGACAGGGGGGAAGAAACCAAAAACGCCCACCTCGATCCCAGTCTGGAGGTAACTCCAACCGGAATCAAAACTAGGAGCCAAGCAATGCCTAAAGGCAAGGAAAAGGGCCACCTCTACGAACAAACCATTCTTGTTCAATATATGGTGAGTACAGACACTATACTCATCACTGTCCCAAAATCCCTAAGCTTAAAAAGATTCAGAGTAACCAAGGACAAGGAGGATCTTCCCAGACAACTGCGGTGATGCAAGAACCCTTCCCCCATCAAGGAACGGTCAGCACTCAACAGCAAAACCCCGACGATTCCGGGAAAAACAACCATGAAATTTACATGGCTGGGGAAGAAATGTTTTTCAAACTCGGAATCGTAGCTACGACACCCCACTAGACACCAATACGTCAGGGGCTAGTACGAGCGCGCCAAAAATGGTAAAAGGGCCTAATAGGCAAGCAGGTAATTACTCCAAAGCGGTCAACAATTACAGCATCGTAGACGATTTAGCTCAATCACCTGCTGCTATGTCCGTGTTGGAAGTACTGCAATCATGCCCAAAACAACGGAAAGCCCTACTTTTCGCATTAGGCACTGTCGACCCTGCCAACACGCGCATGATGGATTTTGACTTAGACAAAGCCACCCCTAGGCTTCCCTCCATGGTCGCCTTCGAGATACCAGTATCGGTACAGAATATCACTATTCACCTATGTGTCATTGATGAGGGTGCATCCACATGGATCATGTCAAAGAACGTATGGTAGAAGTTAGGAGCCCCCGAACTCAAACCTTCCGTCATCACACTCAGAGCATACGACGTTCGTCCCTCGACCCCCGTCGGTCTCTTCCAAAATGTATCGATATGCTTAGCCGACAAGACAGTCCACATAGACATCGAAGTCTAGGACGCTCACTTGGATTACAATATACTCCTTGGGCAGAGTTACATGTATGCCATGTTTTCCATAACATCCTCCGTCTTTTGCATCATGATGTTCCCCCACGAGGATCGAATCATCACAGTAGACCAACTGACGCACAATGAAAAGCGTCCCTTGACCAACACGGATATGGTTCTACCCTATGTAGATACAGCCACAGATGGTCTTTTACGGCATCAAGAATTTGGCCCTGGCCAATTCAAATCGTCGTTTGTCCTAGGGTCATTCCTAGGAGATCCCCCCATTATCCTCGAGGTATCGCCCGATGCCACAGGGGCCCCGGTATGCATGATGTCCACATCAAGCACCAAGGTTATTCAGGACACAAACTCAAGCAGTAACGACACCGAGGCATCAGCTACGGCAGCCTCCCTAGTCTACACCGCCTCCCAAAATCCTTTCCTCTACCCACCTCCTGGCTTCACCTCCCAGCAAGTCTTGGCAACAATGGTGTTACCCAATATATCATTGGCATTCCCAGTGTGGTATCTTATTCCCCTTCTAGGAAAAATAGCTACCAATGTTACTGCATTTGGGTTAAAGCCCCCCGGTGCCAAGGAGCCCCAACCTACCCAAGCAGCAGTCGAAATCGCCCCCACAAAGGAAATTTTTGTTGCCAAAACGATGACCATGACCAAGAAAATCTCCAAGAAACGAAAGAAAGTGGTGACCCCCACCATGCAAAGGGAGTCATCAACCTGCACTATATGTGATGTCATAGTACACCCTACCCACATATGCCCGGAGTTGGACGAATTAAAACCCCTCCTCGGCTGCGTGGCAGGCACCTCGACAAGACGTTCCCATAAAAAGGAACTTGCCACCAAAATTCCAAGCAAACCACTACGTACCAATCACGCATGCGCTCTCTGTGGCATCTATGGGCACTACACCTATCGTTGCCTAGAAATACCATGGTATAGGGATGCCTTACACGCGGTCGTGTGATCCTATCAAGAGGATCCATCCATTCAATCTGTCGGAGATGAACCTCATGTCATCCTGTACATGCAGGAGGAATGACACTCACCATAAAGATAACCACTTGTCTCTCCTCCCCCCAAACCACCATACAGCAAACAGGGACAAGGGAACCTGGTTGCCTCATCCTCTTGAGTTATCAAGCACATCGATTATTGCAGACGGCTTGGTCGGGTCTTTGACCTAAAGTCGTCTAGGCAGCAGTAATCTGTATTCGGGGAGATCCTGGACAGGGGGCAGTAACTGGCAATGCCCCCACTGATCTTAGTCTGGGGGCAACCCCAACTGAAATAAAAACTAGGACCCAAGTAAAAACTCCCAAGAAAAAATTGGAGCTTAGAGTATCTGATCACCAGTCCGAAAGCAACACAGTGATCAGCACTCCATAATAAACAGAGGCGATGCCACACATTCGCACTCCTGAAAAAATATTTTTTCAGTCCCGGCAGGTATGCACCCTCCATCTTCCTTTCTAAAGTTCATGTTTTTCAATAATATTGGATGAAAAGAAGATGCTTTCACTTGAGGT
This sequence comes from Pinus albicaulis, assembly GCA_034641835.2. NCBI lineage: Eukaryota > Viridiplantae > Streptophyta > Pinopsida > Pinales > Pinaceae > Pinus > Pinus albicaulis. The sequence goes on along the minus strand of CM076572.1, from coordinate 1,445,644,815 downwards.
AGTTGTTTTTGGAGGAAGAACCCGCAAACCATTCACAACACCATTCATTGAAAGTTCCGGTGCAGGTATCATTCTACCCTCAGCATGATAGAGTCTCAGAGAAATTTGCATATCCTAACACCATTTCTCCATTAGAAATAAACCATAGGGTCCTCATACCTAACCACGTTTATCATCACCTCACCCTGCATATGATAAACACCCGCGATGGTCAGTAGAGCCTCCCCTCCATGGTGATCGTCATCTAAAGTAGACCATACATCACCCCACAAGTGACGCCATGGCCATACCATACGCCATGGCCATACCATTTTAGTCCGAGAAGCACCTCATGCCCATCCATATATCATGCATAAGGTCAAGTTCATCGTTTAAACTCAACTCCCTTCCCGAACGATGAGGTTGTACAAGCATATTGAAAGCACACCTCCGCACACCGCATTTGGCCCGCCATACCTCCATCAGCATAATCCCATCTGCGACATTTTTCACTTCATCAACCCTGCACATGAGACCAACCAATGGGATCCCTACCCCCCAGCAAAACACTGTCCTCACACCTGCAGTGAGCAACCCTCTTCCATGTTTTGGGGTACCCGTCTCCGTGTTTTGTACAAACCAAAGCCCATTATTTTATTCTTTTGGTAAGTGTACAAAGACCGCAAATGATTCCCTTCGCCCTCATATTTCACCTTTTCTCCCATGGCAGCAGTCCCCCATTTCCCTTGGTCGAAGTATTTCACCCCCCATGCATGCACCATTACGACAATCATATCCGGTTCACACCCGCCCTGGAAGTCCTACCGACTCCAGGGATTTTTCCTTCAGAAATACCTATGACTGCCGCCAAGCTACTCAAGTATACTTCGACCTCGAGCCACTGAATCCCCATCATCCATTTTCAGTCACCGCTCACCAACATGCTTATGTTAAACCCATCATATCTCGATCCCCGACCCCTCAAGTCGGTGACTCATGGTTCGGTGAAGGCTTCCCTTTTTGTCGACCTCAACACCTCTTTTCCAAAAAGGAAGCGGTACCTTGGATAATCCCTCCCCATGCAAAAGGGGTATCCTCGAGTGGCACTGTGGGAGACATCATTTTCCACAGATGTCATCGATCCTCCTGACTTCGACCACAACAAAAGCTTTCATGTCACGATGGTATCGTACCTTACAACCATTGCACTTTGATCAGATCTGTCGAAGACCCGTGCCTCTGTAAGCGTCTCTGACAACAATGCTTACACGGGGAGGTCCCATCCAGTACATATGCGTACATGGCACATCGATACGCCATACCAAGACTACGCATATGGGTACCACATTCCACCTATCATCAAAGAAAAAACGCCCCTGAGGGCGCCAACAGTCGTTGTCAAGAACCACCAGCATCACTACCACAGTAGTGGCATAGACAGCACGTGTATCTGTCAATTTTGTTTAACTAGCCATAGCATCACGAGCATGGGACATGCCCACCTCGTTGAAATTTTGTAAATATATTGTATATTTTGTCTGCTTGCAGGGGGTCCCTTAGGCCATGGTTATCTCAGAAATGGTGCAAGGTGTTGTCAATTCCAAAATACACACAGACCTCTCTCTCTCTCTCTCTCTCTCTCTCTCTCTCTCTCTCTCTCTCTCTCTCTCTCTCTCTCTCTCTGCGCACGATACAGAAAAGAAACTATAATGTATTTCGACTATACAGTTCTTCCTAGACCTCACACATTAGGGGACAACTATTAACACTGAAAAATTGTACAGCAGAAGATGACATCAATTAATGTCGAGCCCAAGGATTTACAGGACAGGAATACATTATGGAATCAAGAAGTATTTAAAATCTCTAAGGTTTTGAGAAAATTAGATCTGAACTAGTCATAAATGCTCAAATGTGCACTTTATCCTTCGAGAAGAGTGCCTTCTGCGCACCTTTTTGCCCGATACGCACGCATTCCTGGAAATGGAAAAAATTTACTTTCTGGGACCACAACAAGCAAAGGACAGTTACTCCTTATGTGAAAGTTGCATAAGGACAACCACCAACGCCTCCTTAGACATTATGTGAGCACACAAAAGAATATTTGAGCACACAATGGAATCACACCTTTCCCTTGGGTCACCATACATCATGTACCAAGGGAGGGAAGGAGGATTTGAAGCTCACCTATATAAACCCACCAAGAGATGAAAAAAGGGTGATCACAAGGTTATGTTGGCCAAAGTTTCCCAAGCAACACCAGCATTGTGTGTGACCCGGAGCTGGAGCTAAAGAGGACTCGATAGTTGGCCACCCAACATCTTAGTCCACCACAACAGAGAGAGAATGAGACTGCATCAGAGGCAGAGCTTGGAAGGCAACATCCTTGCATCGGGACCTAGAGCCATTGCCTAGGTGCCTTTTGGCAAGTGGGTAAAATTTATTCTCCATTTCAAACGTTTAATAAGAAGAGGCCATCGAGCCATCGTTTGCATTATTATCGTTTAGAACTCTTTATATAGCTTCTGTATATTTGTGTTTTTTAGTTTTAGTTTAACCAGAGCATACTTCAGCATATTATTTCCATTAAGTTTTATGCTTTTGAGCTCCCCCCACTTTCTGCCTGTTACCAATAGTCTAGAGAGTAGACCACACTCTCTAAGCTTGTGCGATTTCGTACACCTGTGCGACTAATCCACAACACCAACATGCAAGTAAGAGAAAGAAGTAAATCAACCGCACACCACAAGATTTTCCTGGGGAAAGCAATTGCTCAAAACCCCTCTATCTCTATTGTATAATAAGCTAAGGAATCATGAAACAGTACAATTCATTCTTGCTCACAAGAATCTCCTACACTCTACCAATCATCTAACACTGATCTAGGAAAAATTGGATAAACACATAGCCAATTCCTTGCCTTCCTCCAACCTACCTTGTTCACACAATTCCTAGGCAGATAAATCCCTATTAAATAGGAATTACAACCTTCCTTGATTGCGCAATCCATCATGTGCTTCCTATGGATTTATAACTGCACTTGGGCAATTTGCTAATAATACAACTGATAGTTATCTTCCCTTTAACCTTTGTCTCAATTGGGTCTTCATCAGAATTGACATGCATGCATCTATTAATAGTGAACCATCAGTTATCTGATTGATCACTACTTGTGAATAGAACTAATTTAATTCACTGGATGTCTCACTAGCTCATCACTCAATTAGAACTAGTTAAATTGATTTTAACTCAATTAATTTAAGTTAACTGATTACACACACCACACTAGTGCATTAACTGCAATTGGATGCCCAAAATAATAGAATCAATATACATGCCTCACCTTTGACCCTCAACTCGAAATTATTGAGCTAACCCAGTCTTTCTGACTTAGTTAACTAATACAAGTTGTTATGAGATAAGATTACAATTTATTGTCCAGTTTATTTAAGGGAAAAATAATTTAGACACATATTTTCTTATTGATTTTCAACACTCCCTCTCAACAAGAAAGGGATTATCAACTACCTTGGTCCTACCTCTGTGGTATTCGAATTTTCTCTTTGCCAGCGCCTTCGTCAAGATGTCTGCATCCTAATCCTCTGTGGGAATGTAATACAACAACACAATGCACCTCTGAACACAATCTCTAAGATGGTGGTACTGGATGTCAATATGCTTCGACCTGTCATGGAATACCATATTGAACGAGATTTTTATGAAACTCTGGTTATCACAATGTATCACCGTCGGATCCATCTGATGACCAAACAAACCAACAAGTATCTTCCTCATCCAAATGGCCTCGCATGTAGCCTGAATAGCTGCCATGTACACTGCCTTGGCTGAATTGAGTGCAACTGATATTTGCTTCCTGTTGTACCAAGAAATTGTTGCTGATCATATGTTGAAGATGCCCCTGGATGTGCTCTTCCTCTCTCATGAACTTCCTACCCAATCTGCATCGGTGAAGCCTTGAAGCTTCACTCCCTCTGTCCGTCTATACCATAATCCATACTCTGTAGTGCCCCTGAGATGTCTGAAAACATGCCTATGTTCCTTCCAAAAGAGCTTGGTTGGCTTAACCATAGATTGACTAATTTGGTTAACTGCATAACATATGTCTAATTGTGTGTTCACCAAATACATAAGGGACCCATAAGTTTCCTGTAAACAGTAGCATCGACTACCTCACCCGAAGTAGCATCCTCCTTCCTCCAGTTTCTTGCAAGAGGAGTTTCCATGGGTTTGTTTCCCTCCATGTGGAACTTCCTCAAAATATCCTTGGCATACTTGCCCTGAGATACAAATATCTCCCCATCTCTTTGCCATATTTCCAAACCAAGGAAATAATGCAATAGCCCCATCTCCTTCATCTCAAACTCTCTTGCAAGATCCTCCTTGCAAGAAGTTACGAGCTGCTCATCACCTGTCAATATCAGATCATAGGCATAAAGTACAATAATCAAAATCTTACCATCAACCACAATATGATATAGGTTTCGCATCCACTTCACTCTTTTTGAAGCCCAACCTGGTGAAATAGTTGTCGATCCTAGTGTACCAAGCATGAGGTGCTTGCTTCAACCCATACAATACTCTCTTGAGTCTGCACACATGCAACTCCCTGTCAAAGGTCTCAAAACCTTCTGGCTACTCAATTTACACTTCTTCCTCAATAACTCCATTGAGAAAGGTTGTCTTTACATCCATCTAATGTACCTTCCACCCCATCTGCACTGAGAGTGCAAGGATGGATCTAATCGACAAGTACCTTGCAACTGGTGCAAAATTCTCCTCATAGTCAATTCCCTCTACCTATGAGAATCTTATGGCCACAAATCTAGCCTGATTTCTAAGACATTGTTCTCTCTTTTCTTCTATTTTTGGAGCTGGTTTCATAACACCACAAATAACCCAACCTTTGTTGTTGGTTCTAGCTTCTTCCTGGCATCTTTGGTCACATGGCAATAGATAGATGAGCCAAAAATTTTAAAATATGAAACATCTAGTTTCTTACGTGAAAAAGCCTCCTCTGGTGTACTCATGCCAAGTATTCAATGAGGATTATAGTTCTGCACAAATACCGTTGTGTTACATGCCTCTACCCACAGATGCAACAATAGGCCCTGATCATGTAACATAGCTCGTGCTGCTCGCAAAATTGTTCTGTTCTTTCTTTTTGCAACCCCATTCTGTTGTGGGTTATGAGGTGCAATCCATTATCTATGAATTCCTTCTTTGGCGCAGAAGTACTTGAATTCATTAGAGATATAATCACCACCATTGTCGCTCCTTAGAGTCTTCACCTTCTTCCTTGTATCTTTCTTTACCATTTTTTTGAACTCACAAAAATTGGAGAACGTCTGATCTTTCTTCTACATGAAGAAAATCCAACACTTTCCAGAAAAATCATCAACAAAAATCACATAATACCTATGCTTTGTTTTGGAAGTTGTTGAAAATGGTCCGCACACATCTGAGTGAAAACTCTCAAGGATTTCCACTGATCGGTTCTCCTTCTCATGAAAGGTTGCCTTTTTATACTTCATCATAGTAAAACCCTTGCATGTGTCTCTCTACACGAGTGTACCCTTTGGAAGCCCTGTAGAAATCTGTTGCACGATCCTCAAACAACTATGGTGTAAATGACCCAACCTCCTGTGCCATAACTCACCAGTAACCTAGCTCACCACCTCATATGATTTACTGCTAAATGTTGCGCAAACATCTACATCAAGTTTGTAGAGATTCTTCACACAAACCCCAATCTTCTTTACCTATCTTGTGGATTTGTGACGAAGGAACACCTTTCCTTCACTGAAAACCAGATCATATCCAAGATCCTCCAACATAGCAACTGAAACTAAATTATTTTTCAAACTTGGTACATGCATGACATATTTTAATATGAAAGGTTTACCTAACTCTCTCTGGAAAGTAACTATACCAATCTCGGTAGTGCTATACCTCCCGTCATCACCCATCTCTATGTGCATTTGAAGATCCTTCTCCTCCAAGCTACTAAAGAGTTCTTTGTTGCTAGTCATGTGGAAAGATGCTTCATTATCCAACTAACACTTATATCCCATCACATTTGACACCATGCATGCGACGAGAGAGAAGTGAAACTCAAATTATGAGGCCAAAGCTTCACCCGCTACAGCTCCCGGAGCCTTCTTGTTGTTCTTCTTATTTTGTGGACAATTCGTGGCATAGTTTCCATGATCATGACAGTTGAAACATTTCACCTTTGACATGTCTCGCTTCTTGCCTTATTTGAGAGTATCATATTTGGAATATGAATTCTTCCCCTTCTTTGCCTTACCAGTTAAGGCAAGATTTTCCTCATCATCAATCTTGGATGAGGATCCATCCCTGGTATTCCGCTGAAACTCTTTTTGTACCAAATCTGACCATAGTCATTCCCACTTTGGTAACTTCTCCCTCCCATCGACAAAGTCCTTGTAACTATGCTAGCTCTTGGGAAGGCCTAGAAGTGTCAGGCTCACCAAGTCATCATCAACCACAATAATCCCAACACTTCCAATATCATCTCGACATTGAGTGAACTTGGTCAAGTGTTTTTGGATTGTGTCGCCCTTCTCCATCTTGATTGTACCGAGCTTGTCCTTGAGTGCCAATTTCCTGTGGTCGCTGCTGCTTTGAAACAAATCTATCAAGGCCTTCCACATAGCATATGGAGTTTCCTTGCCATGGAGAGTCAAGACCATATGATCTTGAAATCCCTCTAATGAGATCCTCCTCGCCTTTGCAACATTCTTCCTCCATGCTTCATGTTGTGAAACATCTGCCTGATTGGGTTCAAGAATATCAGTGTCAATAAACTCCTTTAGCCCATTGTCCTCCAATATTTCCTCCATCTTATCCTTCCATGCAATATAGTTCGGATTTCCCTCGAGTGCATATTCGAGTCTCAAGCCAGTGAAAGACATCTTGGTCAACTGGTAGCTCCAAAGAATGTATCTGCAAATTTGAATATTGTTCAACACAAACTTAATTCTTCTCCACTGTTGTGATTCCTTGCGCTCTGATACCATGTAGAAATTATACCAATGGATTCAATCCGATCATGTAATGTACTAAAACAATATACTGAATCCTTCTACAATATTTGTGGAATATAAAACATGATCACTCAATCACATGTAAGTAAGAGAAAGAAGTGACACAAGATTTTCCTGGGGAAAGCAATTGCTCAAAACCCCTCTATCTCTCTTGTATAATAAGCCAAGGAATCATGCAAAAATACAATGCATTCTTGCTCACAAGAATCTCCTGCACTCTACCAATCGTCTCACACTGATCTAGGCAAAATCAGACAAACACATAGCCAATTCCTTGCCTTCCTTCATCCTGCCTTGCTCATGCAATTCCTAGGGAAACAAATTCCTATTAAATAGGAATTCCAACCTTTCTTGATTGCACAATCCACCATGGGCTTCCTATGGCTTTATAACTACATCCGGGCAATTTTCTAATAATACAACTGATAGTTATATTCACTTTAACCTTTGTCTCAACTAAGTATTTATCAGAATTGACATGCATGCAACTATTACTAACGAATCATCAGTTATCTAATTGATCACTACTTGTGAATAAATATAATTTAATTCACTGGACCTTTCACTAGCTCATCACTCAGTTAGAAATAGTTAAATTGATTTTAACTCAATTAATTTGTTACACTCACACCAAACTAGTGCATTAACTGCAATTGGGCCCCAAAAATAATGGAATTACTCTACATTCCTCACCTTTGACCCTCAACTTGAAATTCTTGAGCTAACTCAGTCTTTCTGACTTAGTTAACTAATACAAGTTGTTATGAGATAATATTACATTTTATTGTCCAATTTATTTAAGGGAAAAATAAATTAGACACGCATTTTCTTGTTGATTTTCAACAGATCAGTCCCAATTTTCATATGATCACCTCTACCTATTCAGCATGCCAATTGATCGCCCACTACATGGAATGACATTACCACAACCTTCCAAATTACTGACATATGAGGAGCCTTCATTTTTGGTGATCGTATCCAATCACCCAGGGATTGGGGAAATATATATTTCCTATAAACAACTGAAGTCCATAGTATATCCATAGAAATCATCTGCCAACCCCCCTTTTGTCGAAATTGTAATCAGGTTCGGTATTAATAATTTTACTTGGATTAATATGTATTTCATGTAAAAATAAAAAAGGATTATTATTATTATTATTATCATCACGAATATTCTTCATCCTTTATCTTTGTTCAAAATAAAAAGTCAAATGGCATGTTCTCTGTGACCCTATAAAAAGAAAAAACAAATGAATTTTTGTAAGCATCATTTGCTCCTCCATGTTGCCAAGTCAGTCCTCCACGATGCCAAGTCAGCCGAACCAATAGTTGTGTCTCTTCACATATGGAAACAACTATATATTAGCACCAATCCCTCGTCATTTTGGCAACCAATTCGTGGTCTTTTCTGGTAGAGTAGTTTGAGTTATGAGGCACACCTATCCGAGTTTTGAAGCGCACATGTCAGATATATGAAGCACACATTTTCAAGTTTTGTAACACTCAAAAGTCTAAGTTTTAAGTGTAATCACCCCTCCCACATTTACCCGCTTTCACAAGCTCTCTAAGGTAAACATGAGTTGAGTGCTACTATGACATGACCCGACCTCCACGTTCTAGTTATGGAAGTGGGGCCTACAATTTGAAAACGTATTGACACCTCTCAAGAGCACTAGATCACCTAGAAGTTAGTCCATAACCTCTGATGATCAAATCCTGAGTTGGAACTGCTTTTCCACAAGCCTAATACGCCAACCGCACCCACAACACAACATGCATGCGGTTATGAGGCTCCAACCGCACTCATAATCCTGTCTCCATGTAGTTATGACCCAAATCTTCCAGTTTTGTACATGTGGTTCCAGGATCCGTGCCACCTTTTCAGGCTAGCCTCTAGACCACTACCTTTAGCTGCCTGTAACTTTCCATAATCATGATTAAAATGATAACAATGCTAAACATTCAAACTTGAACAAGATATTGACCTAGACATGCCTAGTACACAACATACATTTCGTCAAACATATGATAACTTGTGAGCTACAGGTCATGAATGCATATATGATCATAAACTTATGAATTTCATATCAGAATCACCAAGAAGGTCTGATGCCCTCTCGAGATAACAGAAATAACACTTGTTAGACCATGCATTCATCAACCATTCAATAACTTATCAAAATATGTCAAGAGCCTTAGATATAATTCCCTATATAACCAACATATAAACAAAATGGAAACCATGGAAAATCAGACATAAAATCACCATCATAATCACTACAAATGATCATGGATCACAATAGGAAAATATCTCATATTAGCATATGAAAAATGCAAACCAAGTCAAGGACTTCCACGTACCACCCGACCATAGATTGGGCTGAACCAAATCTCTCTTTCATGCAATCACCCCCACACCATATTTCAAGCATGAATGTGGTATCATAAGGGTTAAACCAACACAAAACCAACCGGGGCTTCTAGAGGCCAAACCACTTCAACCCTCAACCATAGTGATCTCACCTATACAGTGCAGAAATCACTAAAAACAACCAAATCGGTCTCTACCCAAGCTGTCAAGGGCTTCAGGAACAAATAACTCAACCCACAACTAATCAAGGCTCCAGAGCGTTTGTTCCAAACCACAGCTCCATGGACTAGTAAATCAACCCACAAGTCTCCAGAGTGTTTTTTCTAACCCACAACCATAGGGAAGCTAAGAACTAATCAGAAAAACAAGTGGGAAACCCACAACACCATGACTATTCAGGAAATGGCAAGGAAAGGCTAAAACCACTATCAATCCAAGTAAATCATCATGCCAATAACAACACATAACCAGAGAATCACATGCATATACCATGCATCCAAAACCCAACATGCTAAATCTAACATTCACACTATTACCTGCAATCCATAGCTAATTTTTGCCCTTACTGGCTGTTGCCCAAGCTTCCTCTTGTGCACCCTTGCTTTACTTACTAGCTTGTCTAAGTGCTTGCTCCTTCTCTTTGTTGATCTTGATCAAATATGAGTAAAAGTTGTGATTTCTAATCTCTCCCTTTCCTTTTTCATTTTTCTTTCATTTTCCTTCATTTTCTCTCTAATTTCCCTTGCATGCATATTTGTGTCTCTCCACCTTCCTTTTCTACTATTTTCCTTTTCTCCCATAATTAAAGGCCAATTATTACCTCTTTTCCTTTGCCAAATTCCATAGCCATTAATAAACCACAAGTGATGCTCACTATGATGTTTTCTTGCAATTAAGCTTGGAATAAGTGTCCCATGACCTTGGTCTTATTTAATTTACATGGAAAATCAACCAGGGGTTGTTACATTGAGGCACATAAAGTCCAAGTTCCGAGGCACATAAAATCCAAGTTCCAAGGCACACAAAAGTCTTAGTTTTAAGGCACACAAAGTTTGAGTTACCAGGCATATAGTTTGAGTTCTAAGGACACAAATTCGAGTTCTGAGGCACACCCATACTTGAGTTCTAATTCACACATATATGAAGTTCTTAGGCACATGCATTTGATATTCCTCAGGCATATGAATGATATTTTGAGGCATTGTTCATGAAAAGACTCTGTGGCATTATCTCTATATTAGGCCGAAATAATGGACAAAGTTTAGGCTTATGTTGTGGACAAATATTTATCTTTTATGGACAATTTTGTGGATTCTCCAGTGGACATAATCATGACATCTAGTTGGCAGAATGGAGGGTTGACTTAGAACTTGGAACCTTGGTTATTTTGACTTGGATTTCTCCTGTTGATGAAGGATCTATAAGGAAAGGATTGACGTGTTTTCACCTTGTGGGTTTTGCCTTGGCTTGGAGCCTAATTTCTTGTGTCTTTTGTACTTTTGTGCATTGCATTTGTGAATTTTCTCGATGTTTTAATGAAGTAAAAACTAATTGGAAAAATACTCACGTAAACAATCACAAGTAATTACCATAATAAGAAATTCTCCATTGCTCTCGAATTTCAACACCTTTGTTGATTGGGGTCCATCAGCGACCGAATTTACCCATGATCTTTTACTTTTGTGATGTTGTTAGAATTGCATTTTAAAATAACATAAAAGAACACATATGCAGATATAATTAAGCGGAAAACATGTCAACAATCACACAACAAAACGCAAGACGTTTAATAACAAAGTTCATCTAGTGTGGACTATGTCTCCGGGCCTCGGTGTCTCAATGGTGTTGCCCGCTTCATTTGGTGCTGGAAATGGTGATGATGTACATGGACATTGTTTACTTGTCATGCAAGGAAATGTGCCCTCTTTATGAGTGGCAAAGTCTCTCCACGAGACGTTCTGCTACAAGGAACTTTCACTCATAACAAACCTCCTATCAACATGACAACCTCACACATGGTGACAAAGAGTATCCAGCCATCAAGGCAACAAAGGGATCTTAGAACATAAATGACCATCCATGATGAATACATATCAAATGACATAAACATCAAGATTATGCATCATACATCAAGCAGGAATCGACATGACATAAAACAACTCACAATAATAATCAATGAAGTACATGAAAACAACACTTAATTTACCTCAACTCTTAAGTTGAAGGAAGAATAGAATGCTCAACTTCTAGATCTGAATTCACCATTGAAGTCGTGGCATCGAATGGCATGAAATTAACTCTCCACACATTGAAATCTGACACTGTCATTCCAATCTGGAAAATGGCTGAAAAATCGAGACCTCTGTTGCATAAAATGACATCGTCATTAGATTCCCGTCGTCGAGAGGTGTAAAATCCATATAAAATTTGTCCAATTTGGACACCAGACAATTCTGGCCCCTTTGAAAATGTGGCTCATATCATGGTTCCACTGCCTCCCTGAATGGCTCATGGTTCCACCTACAATAAAAAAATAAGCCTGCCTTCTCCTCCATTGGGGTCGAATGGAAAATTTAAGGTTTAAATAAATAAGCTGGGAGGAGTTTTCAAAGCCCAATGGGCTGGCATAATGGTAAATATGGTAATTAAGAGAGGAGAGGTCGGGGGATCAAATCCCGCCTCTCCAAAATTGGGCATGTTTTGATTTATTTTGGAGCGCTTCCAATCTTAGCACATAACCACAGAAATATTTATTTTAATATAGTTTGGAATGGGGCCGCCCCGATGGGGGGCCAGGCGGGTTCAAGCCCCGCCGATCCAGGTCAATAGTCACCGAAACGGAGGTGGTTGATAAATGTAATGGGCGGGGTCCGGTCCACGCAGCCCTGACCTAAAACTTTTAAAACAAATGTTATACCGTGGGCGGAGGGGGTGGCAGGGGTCATGGCTCGCCACCCAAAATTGGATTTACAATAAGACATGGTCGATGGGGGATGTGGCAGGGTTGGTGGCCCGCCACCCCATTTTAATATTTTTTGTTTTTTGTTTTTATATAACAAATAGGTTGTTTATAACTTTAACAAAAATAAGGGTCATGGGGAAAATTAACGAAGCCACAATTTCTCCCATTTTCGGGAGTTGGGTTCCCTGCTGGTTGACGGTGAATTTGTGGGACAATTAAACCTAACCCACTATTACACAACATTTTGTCACTGTCCCTGCAATCCCCAACACGCACATTGGAGGGTCGTTTCTGTGACCAATACGCAGTGTCATGCTTTGCAAATACCATCCCTTTTGATGAAAACAACATTCTTCTTGTTGACATTTCCCTAAGCATAGCTGTGAAAATCCCTAATTTTGCCTTGGCGCGAGTAGCCCATTACATCCTCGCGCCAACCAGGAAATTTAACACTGAGCCCGCGCCACTTGGCGCTCTGTTCCAGTTAGACACCCGCGCCAAGATGTTTATGGAATGTTTTTTAAAAATAGAGGCGAAGGTTCCATTCCAACCACCTCGGGGATGAGTCATTGGGAGTGGTTGAACTGAAACAACCACGGACTCCTTCCTTTAATTAGTAGTTTCCGCCTCCCTTGGAACTCTCCTAAAGGGTAGGACTCCCTCCCACCTTTGTAGGGATCCCAACCTCCTCTCTTCCCTCTATATAAGAAACTATCTCCTCTGGTAGAAGCTAGCTGAACACATTATAGAAAAATAGTTGAACGACTGAATAGCTAAACTAAGAGAATTATACTATAGCTAAGCTGCTAGAGGAGATAGAGTAAGAAAGATTGTGTTGAGAGAGCTAAAGTCGATGACTTCTAAGAGAGCCTGAGTCTGAATTCCCTGAACGACAGTTGAGACGCGTTTCGTTTGAACCCCGTTGGAGGAGATCACGACGTCAAAGCATCGGTTGTACTCTTCCTTCTACTCATTAATATACATGACTATTGTTTGATTCCACTATTGTGTTATGATGTTTATTTGATGCGATATGTTTAGCCCTCTTTGACTGGCTAATAGTTGTGAGTGAAACTATTATGTCATATGTTATTCTTATTCTTTGTCCTATGTGCAAGTATCTGACCGTGACAGGAAACGGACCGTGACTTGCCAAGGCAAGAGCGAGAGACCACTACTCTTTCCGCAACATCGACATCGTTGGATTCAAGGTAGGTCAATCTACCATGTCTTTTGTTCATTAATTAACTAGGAAGAAACACTTTAGCGTGTCCTTTTGTTACTAGAACCACCCTAGGCTAGAGGGATCGTCTCTGTCCGCAAAGAGGATTTACCTTCATAACAAATTGGCGACTCCACTAGGGATCAGTGCGATTCTTTAGTTATCTGTCTTTTTTCTGGTTTGTTTGTTGAGTTTCTATTCTCTGTTCAGCTCTAGAGAGTCAAGGTTGACTTATGCTCATTAGGTTAGGGTTTTTTCTCTTTTTCCCATAGGTATCCAGCTTGGCGCATTTTTTGTTTGGACAGTCGCGCCGATTGGTGCAGGTTGCTCTTTTAGCACTCGCGCCAACCTCTGTATGGCGCGGATTGCAGCCTTACAGTCACGCCAATCCCTGTAGGTTTTGGTTTGACCTCCCTAATGCATTTTTTGGTCATTTGTTCTTGTTTCTGGGTTAAGTATGAGTGTGTTTAAGCCTTTGCAGGTTGTTTTGACTACTGTAGACTTGTTTCCCTTAGTCGTTTGTCTGTTCTCTTGTCGGTGTCATTTAAGAACTTAGGGTTTCTATGTGTTCTTGTACACCGAGCCTTCTGTCTAGGAACAAGTCTCTTTGATTGTCATCACTCTCGTTTCGGGTTTTTTAGATTGAGTTTTCTTGATCCTTTTGTTTTGCTGATTGAATGGTTTTTTCGTTTTTTGATTAGTCCTTCTTCAATACTTTGAGCATTGATTACTTTTCTTGTTTGGGTCGTTTTGAGAACTCTCTTTCTTGATTGAAAGTTTGCTTCATTAGCTTGCATGTTTTTGTGTCTATTTCGCTTTGGTTGAATCATTCAATTTCAAAACTTTACATTCGCAAAATTCAAACTAGTGTTTATTTTGTTTTCCATTGAATTAGTACAATGTGTGCTTCATTTCATTGAAAATTCAACAAAAAATCAAAAACTATCTTTGCATTCTTTTGTTGCATCGAAAAGTGAAACGTTCCTTTACATAACTAGCATTGCTCAATCTAGGAAGGAATTTTCATTTTCACTTGATTACATTAGAGGTATTAGAAGTTTCTTCACATATTTTTCTTGCTTAAAATGTTTATGTCCTTCTTCTAGATAGCATTCATCGAATTGAAATGATATTCATTTGCATATAGCTTGCATTTAGGAAGTTGAGCTCCACATTCGATAGGGCCTGAAAATTGAAACACAATTCAAGATTAACTTTAAAATTTACTCAATGAACCTAAGGCAACATTGGAACCAATGAAACATTTATAGTGGTCTAGGCTAGAGACGTGTTTCGGCATCTTAAAACCTAGTAGTTGTCGCGTATATAAAGGGAGACCCCTCTAGGTTGCAATCCTTTTATCCATAGGAAGCCAAGTCTGCCGCCTTGTAACCGTGATACACTGAACACATCATTCAGGGAGACTACTTGCACGTATGTCAAGTCCTTGGTCATTTCTGTTTCATTTGATCACCAAGGTGTATATGGCAGTTCACGGAAACCTGGTACACCCTCTTGCTTAGAATACTTGAGTAGTCGTTTTGATCTTTTCGCGACCCTTTAAATAAGTAAAAGATAATTGAGCACTTGTCCTTTCACGCTCATTTCAAATTGAAAGAGACTAGAATCATCTTTTGTCTGTTTCTTGATTCTTAAAACATGAAACAACAGATTTTGGTTTCAGTGTTATAAAATTAATCACCTACGATTACATGCGCATTAAAGTTTGTTACTTGGTCTGATTGATTTCTTTGGTTCTTGATTTTGGTACTTTCGATTGGTTATCTCTTTTCCTTCCTGTTCTGATTTACAGTCAAAGTGGCAGAACATCAGGTTTCATCGTCCTCACTGCATCCTAGTGGTGGCTCTTTTTTGGACGCTTCTTTTGAAACTCCTCAATCCACTAGATCTGTCGAGTTCTTGTAGCCCATTCTACCGTCTATCCAGCCCCTTGCTACTTGATCTCCGCTTGAAGAGCCAGTTGAGTTCAATTGGCCTCCTTCAAGTGCTTGGTCTGGTTTTGGAGACGAAGGAGAATTTCCTCCTCTCACGTCTGGATCACCTTTTGTTGCTGCTGCGGTACCTCCTAGTCCCCATAGTCTTTTTGAAGATCTTACAGAAGACTCAAATGGATTCCTCCAGTCCTATTGGCAGTGACGGAATGCCTGTATCCACAAGAGAATATCAACTCTTTCCTGAAGATCTTTCTCATGCCTCTGTCCAATCTTCTTCACCTTCGGTGTCACTTCCGGCTGGCTATAGGTCTCTGAGTCAGATTATGTCTGGTGTTGCGTCCATTGCACAATCCAGCATAGTAACTCCTCCTCGGAGTTCGGTCCAATCTTCGTCAGTACCGTTACCTTCGGCATCATATCCATCAGTTACTGTCACATTTGTTCCAGTCCAACCTACAGTCTGTGTGGCTTCTAATTCAGTTTCCATTACTCCTGTGATTCCTGGCGCTTTCACTTTTGAAGAATATCTGTTAGCTGTTCAGCAGAATTCTCGGGGTTCTCAACAGCCCCCGCCTCCTAGAGATCCTCGTTTTCATTACTATGATGCTGTTGGTAATCCCATATATGTATATCTGCACCATTATGATGAGCGTGGGAATCCAGTTTATATGCCTCCTATAGATCCTTATCAGGTCGTTTATGATCCTTATCAGTCTGTTACTCATTTGGGACCTACTTTTCCTGTGCAACCCTCTAGCTTACAAGGACAACCCTTCCAGGGACAACCTTCAGTTCAGCAGGGCCCTGCTTTTGGTCCACAGGGACAACCATATGGTCCACAAGGCCAAAATTTACAAGGACAACCTTTGGTCCAACATGGACAAACCTTTGGTCTCTCGGGTCAACCTCTAGTTCAACCAGGATCATATTTTGGTCCTGGGGGGCAAGTTTATCTACCATAAGGACAATCCTATGGTCCTTCTTTGGGTCAACCTGGTCATCAGGGACATCCTGGACCGTCTCAACCATCAGGCCAACCTTTACCACAAAGTCAACCTGGTGGCCCTCAACAACCGGTTCAACCAGCTTAGCAACTGTTGCAACCTGCCCACCAGCAGATTCCTTCATTTCCGCAGCCATTTTTACCTGCTTATCTTTCTCAGGAGCCTGCTCAACCTGCTCCGCAAGGCCAACTTGTGCAACCGAAAGGTGTTTATTACCCTCAAGTTTCCTATCAACCAGTATATAATGCACCCCAAATTTTGTACCCTCAAAATCAACCGGTATATAGTGCACCTTAGATTCCGTACCCTCAAAATCAACCTGTGTATCAGCAACCTCAAAGTCATACTTACCTTCTGCAGCAGAATCTTTATGCTACTCAACAAGGATCTCAGTGGTCTGCTTCGACTCAATATCCTGGTCCTCAATCCCAGTATCAACCGAATTATCCTGTTTTTAATCCCTATGACCCGAATTCTTCAGGACAGAATATATGGGGATAGAATCCCATTCGGACTAGGTGGAATGTACATACGAGTCCTTATCAAAGACCTCCCATGACTTTCAATATTCAGTTACCATTTCTTGCTACATTGGAATTACCCGATGTGTCGAAGTTGACAAATGATCCTATTCTTCATAATCCATATTGGTCTCCGGTTCCGACCAAGATTCCTGGTGATTGTCCTAAATTTGAGGGTAAACCTGGTGAAGACCCCCAAATGCATGTGATGACTTACCATTTGTGGTGTTCTTCTAATTCTTAGGTTGAGGATTCTATTCGTCTCCGTCTTTTCCAGCGAAATCTTACTGGTGCCGCTGCAAAGTGGTACATTGAGCTTTCTCGTGGAGTTTTCCAAGACTTCAATTCTTTGGCCATGGCATTCCTTACACATTTTCAGTTACCGATTCGCTATGAGACCAGGATGCACCTCCTCACCTCATTGAAACATGACCGAGCTACTCATATCTCGGATCATATTCATGAGTGGTGGCGTCGTCATTACATGATCAAATTTGAGATACCTGATCAGCTTCTGACTCATTGGTTCACTACCTCCTTTGTCAATCAGATTGCCAAAGACATAGCTATGGGGGCATGTGTAACCGAGGAACAAGCCATTGCTTATGCATAGTACCTTGATCTCGTGTATTCTCAGTCTAGTGCATTGTACGATATCTTGCCTGATGCTCCTCAACCTGGAACCTCTAAACCGCCAGCGACTCCATCCGTTGATGGTATTATTGGTTCTATATCGCAGACTTCTCAGAAGTCTCCTTCATCTAACTCTGGGAAGCAGAAGTCTACTTCTTCCAATAATGTAGCTTCTCAGTCAAATTCAAATTCTGGCACACCCACAGAAGTGAATGTTGTTCAGGCCAATCCTACAGATAACACTTCCAAAGGTAAGAAGAAGGGTAAAGGTAGGGCCAAAGCCGATACCCAGAAACATGATTCTCCAAAACCTCATTCTGCTGATAGTTCTCAACGTAAACCGAAGTATCCATGTTTGATTTGTGATGATGAGCACTTCACCAAGGACTGTCCTCGACGGTCTGAAGTGAGTCGATTGCTCAAAGGATCCCAAGGAGCTCCGACCGTTCTTAAGGAACCCTTCCCTCAGCAGACTCAGATGGTAGAGCACCCTCAGTCCTCTGCTCCATCTGGTTTGCAAGTTTTCATGATGAAGGGTTCTACACCCATTTCTATTGCTAGTCGATCGAAAGATTATTCTGGTTCGCGTTAGGCAGTGGGGAAAGAGATCGCTTATGGTCCTCCTGCCCCTCCTATTTCTGTTCCTCTTGAGACTGAACAGCCTAACACTGAATCCGTTGTGTGGCCACCTTCTAAAGGTGTGCTCCGTAAGTCTTTGTATAATCCCAACGCTCGTGCCACTCAGCATTATAATATTGTTGAAGATGTGGCTCAGGCGTCGTCCTCAATGTCTGTATTAGAAGTACTTCAAAGTTGTCCTTCGCAACGGAAATCTTTGCTATCTGCGATAAGTGGTATTTATCTCGCCGATACTGGTTTGCTCACTTTCGATTTAGAGAATTTCGTCCTGCAACTCCCACACCAAATTACGCTCATCATTCAATTTGGTATTAATGGTTTGAATATTCACCGGGCTGTCGTGGACGAGGGTGCATCTACCTATGTTATGTCATCTACGTGTTGGAAAACCATTGGTTCTCCAACTCTTACCTCATCACCCAATGCCCTTGAAGCATTTTATGGAAGATAATCTAAACCTCTTGGTGTTCTCGCTAGTTTACCGATCACATTAGAAGGGAAGACAGTCAATGTCGAGGTTTAAGTTGTTGATGCAAAACTCAATTATATTCTCCTCGTCGGACACAGTTGGACTCACGCCATGTTGTGCATTTCGTCCACTCTCTTTCGTGTTTTGAAGTTTCCGCACAAAGGAAAGATTATTACTGTTGATCAATTGTCTTTTTTCACTTCTTCTTCTGAGAACAACGTTCCGTATTTGGATAAGATTCTTACTCCTTACGAGAGTGTAGGGCCAGGCCTTTTCAAGCATTCTTCCCTCATGGGTGTTTTCCCTCTTCCACCACCAAATACTGTTCAGGTCAACATGATTTCTCGAACCGATGACCCTTGGGTTATCCCTTCTCCTGAACAAATCGATTCGTTCGGCGATTCGATGCCTCTGAGTCTGATTGAAATTGATTATTGTGAACTCATTGCTGCATCGGATTCTGATCATGATTATGCTCCTTCGAGCGTAACTCTTGACATCTATTCTCAATCCCCTTGGCTTGGTGATTTCGATTCACGGGATCCTTTGAAAGAAGTGTTTCCTTCTGATGAGGATATTGTGGAAACCCTATCTCTCGACGATTTATCATGGGATGATAGTCATCATCGTTCCTCGTTTCTACCAAGCCTCGAAGCCATGTCTACTTGTCTTGAGCGTTTTGCCTCTCAGGTTCCTTCTCCTCCACTTCAAACACTTGTTCATGTCCATGAGGTTTTTTCAGAAGATAACTTGAGTAACATCACTCAGACGATGCCTATCGACATTTCCATTAAACCACGAATCGTCAAGAACATCCATATTGGGGTTACTTGTTCTTCGGATGAAGTGCAAGTCTATACTAGCCTTTTTTCATGAATTCCGTGATGTCTTTGCGTGGTCCTATGAAGAAATGCCTGGCATTAATCCTAGCATCATGGTACATGAGATTCCTACTTATCCCGGTTCGAAACCTGTTCGTCAGCGTCTTCGTCCGGTGCATCCTAGGAAAGTTGCTACCATTAAGGCTGAAGTGGAAAAGCTTCTCAAAGCTGGTTTCATTTATCTGATTCCATTGACAGAATGGGTCTCTAATATTGTTCCTGTAGATAAGAAACAGGGCACTATTCGTGCTTGTGTTGATTATCATGATATCAATCAAGCTTTTCCTAAGGATAATTATCCTACTCCTTTCATCGATCAAATCATTGACAACTGTGCCAGGAGCGAGATTTTTTTCCCTTATGGACGGTTTTCGGGTTATAATCAGATCAATATCCTCCCGACTGATCAACACAAGACTGCCTTTATCTATCCTTAGGGTACCTTTGTATATAAGAAGCTCCCCTTTGGTTTGAAGAATGTTGGGGCCACATTTCAGCGCGTGATGTCTTATGCCTTTCATGATATTCGTCACATCGTTCAGCCTTATCTGGATGACCTTCTAGCTCATTCAGCTAAGCGTAGGGATCATCTTGACCATCTTCGTCAGGTTTTTCTTCGTTGTAGACCCTATAACAATCGGCTTAATCCACACAAGTGTGTCTTCTGCGTTGATTCCGATAGACTCTTAGGGTTTATCGTTTCTAAAGACGAAATTTTCCTGAATCCTCTCAAGGTTGAGGCTATTATCAATCTCCCCTCTCCTTCCTCATTACATCAATTGCAAAGTTTACAAGGGAAAGCTATTTTCTTCGTCGTTTTATACCTAACTATGTCGAAGTAGCTAAAGGATTCACATGATTGTTAAATCAGGCGTTCCTTTTTATTGGGATAAGATCGCTCATAAATCTTTTGATGCATTGAAAACATTGTTGGTCAATGCTCCTCTCCTCCGCCCTCCGGATTATCATCGTGATTTTCCCTTTATTTGGCTGTCGCTTTCAGCACGATTGCCATGGTTTTGGTACAGGACGATGATGACGGTCATGAGCATGTTATTTATTACTTGTCTCGTAACCTTCTTGACACTGAAATGCGTTATGCTCACATCGAGAAGTTAGCGTTGGCCGTTGTTCAAGCTGTTCAACGTTTTCGCCATTATATTCTTTTGCGTACAGTGACAATGATTTCTAAGTGCAACCCCATGACCTACATATTGTCTCGACAATTGTTGGGGGGGAAAATACTCAAAGTGGATTGTTATCCTCCAAGTGTTTGATTTGGAATTTACTACTGCCAAATCTAAGAAGTCATTGGTCTTTGATGATTTACTTTGTTCTCTCCCTTCCGACTCCACTCCTTCTCGTTATTAGGACTTCATCCCAGACGATTCGCTTTTCTTGATTAGCACCCTCGATCCATGGTATGGTGATATCATCATCTATCTCCAAACTTTATCTTTTAGGTCTGAGTTGACGAAAGATGCCCGTCGACGCATCCGCCTTCAGTCACAACCTTATCGTATAGTTGGAGATACTCTCTATCGTATTGGAGTTGATTCCATACTTCGGCGATGTTTGAATCTTGAGGAAGCTGAGAGAGCTCTAAATGATTGTCATAGTGGCGCCTGTGGCAGTCACATGTCTGGTTATGCTACTGCAAAGAAGATTCTTCGTGCTGGTTATTTTTGGCCTTCTATTTTCAAAGACTGTATTGTCGCAGTTCGTAAATGTCATGATTGCCAAATTTATCAACGCAAGTTGCGTGTGCCACCCGTTCCTCTTCATCCTGTCATTACCATTGGTCCCTTTGCGAAATGGGGCATCTATTTTATCTCGTGTAACTCTCACTCGGTCAGGGGGCATGCTTATATTATCGTAGCCATGGACTACTTCACCAAATGGGCTGAAGCAATGGCTGCACTTGCCGCCGACGGTAAGACAACTGCTCAATTCATATTCAATCATATTATTGCCAAGTTTGGTGTCCCTCAAGCCATCGTTACCTATCATGGTTCCCATTTTTGGCATTATATGGTGGCGGAGTTGACTTCTAAGTTGGGTCTGTGTCGTGACAGCTCAACGCCGTACTACCCTCAAGCCAATGGCCAGGTTGAAGCTGTGAACAAAGTTCTTGTCACAATGCTTCAACATACGATTGGGGTCCACAAGTCAAATTGGCATCTCATGTTATTTTCGGCTCTTTGGGCGTACTAAACCTCAGTAAAGAATGCGATCGGGTTCACTCCTTTCCAGTTGGTTTATGGCCTGGAAGCTACTCTTCCGATTGAATGTGAAATACCTTCGCTCAAGTTGGTTGCTGAATTACTGCCAAATACTTTTCCAAAAGAAGAGTGTCTCCTCTATTTAGAAAGGCTAGATGAAACCCGCCACTTTGCTGCTCTCGTTATCGAAGCACAGAAAAAGCGGGTCAAAGCTCATTTTGATCAATCAGTTTCCCCTCGTTCTTTTGTTGAAGGAGATCTCATCCTCTTGTATGACCAAGCTCGTGATAAGTTGGGGGCAGGAAAATTTCAACCTATGTGGCATGGACCCTACATCATTAAATGTGTGTTGCATAATGGGGCCTATGAGCTAATTGGCTACGAAGGTCATCCTCTTGAACAACCCAGAAATGGGTTGTATCTCAAAAAATATTATGCGTGAGTCATTCATGCGTAATAAGTGTACATAGGTGTTGTTTTCATTTTTGTACATGTTTGTTGGTTTGATGTGCTTTGTGAGTGTTTTCCTGATTATTGGGTCTTGCTTATTGTGCAAATGTCTATTACCCCTTGTTGGTTTTGCGAATGGTGCTTCCCGCAGTACCAGGAATTTGTATTCGGTAGCCTAGGTAATTTATGATCCTGCTGGTGAGTTGATAGATCTGCAAGGTATTTGTCTAGGACGAACTACAAACAATGTCGCTGAATATAGCACTGTCAAATAATCATTATCATTATTCAGTTAGAAATCTGCACATTTTGAGATTGTATTTATGTATTCGTTTGTTGGAAAGACATTTTTATTTTATTACCTATCAACATATTCCTAGACGAATGAACACATTAACTGATACAATGGCTAACATTGTATTAGATAGACATTTGCATCATTTGTAAGAGCATCATCATATGTAAAAGATCCATGTAGGAAAATAAGATATATATATATATATATATATATATATATATATATATATATCGTGTACATCATAACTTCAAAAAAAATATGTGTGTTTCTCTTACATCCTGAGACATCATGTCTCTCAAATATGCAGATAAAATAAAACCTAGGTGTCTAATCAGCATGGTGCTCGTGATAACATGTCACGACCTGTACTAGCTGCCTCAACAAATGGTGAATTCGGCTGGGCACCCCTATGGTATGTCTCTAGTAGGCACGAGGAACATCATCCGGTATGTCTCTAGTAGGCACGAGGAACATCATCCGGTATGTCTCTAGTAGGCACGAGGAACATCATCAAAACGTGCATAATCCGGGACTCCTCGTGTGATCCCCTCTAGGTTGCACACTATCTCGTCTTCCTCGCCGCCCTCGCCTTGGGGGTCGAAATCGTGAGGGATTCCCCTTGCTATTGGTGATATATCGGCAGGTCTCTCTAGGCCAACATATGCATCACATGTATTTAATGTCAGAACATGCACTAAAATAAAAATAAAAAAATAAAGTAATAAAGTAATTAATTAAAAAATTAAAATAAAATAAAATAAAAAATCATAATACTCATAAAACTTAAAAATGAGTCTCACCCAAATCTTCATCCCAATCCTCTCCCTCCGAGAGTGGGAGGTAGGATCATCAGTGAAATCTGTGCCAGAGTAGGGCCAGTCCTCCATGACAATCAGTTGTCGGTGGAGCCAATCAAAGAATTCCGGTCTCCAGGACATCTGTTGACCGCCCCCTGCCCTTGGCATCAAAGCTGCCCATCGAGCCATCTGTGGTTCTCGCTGGTGGTGTCAGGACTATAACCTGCTGTCGCTAAAAAATGGGTAGTCGTTCCAAGAAGAACGATACCAGAATAGATCCATAACCGAATTGTTTCAGTTTGGTCTTCTTGTATTTGGTTAGTTGGCGCTTCATGTTTCTGGTCACGGCCTCTTCCCAGTTGTAGATGGTCGATGCCATGGATTCTAAAACAAGAAGAAAATGTGTCTTTTTTGCTTTGTGCGGTGCTTGTGATCTTGCAGCCCGGGTGATGGTATGCAATACCACGCGTAGTGTCAAATCTGGGATAGTTTGTATATCAAATTTCCCACTACCTGATCCCTTCCGTGCTCCTCGACATACCTTGTCAATCACCATGGTTATGTTTACCATGCAGGGCCGGGTGCCGGTTAGGATTGGTGTTGCACCCCTCCGTGATAATCCTGTGATGAAGTACATGTCAGAACATCAATCTCAAGTTCTTGATCCCGAAGGATGAACTTCTCTTGATTTTCGTCCCATATACTGATCACATACTGTAGTAATTATGTTTGGGCTCAGAGACATGGTGTTAGGAAGATTTTTTTTCAAAACACAGTTTCTGAGGGCTTCCATGACTCACTCATTTTCCATGGCTAGCTCATCTTCTTTGCAATGTTCCCGTTCTTTCCATTCAATGACCATTTTGCCTCTTTCTACCTACAAACACACACACATGAGTGGTATTAGTCGATTTTGAACCTTAAAACTGTAAATAATTGGGGTATTTGATGAGCATTTTTAGCTAAAAATGGTTTGCGCCAATGGGCGCGCCCTAGTGTTAAAAATCGGGCGGTTGGCATGACTCCGTGCTCGAAACCTGCGCCAACCGCGAAGCCCTAGTTTTTACATTTCTTCC
The DNA here is from genome assembly GCA_034641835.2 of Pinus albicaulis. Classification (NCBI taxonomy): domain Eukaryota; kingdom Viridiplantae; phylum Streptophyta; class Pinopsida; order Pinales; family Pinaceae; genus Pinus; species Pinus albicaulis. The sequence continues at coordinate 1,445,620,245 of CM076572.1, read as the reverse complement.
CCCAAAATTTGAAATTGACAATTGGAGGAAGCAAGAAATGACTTAAAATGATGAGAGGGATCTCAGCTCTTACCTGGAGTTGACGGATTTGCGATTGATCTGCTGGATTGGCCACTATCGTCGCCGCAAGATTGCACAATGAAATGGGTAACTACTGCTCCACAAGAGGTAAAAAGTGAAAAGTAATTATTTTTACCATTTTTGGCATTTTATAACTTTTTCACAACCCTAATTAGGTTTTAAGACATGTTTTCGATTATTTTATTATGTTATTTTTCGAGAAATAAGTTTTACACATGCCTCTTGTGCAGCAACAGGTTTTTCATGCGACAATGATGAAGTAACGAGTTATATTTTATACTTTTTCAGACTCTGTAAAAACATGAAAAAGTCACTAATGGAGTCACCTTTCAGCTCTTTTCTGACACTCTAAAATTGAAAAGATTGCCGAGATTCTTGTCGCTTTAAACTCGTTAAATGGCTATGAAATGATATCTACCTAGTATATGTTTAACCCTTTTTTGGGGTGGGATGGATTATTTACAAAAAAGGAATACCTTAGCCTATCACGACTAAGAGGTTCTCTCAGACACAGTTTTCTACCTTTTCAGATCTATGAGACTACCTACGAAAAGGGACTGATGGATTTTTATTTTCTGCCTTCTTTTCAAACTCTCTAAACATGAAAATATGCCGATTTCTCCCTTTGTCAGACTCGTTAAACCCTGATGACATCGAACTTCGTCACCATGACATTATTTTGAGTTCCTCCTTCCTAGGGCTCGTAAAATGTACTAGGTTGGATTTGTCCGAAGGACAAGCTTATAGTACAAGCATATGCTATCCCCTTCAAGCTTGTTTAAAAAAAAATACAAATTGGGGTACTCGCCATAAATGGTGGGGGAAAATGGAACCAAGTTTTAGTTATGTTGGTAGTATGTCGCTCTTAAACATGGCACTTGTCTGCATTCGTGTCAGGTTGGAGACATCTCATTTCGTCATTTTTGCCTTCATGGGTTTGGGTAATCTCTTTTGACCTCTCATCTGCTCTTTGCCACATCATCATGACCTCGGATCCTTTGATGTCAAATACTGCCAAATCCAGTGCCGTGTTGTTGATATGTTCAAGAGAAGTTAACCTCTGCAGTTGTCAACCTTCCTCTGATCTCCCGTTGGTCCTGGTCCACTTTCATCATGTTCCTCTATCTCGTGTCGATGATGTGGGAAACATTATGGCCCTCCTTCGACCAGGTCATTTCCTGTCGACTTCAACTCATTATCCAGGAATTTGATCTAGAGACTCCCTTCTGGTACCTTGGAGCCTGCATGCCTCAATGGCAGGTTTTTCGCATTCGACTCAAGGTTCACATCATTGGCCTTCGATCAAGTGATTCTGCGGATGTTCGACGTCAGATCACTTTTCAAATTTCGTAGATTGTACCTTTTTGTACCTCTAGGGCCATCGTCATCATTGGTGGTTTCTCTCACGTCTGTTAACAAATTTCATCATTGGCTGGTAATCAGACGATTTTCCTGCATGTTCGACTTCAGCTCATACATTTGCATGCTTGAAATTGTACTTGTTTGGGTCAAGATGGAGCGCAAGACCCTGGATTTTGTTTGACAAACTCCAAGCTGCGGATTTTTGTGGATTGTTATGACTTATTGCATGACTCTCTTTATTGGATGGCTGCGGCCATACCTGAGTCTATTTACTGATCCTTCCTGCTGGATGGCTATGCCTATACCTCAGATTTCAGTTTTTATATATTATATTATGGATGGCTGCACCCATGCCACATGATTCATGTATCACAGATATCAGTTGTATTTGTAATTACAGGTCTTCCGACAGTGGTGTTTGGTTCGAACGCGTTCTCATAAAGCATTTCACCCCTCCCTCTCTCTCAGACTTCATAATTTAGGGGGCATCTGTTACACAGCATTTTGTCATTGTCCCTGCAATCCCTGACACGCACATTGGAGGGTCATTTCTGTGACCAATACACAGTGTCATGCTTTGCAAATACCATCCTTACATCCCTTTTGATGAAAAAAACATTCTTCTTGTTGACATTTCCCTAAGCAGAGCTGTGAAAATCCCTATTTTTGCCTTGGCGCGAGTAGCCCGTTACATCCTCGCACCGACCAGGAAATTTAACATTGAGCTCGCGCCAATTGGCGCTCTGTTCTAGTTAGACACCCGGACCAAGCTGTTTATGGAATGTTTTTTAAAAATAGAGGCAGAGGTTCCATTCCAACCACCTTGGGGATGAGTCATTGGGAGTGGTTGAACTGAAACAACCACAGACTCCTTCCTTTAGTTAGTAGTTTCCACCTCCCTTGGAACTCTCCTAAAGGATAGGACTCCCTCCCACCTTTGTAGGGATCCCAACCTCCTCTCTTCCCTCTATATAATAAACTATCTCCTTTTGTAGAAGCTAGCTGAACACATTATAGAAAAATAGTTGAACGACTGAATAGCTGAACTAAGAGAATTATACTATAGCTAAGCTGCTAGAGGAGATAGAGTAAGAAATATTGTGTTGAGAGAGCTCGAGTCGATGACTTCTAAGAGAGCCTGAGTCCGAATTCCCTGACCGACAGTTGAGACGCGTTTTTTTTTAACCCCACTAGAGGATATCACGACGTCAAAGCATTGGTTGTACTCTTCCTTCTACTCATTAATATACGTGACTACTGTTTGATTCCACTATTGTGTTATGATGTTTATTTGATGCAACATGTTTAGCCCTCTTTGACTGGCTAATAGTTGTGAGTGAAACTATTCTATCATATATTGTTCTTATTCTTTGTCCTATGTGCAGGTATCTGAGCGTGATAGCGAACGGATCGTGACTTGCCAAGGTAGGAGCGAGAGACCACTACTCTTTCCGCAACATCGACAACGTTGGATTTAAGGTAGGTCAATCTACCATGTCTTTTGTTCATTCATTAACTAGGAAGCAACACTTTAGCGTGTCCTTTTGTTACTAGACCCACCTTAGGGCTAGAGGGATCGTCTTTGTCCGCAGAGAGGATTTACCTTCATAACACCCACTGCCCAACTTTGACCAGAACTTTGACTCGCTCTAACTTCTCCATACGGGCTCAGATTGAAGATTCGCTCACACCGTTGGAATCAGGGCGACGAGTAATTCAATATGAACCTGGTTCAAGATTCATCCGACCACTTTGGATTTTGACATGTCATCAACCCTCTTGGTCTCCTGAGGGTGTCTAGAGCCACCTGGATCAATCCTCCCCACTTAAGAGCTTTTGGTCCACCAAAATCATTAATCATGATCTGCAACTAATTTGTACCTTGTCTGCACCACACGTATCCTGAAATGTCACCCTTCATTCTCCTTCACCTTTGTCCTTCGAAGCCATGACTGATGAGCTGACACCTGCATCCTCTGCAAACTTGTAGTACAATATTTCAAAAAATTACATGCTTAACTGAGTGACCAATCTATGACCCAAGCATCCCATACTTGCCACGAGTTTATAACACATACTCGGTGGTCAAGTTTACATAAAAATGGAATCAATACCCCAACTATCAATACAAGGCCAAAACATTGTTGTTGCTTAACATGTGATGGAAAACACATTATCACTTTATTTTAAATTGCAACATATGATTTACAAAGTAAGTCCATGACACTCTACCACACCTAGAAAAACCATCTCTCACTTATCAAAGTGAGGTCATCTCTCTATGACACATTTGCTTGTCGAACAATTGTTTCAACCAGTTCCTGCACTGATGCTTTGTCCTTAAGGCGCTGCTCTGGATGGAGCCTCCAAAATGTGGCTCTTTGATGGCCACTTCGGTCGCAATGAATGCAATGAGTTTTCATACTCCATACTTGCTTTACCTTCTTCTTTTCCTGCGATGGAGAAGGCCTTTCACGCCTCATCCTCCTTTGTGCTGTCATTCTTTTCCAACACTTAGAAAAGACATGGTTATGTAATCCAAAAAAACTACATGTTTTTCGATGCCATGATCTATATTCATTTTTAGCGACACGCTTGTAATCAAAATGAACACTAGAATATTGAGATTTGTTATACCTTTCTCAGTTGTCTCTGGTGCGATCATGATGACGAGAGCTTGCTTCAACTCTTTCACTGCTATGTGTGCACATTGTTTCTGAAGCACAACAAAGGCTTGAAGAATTTCTCGATTTCTTCAATTGCGGGAAATCCCATCAATCTCTTTCCTTAATGGTTTCAACCATGCATTGGAAGATTCTAACACCTTTGAGAACTGTCCTTCAGTGTATCCCAAACCTGTGAAACGAGGTCTCTGCACAACCTCCAATGGCTGTGTTGTGGTGGATTCGACACACGGGTGTACGAAATCGCACGCGTTTAGAGAATGTGGTATTTTCTCTAAACCATAAGTAACAGGAAGTATCTGGGGGGAGCTCAGAAGTATAAGACTTAAAATGAAGTAATATACTAAAGTATGCTCTATTAAAAAACTAAAACTAAAAACACAAAAAGAAGCTATATAGAGAGTTCCAAATAGTAACAAGGTAAACAATGGATCGATGGCCTCTTCTTATTAAATGCTTGCAATGAAAACAAATCTTACCCACTTGCCAAAGGGCCTAGGCAGTGGCTCTAGGACCCTATGCAAGGATGTTTTTCCTTCAAGTTCTGCCTTCTGACGCAGTCTAACTCTCTCTCTCTGCTGCAATGGGCTAAGATTTTTGGGTGGCTAACAATCAAGTCCTTTTCTTCAGTTCTTGCTCCTTGGGTCACACAAGACACTGGTGTTGCTTGGGAAACTTTGGCCAGCATAACTTTGTGATCACCCACTGTTCATCTCTTTGTGGGTTTATATAGGTGAGATTTCAAACCTCCTTCCCTCCCTTGGTACATGATGGATGGTGACCCAAGGGAGGGGCATTATTCCATTGTGTGTTGAAATATGCCTTTGTGTGCTCACACAATGCCTAAGGGGGCACTAGTGCTGTCCTTAGGCGGCTTTCACATAAGGAGAAATTGTCCTTTGCTTGCTTGTGGTCTCAGAAAGAGAATTTTTTCCACTCCTAGGAATGCGCTTATCGGGCTCCAGTGCGCACAGAAGGCGCTCTTTTCGAAGGAAAAAGCGCGCATTTGAGCATTTATGACTAGTTAAAATTTGATGTTCTCAAAACCTTAAATATTTTAAATACTTTTTGATTCCATAATGTATCCCTGCCCTGTAAATCCTTAGGGTTAACATTAATTGATGTCGTCTTCTGCTGTACGATTTTCCAGTGTTAACAGTTGGCCCCTAATGTGTGAGGTCTAGGAAGAACTGTATAGCCGAAATACATTATAGTTTCTTTTTTGTATCGTACGCAGAGAGAGAGAGAGAGAGAGAGAGAGAGAGAGAGAGAGCGAGGCCAGTGTGTAGAATAGACAACACCTTGCACTGGTTCTGAGATAACCATGGCCTAAGGGACCCCCTGCAAGCAGACGAAATATACAATATATTTGCAAAATTTCAACGAGGCGGGCATGTCCCATGCTCGTGATGCTATGGCTAGTTAAACAAAATTGGCAGAAACATGTGTTTTCTGTGCCACTACTGTGGTAGTGATATTGGTGGTTGCTGACGACAATTGTTAACGCCCTCAGGGGAATTTTTTCTTTGATGATAGGTGGAATGTGGTACCCATATGCGTAATCTTGGTATGGCATATCACTGCGCAATGTACGCATATGTACTGGCTGGGACCTTCCCGTGTAAGCATTGTTGTCAGAGACGCTTATAAAGGCACGGGTCTTCGACGGATCTTGATCAAAGTGCAAAGGTTGTAAGGTATGATACCATTGTGACATGAAAGCTTTTGCTGTAGTCGAATGTCAGGAGGATCGATGACATCTATGGAAAATAATGTCTCCCATAGTGCCACTCGAGGATACCCCTTTGCATGGGGAGGGGTAATCCAAGGTACCGCTTCCTTTTTGGAAAAGAGGTGTTGATGTTGACAAAAAGGAAGCCTTAACAGAACCATAATGGGTTTAACATAAGTATGTTGGTGAGCGGTAGCTGAAAACGGATGATGGGGATTCAGTGGCCCGAGGTCGAAGTATATTTGAGCAGTTTGGCGGTAGTCATAGGTATTTCTGAAGGGAAAAATTCCTGGAGTCGTTAGGACCTCCAGGGCGGGTATGAACCGGCTATGATTGTCACAATGGTGCGTGCATGGGGGGTATGAAGTACTTCGACCAAGGGAGATGGGGGACTGCTGCCATGGGAGGAAGAGTGCAGTATGAGGGCGAAGAGGCGAAGGGCATTGTTTGTGATCTTTGTACACTTACCAAAAGAATAAAATAATGGGGTTTGGTTTGTACAAAACATAGAGATGGGTACCCCAAAACATGAAAGAGGGTCGCTCACTTGATGGTGTGAGGACAATGTTTTGTTGGGGGTAGGGGTCCCATTGGTTGGTCTCATGTGTGGGGTTGATGAAGCGGAAGATGTCGCAAATGGGTTAATGTTGATGGAGGTATGGTGGGCCAAATGCGGTGCGCGAGGTGCGCATTCGTTCTGCTTGTACAACCCAATCGTCTAGGAAGGGGGTTGGTTTAGATGGTGAACTTGACCTTATGCATGGTATATGGATGGGCATGAGGTGCTTCTCGGACTAAAAAATGGTATGGTCATGGCGTCACTTGTGGGGTGATGTATGGTCTACTTGGGATGACGATCGCCATGGAGGGGAGGCTCTACCGACCATCGCGGACGTTTATCATATGCAGGGTGAGGTGATGATAAACGTGGTCAGGTATGAGGACCCTATGGTTTATTTATGATGGAGAAATGATGTCAGGATATGCAAAGTTTTCTAGGACTCTATCATGCTGAGGGTAGAATGATACCTGCTCTAGAACTTTCGGTGGTGGGTGTTGTGAATGGTTTGCGGGTTCTTCCTGCAAAAAACAACTACCTCAAGTAAAAGCATCTCCTTTTCATTCAATATTATTGAAAAACATGAATTTTGGAAAGGAAGATGGGAGGGTGCATACCTGCTGGCGCTTGAAAAAATATTTCTTCAAGAGTGCGAATGTGTGGCATCGCCTCTGTTTGTTGAGAGCTTGTTACTTGGCTCCTAGTTTTGATTTCAGTTGTGGTTGCCCCTAGACTAAGATCACGGGGGAGGGTGTTGTCGGTTAGTGCCCCCCGTCTAGGATCTTCCCGAATACAGATTACTGCTGCCTAGGTGACCTTAGGTCAAAGACTTGACCAAGCTGTCTGCAGTGATCGATGTGCCTAGATCTCAAGAAGATGAGGCAACCAGGTTTCCTTTTCCCTGGTTGGTGTATGGTGGCTTGGGTGGAGGAGGGACAAATGGTTGTCGATCTGGTGACCTTCGTTCCTCTTGTAGGTGCCAGATGGTACGCGGTTCATTTCCAGATGCCTGGATGGAAGGATCCTTTTGATATGATCGCTCGACCGCATGTAAGGCCTACCTATATCGCGGGATCTTTGGGCAACGGTAGGTGTAGTGCCCGTATATGCCACAGAGGGCGCATGCATGATTAGTACGCAGCGGTTGGCCTGTAATTTTGGTGGCAAGTTCCTTTTTATGGAAATGTTGTTTTGAGGTGCCTGCCTCGCAGCCGAGAAGTGGTTTTAATTCGTCCAACTCCGGGCATATGTGAGTAGGGTGTCCTATGACATCACATATAGCGTAGGCTGATGACTCCCTCTGTATGGTGGGGATCACCACTTTCTTTCCTTTCTTGGCGATTTTCTTTATCGTGGTTGCCGGTTTCCAGTGGGGATTTCCCTTGCGGGTGCGGTTTTGGCTGCTACTTGGGTACGTTGGGGCTCCTTGGGCTAGGGGGCTATAACCCAAATGCAGTAATGTTGGTAGCTGGCATTCCTAGAGGGGGAACGAGATACCACACTGGGAATGCCAATGATATGTTGGGTAGTACCAGTGTTGCCAATACCTGTTGGGAGGTAAAGCCAGGAGGTGGTTATAGGAAAGGAGTTTGGGAGGCGACATTGACTATGGAGGCTATAATAGATGATGCCTCGATGTCGTTACTACTTGAGTCCATGTCCTGACTAACCTCGATGCTTGATGTGGACATCATGCACACCGGGGCCCCTGTGGCATCAGGTGATACTTCAGGGATAATAGGAGGATCTCCTAGGAATGAGCCTAGGACGAACGACGGTTTGAATTGGCCAGGGCCATATTCTTGATACCGTAAAATACCATCTGTGGTTGTGTCTACATAGGGTAGAACCATATCTGTGTTGATCAAAGGACACTTTTCAGTGTGCGTTAGCTGGTCTACTGTAATGATTCCATCCTCGTGGGGGAACATCATGATGCGAAAAACGGAGGATGCTATGGAAGACATGGCGTACATGTAGCTCTGCCCAAGGAGTATATTGTAATCCAAGTAAGCGTCCAAGACTTCGATGTCTATGTGGACTGTTTTTTCAGCTAAGCATACCGATACATTTTGGAAGAGACTGATGGGGGTCGAGGGACGACCGTCGTATGCTCTAAGAGTGATGACGGAAGGTTTGAGTTATGGGGCTCCTAACTTCTGCCATACATTTTTTGACATGATGCACATGGATGCACCCTCGTCAATGACACATCGGTGAATAGTGATATTCTATACCGATACTGGTATCTGGAAGGCGACCATGGAGGGAAGCCTAGGGGTGGCTTTGTCTAAATCAAAAGCCATCATGCACGTGTCAACAGGGTCGACGACGCCTAAGGCGGAAATTGGGGCTTTCCGCTGCTTCGGGCATGATTGCAGTACCTCTAAGCGGACATAGCAGCAAGTGATTGGGCTAAATCATCTACGATGCTATAATTGTGGGATGCTCTAGAGTAGTTACCTAATCACCTATTAGGCCCTTTAACCATTTTTGGCAATGGTTCCAAGGGAATCTTTGGAATGGTCAAAGGTGCAGTCGGCACGCTCGTACTAGCCCCTGACGTACTGGTGTTTGGTGGGGTGTCGTAGCTGTGATTCCGGGATTGGAAAAACATTTCTTCGCCAGCCATGTAAATTTCATGGTTGTTTTTCTCATAATCGTTGGGGTTTTGTTGCTGAGTGTTGTTTGTTCCTTGATGGGGGAAGAGTTCTTGCATAACTGCAGTTGTCTGGGAAGATCCTCCTTGTCCTCGGTTACTCTGAAGCTTTTTAAGCTCAGGGAGTTCAGGACAGTGGTGAGTATAGTGCCCGTACTCACCACATATAGAACAAGAATGGTTTGTTCGTAGAGGTGGCCGCTTGCATTGCTTTTGGGCATTGCCTGACTCCTGGTTCTGGTTCCGGTTGGAGTTGTTTCCCGGTCGGGGCCGTGGTGGGCACTGTTGGTTGCTGCTCCCCTGTCCAGGGTTCCCTTTGAGTTTGTTTTTTACCTTTATTTTGACCATGTTAGGAGGGTAATTCTCCTGATCATACTAGTGTGGTTGATTTTGGGACGACTGCACAAAATTCACCTGTGCATTGTTTTGCGTCGGTGGGTTATGTGCTTGGGACTGAGCATACTGTTGTCCCATGTTTGCACCTGGCCGTTGGGGGGGTTTTCTTTCGTCAGTTTTTCTTCCTGCGTACTGGGTCCCCTCGGCCAAAGGGTAAGGTCCTCCTTGGTGATACGCTGGCGCCCTATTAGTCAAATTTTGCTGCTGCATATTATGACTTTGAAATCCGGGTTGAGACATGTTCTAGGTAGACCCATGTGTGTAACCGAGATCCTGACTGCTTTTGCCTAGGTACCCTTGGGTCATTGACCCAATAATTTCGTTTGCAGAGTTCGACGCGCCTGGAAATTCTTGATAAGATTGCAAGTGCGGGGCGTTAGGCAGGATATTGTATAAGTATCTTGATTGCGTATAGATCAATTCAGTTGTTGGGCTTTACTGATTGCGTCCTCTTCAGATGTGGGGTTACGTTGCGCCACATCCTTTGAAATCTCCGCCGTCAGAGTTTTCAAGAATAAATCTAAAAGGACTCAGTCGTCGAGTTGCGCTTTGCATAAGATACGACGCCGTCTCCACTCATGGAGGTGTTCAGAAATGTGGGTAGAGGGGGATTGTCTGAAATGAGTGAGTAACTCCATTCCCAATTTGTGGTGAATGGTTAGCTGAAAGTATGTGAGGAACGCAGTAGCGAGGGCGCTAAAGGTTCCATGTGAAGCAGGGGGTTGCTCAATGTACCATTTCGCGACCACTCCCATTAGAGTGCGTTGAAACAACCTCAATCGAATAGAATATGAATGATGCTATTCGATGAGCACCACAGGTGAAAGGTCATTATATGATTCCCTGGGTCTTCCGCTTGCTTGCCTTCAAACTTTGGTATGTCTGAAGGAAGCTTCGTGGGCATGGGAGGCCAATTGGGGTCGTGTGCGATGGGGTCATTGGTGAGCTTGGTTAAATCTGGTAGATTTAACACCGCTAAGAAGGGTGACTGAGAGGTTGACGCCATGGCAACATGTGAAGACATGAAGTTCTGGTTAGAATGAGGGTTAGTCTGTGACGTACCTAGTTGTGAATTCAGCTGGCTTCCCGTATGGGATGCACTCTTCTGCCTCCCTAGGGGACGAGGGGGGAGTGATGTGCGATGTGGTGTTGGGAGACAGACTAGGGTTCCCAACTAAGGTTGCTCCAAGAAAGGAGGAACCAACCACTGTGGCAACGTTCTGTCTTTGATGCCTAAACAGCGAAAGACCTGGAACCCCTCCCGTTAATGGGGGGAGGTCCAAAAGACGCCTGGACCGACGAGGTTCCGTTGGAACCATTTGAGGGTCATCCAGGTTGGATTTTGGAAAGAAATTTTTAGGAGATTGAGTCTGTGATCACGACAATTTTATGGCCACATACATAGGACAAAGCGAAAATGAAATGAATTTTCCTTTAACTTAATCTATGTGAGAAATCAAGCAAAAAATGGTTTTGTTTGTTTGCGCGTGATACTCAAAAAATCCTAGAAGACCTAATAACGTCCTCACACACTCAAAAGTAACTGGGCCTTGAGAGGATTTCTTGCGAGTGCTTGCACAACGTCCCGTAAGAGCTGGCGACGCCCCCAGTCAGCCGAAGAGAATCAACCAAGGTAAGGGTAGAGGGTCTAGCGCTTGCCTGCACCGTCACCTATAGGGTAAAGGATGCCCTATTTTTGGCCACTAAGAATCACTGTCCCATGTGAGCGTTCGAGTCTTGGGCTTCTTGGTAGTCAGCTAACAGTACCGAGTATCAGCCGGGTCAGGTAGCCCTAACTTATACCGCACGCACTGCACCTAAGCCTAACCCCCTCTGAATCGGGTCTCTGCCGCGCTCGGGTTTTCTTTTTTGTGGGCTGATAGGTGGATTTTAAAGCTCCCTAAAAACACAACTTCTATGTTTCAAATGTGAAGCGTGATCAAGGCGGCTTATTGGATGCTTACCCCCTTGATCCTAACTTAATCTATAATTTCTCTTGTGGCTCATGTGGGGAGAATTTAGTGAGTTGGTTTAAGTTATTTTTAGGTGGCATTCTTTTCTTAGTGGGTCAATGTGTGTGAGCGTATGGTGAACAATCTCATAATTTGAACATATGGATATCGGTGATCCTTTACAAATGTCCCCTAGTTAAACTATGTGACGTTGTTCCTTGCTCAAATAAAAATCATTTGCGGATAATGGGCCGCTTCCAAAACCTCCTAATTAGTCTATGTGAGTGACTAAAGGGAGATGGCGAATCACACATGTAGAGTGTTCATATGCTTGTCTAGGGTCACCCAATGGTGCAAAGACAACAGAGATTACTTGCTCTAACTTGCGATTCAATCCTAGTCCCGCAATTTCCTAAATGCAAAAATTGAAATTTAAACTAAACAATTTCTACACTAGCTTATGCATGTGTGGTCATGAACCACTTACTTGGACTAGTTAAACTAAGTGTGCATACCAAACTTTGCAAAAAACATAAATTGTTCGAAAGCAATGGTTAATTTGCCCCCTACTTAAGCTATGTGAACACTTTTTGCAAAAACCAACTTAAATGAAAACTAACTAAATGCCTACAAAAAGCAGCAAAAATCAGTTCTCAGAAGTTGTGGGGTATCAACACAGGTGTTGGCAGATACATTAGGGGCTGCCCAACATACTTACAAGCAGAAAAAATGCATAAGGTAGGGAGAAAAACTCTCTCTGAAAATTGCGCGCAAAAACCTTTGACAGGTGCGCTTTCCTGCGCGCAGGTCACCTCTAAACGCGCGCCCTGCACGTTTGTGTGTAAAAACAATGCGCAAAATTCCTGCAAGTAAAAAAAATATTAGGAGCTGCCTTCTTCAGTCTCTCACCTCAGTGAGTCTAGGGATTGCAAGATGGGTCAGAGGACTGTCAGCTCCACTCCAGCATAGACTAAGGGTGTCCTGCAAAAGATGGCACAACCACATAACCTTGAAACACGTCAATGGAGTCACCAATCCTGTTGTGATGGATTCGACACATGGGTGTACGAAATCGCACGCATTTAGAGAATGTGGTCTTTTCTCTAAACCATAAGTAACAGGCAGTATCTGGGGGGAGCTCAGAAGTATAAGACTTAAAATGAAGTAATACACTAAAGTATGCTCTGTTAAAAAACTAAAACTAAAAACACAAAAAGAAGCTATATAGAGAGTTCCAAACAGTAACAAGGTAAACAACGACTCGATGGCCTCTTCTTATTGAATGCTTGGAATGAAAAAAAATCTTACCCACTTGCTAAGGGGCCTAGGCAGTGGCTCTAGGACCCAATGCAAGGATGTTTGTCCTTCAAGTTCTACCTTCTGACGCAGTCTAACTCTCTCTCTCTACTGTAATGGGCTAAGATTGTTGGGTGGCCAACAATTGAGTCCTCTTCTTCAGCTCTTGCTCCTTGGGTCACACAAGACACTGGTTTTGCTTGGGCAACTTTGGCCAGCATAACTTTGTGATCACCCATTGTTCATCTCTTTGTGGGTTTATATAGGCGAGCTTTCAAACCTCCTTCCCTCCCTTGGTACATGATGGATGGTGACCCAAGGGAGGGGCATTATTCCATTGTGTGTTGAAATATGCCTTTGTGTGCTCACGCAATGCCTAAGGGGGCGTTGGTGTTGTCCTTAGGCGGCTTTCACATAAGGAGAAACTGTCCTTTGCTTGCTTGTGGTCTCGGAAAGAGACTTTTTTCCACTTCAAGGAATGCGCGCTTATCGGGCTCCAGTGCGCGCAGAAGGCGCTCTTTTTGAAGGAAAAAGCGCGCATTTGAGCATTTATGACTAGTTCAAATTTGATGTTCTCAAAACCTTAGAGATTTTAAATACTTTTTGATTCCATAATGTATCCCTGCCCTGTAAATCCTTAGGCTCGACATTAATTGATGTCATCTTCTGCTGTACGATTTTCCAATGTTAACAAGCTGAATCATGCCTTGGCCATTAACGCCAAGTCCTCCTCCTTTGTATCTCATCTTGGTGAGGAGTCTCATGCCAGCTCCTGTAAGGGGTATCTCCACATTTACCACATAAATGATAGAATGTGAAGATGAAATTGAAGAAACATCAACATTGTTTACCTCGGATGGTGATTCAGAAAGAGGTGATGATGGCTTCTTCAAGCCTTTGTTGCGCTTTAATTCCTCCATAGCCTCTTCCGCGACTCACAACTGAAGCTGCAATCTTTGCTTATCTGCTTTCTATTCTCGGAGAAGCCTCCTTAATTCAACATCCTTTGCTTGAAGGCTCTGGTCATTGCGCTTCAATTCTTCCAAGGCTGCCTTTGTTGCTTGCAACTAAAGTTGCACTCTTCTTATCCTCTTTCTCTTCTCGTAGAAGCACTTTCAATTCAGTGTTATCTGCTTTAAGGCTATAGCTGATCTCCTCATTCAATGATGAGAATATGATGAGGGTGAGGAACATTCACTGTAAGATGTGGATGAAGCATCACTTTCTTCTTCTTCTTCCTCTCATCTCTCGTAAGTTGCATACATTGTGTCCACCATTTTGGACATCCTAAGCATGGCCTCATACATGTCTTTGCCATCCTCCATTACTGCACGTTCAATCGTTGTTCATGCTCGCAATTCGCATCAACAAGAAGACCGCTCTGATACCACTTGATCCGGGTCTGTCAGCTACCAAATTTACCCATGGTATTTTAGTTTTGTGATGTTGTTAGAATCACATTTTAAAATAGCATAAAAGAACACACATGCATATATAATTAAGAGGAAAACATGTCAACAATCACACAAAAAAACTCAAGACGTTTAATAATGGAGTTCGTCCAATGTGGACTACGTCTTCGGGCCTCGATGTCTCGATGGTGTTTGCCACTTCATTTGGTGCTAGAAATGGTGATGATGTACATGGACATTGTTTACTTGTCATACAATGAAATGTGCATTCAACACGAGTGGCAAAGTCTCTCCACGAGACGTTCCACTACAAGGAACTCTCACTCATAACAAACTTCTTATTAGCATGAAAAACTCACACATGGTGACAAAGAGTATCCCACCATCAATGCAACAAAGGGATCTCAGAACATAAATGACCATCCATGATGAATACATATCACATGACATAAACATCAAGATTTTGCATCATACATCAAGCAGGAATCAACACGACATAAAACAACTCACAACAATAATAAATGAAGTACATGGCAACAACACTTCATTTACCTCAACTCTGAAGTTGAATGAAGAATAGAATGCTCAGCTGCTGGATCTGAATGCACCATCGAAGTTGTGGTGTCGAATGGCATGAAATCGACTATCCACATGCTAAAATCTGATATCATCATTCCAATAGGGAAAATGGCCAAAAAATCGAGACCTTTGTTGCAGAAACTGACATCGTCATCAGATTCCCATCACCGAGAGGTGTAAAATCGATATAAAATTTGTCCAATTTGGACACCGGACAATTCTGGCCCCTCTGAAAATGTGGCTCAGATCATGGTTCCACTGCCTCCCTGAATGGGTCAGGGCTCCACCTGCAATAAAAAAATAATCCAACCTCAAAATCCACGCTCCTCCTCTGTTGGGGTTGAATGGAAAATTTAAGGTTTAAATAAATAAGTTGTGCGAAGTTTTCAAATCCCAATGGGCTCGCAGAATGGTAAATATGGTAATTAAGAGAGGAGAGGTTCGGGGATCAAATCCCGCCTCTCCAAAATTGGGCGTGCTTTGATTTATTTTTGAGTGCTTCCAATCTTATCACATAACTGCTGCAATATATTTTTTAAATATAGTTTGGAATGGGGCTACCCCGGTGTGGCTGGGTCGGGCGGGTTCGAGCCCTACCAACCCCGATCAATAATCACCGAAATGGAGGTGGTTGATAAATGTAATGGGTAGGGTCCGCTCCACGCGGCCTCGTCCCAAACCTTTTAAAACATACATTATATATATATATCATCCAATGTGGCTATACCGTGGGCGGAGGGGGTGGCGAGGGTCATGGCCTGGCAACCAAAATTGGATTTACAATACGATATGGTCGATTGGGGGGGGGGGGGGGGTGGGTGGCGGGGTTGGTTGCCCGCCACCCCATTTTAATATTTTTATTTTATTTTATTTTTCGTTTTTATATAACAAATAGGTTGTTTTTAACTTTAATGAAAATAAGGGTCATTGGGCAAATTAGTGAGGCCACAATTTCACCCTTTTTTGGGAGCTGGATTCCCTGCAAGTTGATGGTGAATTTGTGGGACACTTAAACCTGGCCCACTGCCCAACTTTGGTCGAAACTTTGACTCGCTCTAACTTCTCCATACGGGATCGGATTGGAGATCCGTTCACACCGTTGGAATCAGGGCGACGAGTACTTCAGTATGTACTTGGTTCGAGAGTCATCCGACGACTTTGGATTTTGACCTATCACGAGCCCTCTTGGTCTCTTGAGGGTGTCTGGAGCCACCTGAACCATTTGCAGTGAGGCCCTTTGCAAGATATAGAATGTCTTTTAGGCCCCAACCACCCCACTTTTTTGGAGTGGAAATATGAGATCAAGTAACCCATGGGCGCACCCCATCCTCGTTTGATCCCGACCCCAAAAATCTGGAACAAAGTTTTTGAATTGATTCAATGATGCCTTTTGGAACCCATATCAAAGCCATCCAATAGACAAGTATGGCTTCCAACACTGACTTAATTAAAAACAATATACAAGCCCGAGAAAGCCATTTGTAGCTCCAATGCTTCTGTGTTTTTTCCACTTTTTCCACAAGCCAAAACCAATCATTTACCTTGTAGCAATTTGGTTTTAGGAAGAAACTGAGATATTTAAGGCCTTCCTGTAATGATTTGGCCTGGAAGGGGAACGATGTTAAGAATCTGTTTCTATCCATTATATTGAGCCTCACAATTGTTAAAGTAGATTTATCCCTATTGATCAACACCCCCATGGATTTAAGAAACAATAAAAGGGCCTCGTATATGGAATCCAGATTCTATCTTAATCCATTATAGAAAAGCATGATGCCGCCAACAAACAACAAGTGTGTAATATGAAAATTTTGTGCAACTTCAATACCACAAAGAGTACCCTTTTACATGCATCCAATAATAGCATGTTATGCCCCTCAACTGCCAACATGAAGAAGGGGGGATAATGGACAACTCTATCTCAAACGTGATGTGAATGAAAGAAAGGGGAAGTTGCACCATTTATAAGTACAACAAAAGACACTGTGGATATACATGACATGACCCAAGTGATAAAGGCAATTCAAAACCCGGATGAGCAAGGAGTCAAATATAAACTAGCTAATGCAACCATATGCCTTAGACACATCTAATTTGATTAAAGTACCTCTCATGTTCCTAATTCAAAGCATATTTTTTACTAATATATATTATAATATTAATTGTAAGTTGATTCCATCTTAAATAACATGAAATTAAATTAAATTAAAAATAAATATATTATATATACAAATAATCCAAGGAGGCTACTTTTTCACACGGAAAAGAATAGAAAATCCAGTATGATTTTGATGAAATCACAAGGCCTTCACTTAGGGACTAATACCATACCACGTGCGTTCATATTGTGAGATATATATTTAGGAAAAAATGACATAATATGTTAAACATACAATAGGGGGTAAAGGATTTTTATATTGACAAGTATAAAAAATGGATTAATAAAAAAAATATAAAGGGGTATAAAAAATGGATACCTACAATATCTAGTGAAAGTAGGAATTTCTTAAATTTGGAAGGTGTACTGGGTTCATATTGGTAGAGGGTTAAATAATGTGTTTTTAGAGGTATTTTCCAATATGTAGTCAAATTAGGGGTATTATTTAGTTTGCCACGAACACACGTGATATGCCAAAGGTTCATTCAGTGAAGCCCCCGTGGATGAAATGCGGTGGAGATTATTGAAAATCCAGGTTATATGGGTCAAGATTCATAATTTTGGGTGCCCCAAGGGTTCTTGATGGTGGTGAATCTATTTCCACCATAAAAAAAGTTTCAAACATTCCCACGGTCGAATTTATGGAAAAAAAAATCACTAGATCTCGACGAGAAATTGGCGGTTCAACGAAATCGTTGTCTTATTAAACAACCCCATATATAATATCTTAAAAAAAAACAATTAAACCCATTTAAACTTAAATTTCAAACATATAAAATAATGTATTCATGTATAAATTATTTTAATGAAAATAATAATAATAAACGATTAATTTTTACGCTGGAGGCGTTCTCTTTATGAGATTGGGTGGGCAAACACTGTTCACTCCACCCAATCAAAAAGCTTTCTTATCACCCTTCGAACCAATCACATATTGACATGTGTAAACAAAATATTGGGTGGCAGTCCTCGATTTCTCCACCACCGTCCTGGCGATTCTTGCACTGCACATCTATTTTGGGTTGCTTGTTATTGCCCGAAATTTAATTATGAGATGTTGGAGATCCTCCGCAGGCTGGCAAGTGTCCAGCACAAATAAGAACACGGGCCCCCTAACCGCTTATGTCTATTACGCCCCTTAGGCAGGCCAATGACCAACCTATTGACCAAAAGATGAGGGAAATCTGGAGGTGGAACTGGGGATGGCGTTCCTGTTGAAACAATACTTGACAGTGTTGTAAGTGGGGAAGAGCTCGCCTGGGAGATTTTGTTCGTCCATGGATGAGTAGGAAGGGGGGAAAGAATTGCCGTGGAAGCACAAGGGACACATCCACAACTTTCCCTGGTAATCGACACGAGCGTAGGGGTTTAGGATTCCGTGGCAGGACCTGCAGAGGGGAGGGTCATATGGGAGAAGTGGGATTGGGAGCGGCTTGTGGCTGATTCTCCTCCGCCTGCACCGCCATCAGGGGCTCTACTCAAATATCATCAATTTGGGATTCAAGATTACCAGGTAAAGCAGGGGCCGTGTCTATTATATTTGGGAGATCCAAATTGATGCCACGAATGTGCGGGTGTTCCTCCACAATCATGGATATGGCCGATCTCGTTCCTCCTGCAGCGTCCACCAGCATATTTATATTCTTAAACCCATTATCATAAACCTTCACAACTGAAGCCATAACCGCACAAGTGTCGCTGGCAAGAGCCCTATTGAAAATCTCATTTTCTTGAGGATAGGTCCTGAAATAATCCCATGCGTTCATACCGAAAGCTTTGCTGAATGCGAGGCAACCTTCCATCACAGTTTTGTGCAGACGCTGCAATCCTTCCCAGGGTACCTTATTGGTGGCTGAGAACACTAGAGGCACACACGAATATTCGTTCTGCGCTGTTATTAGTTTGGAAAGGGCAGTGAGGCCATATCTGTATTGCTTAAACTCTACAGCTCCCCCATCGTGTGAGGTCTCAGTGAAGACATTGTAGGAAGCCAAATATTTGAGAAGGCGAAACAAGTATTCCAAGTGAGGTGCCTTCATATTCGTGTTGCACGGTGTGGATGCTGCAATGTGAGAAGTGATGTCCTCTACAGAGAGAGTGCGACATTCACCTCCACAATGATTGATGGCATCATTTAAAATATGTCATTTCACAATGAATTTGCAACAATGACCATATCTATGAAGCTCACTTTTATAATTACCTATAGCTTCGCTTTATTGACTTTGGTATAAAATCGCATGGCTCTCTGGATTTTGTATTCAGACTCAAAGGTTTGTATATATCTTCATGTATGAATTTGGGGCTTGGTCAAATTTGCATCATCACAATGATACGATGCATTATGGATTGGCATTGTTCATTATATAATCACAATGGCTTGATAATAAGGATTAAATCTATGGATGCAATTTTTTGACAATCACGACTCGTCGGAGTTATGTGGTTCCTATTTATCGTTTGACAAGACACATATAATATGATGTCTATTTTTAATGTTGGTGGCTTATGAATATTGACTATGAAAAGCGGTCTTCGTAGAACTGACCTGAGATGTCATCTTGTCATACTATTAGTGTTGTATCGATGGTCGTTAAGGATGATATCAATGAAGATGAGTTGTTGTCATTAAAGACCAGGAGTCTCGCAGCTTAACAAAAGAAGAAATTGACGCACCAGAATTTTGAAGAAATGTGGCCAAAAACTTAGAAAGCGGCAAATTATGGTCTTGGAAAAGGCGTACTGATAAAAGACATAATATTCAAAAAGTCAATTTGCAAGAAGTTCCTCGTAACTATGGAAGACAAAGTTGCGTGTAATTTTTTTATGTGCTTCTAAAAAGGATCTATAATGCAATTAGTGTTTTATAGCTGGATTTTATATAGCGGGATGAGAATTTTATAAAGTCTTATTTATTTATTTATTTTCATTATTAGCAAGGAGCTCTATGATTTTCCTATTTGATCTAATGTATGAGGAAGTTCATGAATCCATTTTGCATGCTTTTTAAGTGCAAAGGGTTTCTTTTCTTTCATTTTCGCTCTTCATATTTGTCATTTGTTGATTCTTATCCCACCTTGGTACTTTCTCCACTTCTCATATGTCATATAATAAAGCATAGGATGAGAAGGGAGCACGAAAAGGAAGGATACCATCATTACTATATGTTAGTGTAACTTTATTTTTAAATTTAACCTCCTATTACATTCTCTAAAAAATATATAGAAACTAAAATTTCCATATATTTCACTTAATTATTGTTTTCTACATTCCCCACTCCCCGACCTTATTTTGCACCTCTCGATGCAAATGCTAGTTTTAAAATATTTGATAAATTCATATTTAAATAGATATAAACTATGGGCCTGAACATGCCTCCGGAAGTATCTAGTAAGAGTGATAGGGCCCTTAAGAACATTCCCCACTCCCCGACCTTATTTTGCACCTCTCGATGCAAATGCTAGTTTTAAAATATTTGATAAATTCATATTTAAATAGATATAAACTATGGGCCTGAATATGCCTCCGGAAGTATCTAGTAAGAATGATAAGGCCCTTAAGAACCACCAATAAATTATTCCAAATAACATGGTTTTCCTTAAATAACGGTGACAAGTAAACCTACATTCACAATAATAACCATAAAAAATCCACACTACTTTACCATAAATTTTACCATTTATAAACATAAATAAATATAATCTCATTAATACAACGTAGTGATCACAACCTACTATCTTGTCCACTTGCCAAAAACAATAAAAATGGCATAAAGTTGCATTTAAATTATTAAGTAGTTAATAAAAATAAGAACACCGAAAGTTGTTTTCAGATTATCAGGATGGAAAATGGTGGGAAAACAACGCAGCCTAAACCCTAAACCCCAAATACCCTCTCGCCTCTGAACCCTAAACCCTAAATGTCTTCTCGACTTTAAACTCTAAAGAGTTTTTCAAGCTCAATCTATCTATTTAGTTCATATTTTTCGTTGTGTGCTTTTACAGTTTGTGGCGAACGTGATTATTCTCTTCCGTGGAGCGTAATCGATCTGCAATATTCGGGCGCCGTTCGTGCTTTCTAAGGGAGGAAGAAGAGATATTTCGTCCATCTTCATGGAGTTTTGGGGTATTCTGTCGGCCCTTTACTTCAGAATCATATTCACGCGTTATTGTGTCTGGTATTATGTATGCTGCTTAAAGGTCGAGGGTTTAGGGTATCAGAATTGTGTAAATGTGACGTGGATGAGATACTGAAGTCTTGTTTGAACAGTCATGTTTTTGGTATTTTGGATCTGTTTCTCATCGGCGTTTTTTCTGATAGCAGTGTTCTTAAATCCGTCTGGCAGTAAATGATGAAACCCTTGAGTTCAAGCGCATGTATTTGATTCCGGTAGCTCTTGTCAAAGTCCAAACTCTAGCCAGTATGCTGCTTTTTATTCCGATCTAAGAATGGTCTGAGAATATTATAAACCGGGAAAAATAAATGCAGCCAATGTCCTGAAGTCCTTATTTATAATGCTGGAAGTCATGGTACTTTTAAGTTAGGGTTTTGGAATCCACAAATATCTCGGCTATAGTATTTGATTTTATACGCTTTAAAAGATAATGGCCGTTGGCGGCTGATATATAGCTTTCATCTTAACCTGAACTTTTCACAGACTGTAGTTTGATATGATAACACTTGTTTGTTCGGTTTAAATGACATTTCGATATTGCTTAGATTCATGTGTGTTGTGTTTGATACTTAACGTGATTGTAGCTTTCATAGACATTACCGTGTTCTTGTTGCTTTTCTTTCTCCAAAGAAATTTGGAGTGTATGTTGGTGTTATTATTTTTTCTTTTATTCGAAGCAGTTTGCTATTCTCCGTTGTATTCACCGTTTAACGATGGTTGCATTTTGAGTTGTGAATATTTATGCTTACGATTGCTTTAAGGGGGCGTTTGAAGCCGACCTGGTCTATAGGGCCTCTCTCTTAGAACAAATATGGTAAATTGAAAAACTGATTCAATTATCCTTTAAACAAAAAATTGGATTGATGTTGGCTTTTCAAGATCGAGATATATATTATTGCATTTTATTTTTATATTTGTTTTCTAGGATAGGCAGCAAGTGTTTTCCCATCGAACTTGTTATACAAATTGTACCATTTCTCCCTTCCTGGAGGGCTTTGTGTCGCGTGTCCTCCGTCCAGTTCTGCTGTGTAGGTTTTGAGTTTATCATATTTTCAACGTTCCTGTTCATTTTCCAGCTTGGCAAATATGCTAGGCAGTGTTTACGAACTAGGTTATGTCGTTTGTATCTGAGTGGTCAAAATCTTATCTCTGAGATACCTGGCATGCTTTTTTGAATAAATAAAATAATATTGTTTTTGTCATAATCTCAGGCGTTGAAGTGAAGTCTGGAGAGGCTTTGGCATGTGATCCTGGGGATGAAAGATACCTTCATATGTCCCAGGTAATGCGAGTGGAATTATTCTCCGTAATCATTAATTTATGTAACTTGATTGTTAAGATAAAACAATGATTTGCGGCAATAACTTGTTAACGGGATGGAAAATGAGTTTTCAGAATTTTTTTTAAAGTTTGCAAAATTGTCAGAGATAAGAACTGCCAAAGAAATTGTTGTTGATCTGAAAATAAAAATTTGCTAAATTTTTAAAAGATAAATTCTAAAATATAGATGGGCAAAAAAGTCACTGAGTGTAAAAATTCATCTTTTAATTTGTTGAATAACTGGAGGTTGTAGGGACACTACTTTAGATTTCAGTTTAGTGGTATTGGGTTAATTTCTTATCGTGATATAAGTAATTGATGCAGGCTGCCATTGGGGATAAAGAAGGCGCTAAGGAAAATGAAAGGGTCTCTTTGTATGTCCACGTGGATGGGAAAAAGTTTGTGCTTGGGACACTGTCCCGTGGAAAATGTGACCAGATTGGACTGGATTTAGTGTTTGAGAAAGAGTTCAAGCTCTCTCACACATCTCAAACTGGGAGCGTATTCGTATCTGGCTACACTACAACAGAATATCCTTTTAAGAGTTTATGCAAATAATCCTGTATTTCTCGTTTATTGCTATACTTGATTTTATAATCCTCGTTCTTCCTTAACAAGTAGCACTCATGAAGCCCTGGATGGATTTCCGGATGATGAAGGTAATCAAATGACCTTTAACCATGTGCCTAACCTGCATTGATCTTCTCTATTTGTGTTCATGGTATTTTTCTGTCTTCAACTTAACCTGAATTTGGTGACCACAGACCTCGAGTCATCGGAAGATGAGGAAGAAGAATTAGCTCAGACAACGGCCTTAACTGCAAAGGAGAATGGTGGTGAGTTAACTGTTTATTGCATTCTTTTCATGTCTTGAAAATGGAACGCTGTATGCAGAAGTTTTTTTTTCCTTTATTTATATGTGAAAATAAGATTTTTTGGTTTTTTCAATTTAGGCAAACCTGGAGCCAAGCCTGTGAAGCCTGAATCCAAGTCATCTGTAACTGATAAAGCAGCAGCTAAAGGGAAGCCAGAGGTGAAGCCACCAGTCAAAAAGCAAGAAGAAGATGATTCTGATTCTGATGATTCTGATGAGGAAGATGAAGATGAAGACGATGATGAAGAGGGCGATGATGATGAGGTTTCACTTTTCTCCATTTACTTCATTGTTGTTGAAATCTCAGTGGAATTTCTTTCAATAACTATAGAAGAGAAATCCTGAAGGATTAGTTTGGAAGCATTGTTTGTTAGGGTGTGTGGACAAGGGTTTGGATCTATTCTGACTCTTTTGGAAATGGGATGGGGTACATGAGCGGAGCACATAACAGTTTATATAGTTTTTCCAAATAATATCTTGCAGGATTCCCCTTGCTTCCCTAGAATGTCCAGATGGAGGGTGGCTCAATGCCTAGCCATGTAATTGCCAGCTAGGACAGGGCTTTGTAACCCAATGGAACCCGGGATACCTGAGATCTCACTGCAATCTGTGTGGGAACAGTTGATTTAGGTGCAGTCTAACTATTTGATGTTTTTGCCTTTTAGGTTGGAATACGGTGATAGAGTGTTTTTCGAGATGGTGAATTTTTGTTGTTTAAAATGAGTATTTGAATGCATAAATGGATTCAGTACCCTAAAAAGGTACACTTGGATTGTGCAGATTCTGAGATTCCACAGTTCAAACTTGCTGCCCCAAGAAATCCCTGCTGGTTTTTGAGAAAATCTATTGGAAAATATGTCTGGAAAATGTCAAAAACATTGAATAGTTACACTATGCTGTTGATTTAGGGTGTGTGTGGGCATGGGTGTGGATAATGTTGTAAAACTTTTTGAAATGGGATGGGTGGTACACATTATCTTGTAGTTTTCCCCAATGAAAGCCTTACAGGATCCCCCCTTTCTTCCCTAGAAATTAGAATTGCCAGATGGAGGGTGGCTTAATTCTTGGGCAGGATCCCCCCTTTCTTCCCCAGAAATTAGAATGTCCGGATGGAGTGGGGCTTAATTCTTGGGCATGCAATTGCCAGCTGCAGTGGTGGCTAGTAACCCAATGGCAGCAAGTTTGATTAGTCAACTTATACATTTGGCATCATTCAATAGGCTTTCATGATTCTGTTTCACCATTAAACAATGCTTAAAAACAATGAACTTGGTTGGTCAATATCATTGATAGCTTGGTCTTGAACTAAGTTGAAATTACCTAATGGCATTTCTACAAAAGAAACGATGATAGCCTTTGTTTTCAAAACTAGGTTGAAAATGATCTGAGAGAAATTTTTCTACTTTGCTGCAGTCTCTTAATCACTGCTAAGGTCTTCAATCACCAGTCTTTCTTGGTAATCATTTTCCTCAAGCATAGGCTCCTCTTTTTCGATGGTAACTGGAGGTGTCTTGATGTACTTACCTCTAAGTCATATCTCTCTGCAAATTTTCACTAAGTTAAATGGCTGTGAATCTTGATGCCCTTACCTCTACAATTATATCTGTCTACAATATTTTACCAAGTTAAATGGCAGTGAAAACCTTAACCTTCTTAAAGCTGATATTGTGAATATGAAAATGTAGTGTTTTAGTGTTCTTGAATTTTTGAAAATGTAAAGCAAGTGATGGTTCATGGTATGCATACATCAACTGGGGCATGTCTTCATTTTTTTGCTGGTTGTATTTGTGCCATACTTGGCTGGGGCTATTATGCTGGGTATGTAGCTAGACATCACGGGGTATACTTGATTTGTATGGGTGCATGCAGATTTTAGGGTATGTGCATCAATTGGAGTGTCCTTTTTGGGTTGGATGTGCCATACCCGGATGGGGACTGGATACTGAGTATGTTGCCCGTACTGGGCTTGTGTACCTAGGATACTAGGATACTGGTACATATAGCTTTGATGGTAAGGATAGGTTCGGATTCCTGACATAGAACCATTCTGCACTGATTATCAGTTTGCCAATATAAAGCAGCAGCTATTTCAAGTAATTTTTGTTAAAGGCTTGGCTGTACTTCGGATGCAGCTGTATTCATAGTTTGCTGTCTTTACTCGTAACTAAATAGACAAGCAGAAACATAATATTTTTTACAAAATTTGAAAATTATTTATCAAATTTTATATTAAACATATTATACATATCATAATGTTCTTTCTACTTTTGGAGTCCGCTATATACCCACAGTCATATTCTTTACAGGATATGAAAGATGTGAGTGGAAGTGATGATGGGGATGAGGAAGATGATTCCGATGAAGAAAGTGATGATGAGGAAGATGAGGAAACTCCAAAGGTATGCTCAAGCTTTTTAAATTCTGTTAGATTCCTTATCCATTTGTTTTCAATTTGGCTAACCTCTCGTTACATAATAGCCGGCTGCTGGGAAGAAGCGACCTATGCCAGGATCAGATAACAAGTCACCAGCAACGGATAAGAAGGCAAAGATCTCCACACCAGCTGGAGGTCAAAAACCAGGTTAGCTAATAGTGCCTTTCAAATATACATTGTTTTGTAATGGTGATGAGTTGTCTCAATTACAACAAAAATGTTGTTATAGGAGGGAAGTCAATTGAATGATTTCCTCGAGTAAACAACATCTGCTGATGTTATTATTATCATTCATCTGTCGACTTTTTGAGGCTTTTGTAATGTCAGATGATGTCTTACCAAGTAGATTTTTAATTGTTTTTGTTTTTATGTTCTTTAATCAAACTGTTAAAACTGTCTGAGCTTTTCTTAGACAGTGACAATTTAATTTTTATATATAGCAATAGTAAGTACACTTATCTAAACACCAATGCCCTAGCCGTTCTGCTTTTGGAAATGATTCATCTATATGGGAAGCAGAAAATGTTGCAGCTCGAGAGTATTGGGAAAGTTTGATCCTTGCAGGAACGGATAAGAAAGGTAATAAGTAGATCAATGGGTTGACAGTTCTCACGGGTGTTTTGAACTTCGTCACTGGTTTTGAACTGGGTAACACAATGGTTAATTGTGTCTGCAAAGTGATGTTTGCATGATATACTATGATCTGAAATAATTTTTTGGCTGTATTTAGCTAACAGGACTTGTTTGCAATTGCTTGCTTATGTTCTAGGTGCTGACAAAGGCAAGAAAACAGAACATGTTGCAACTCCTTATCCAAAACAGGGTTCAAAGGGCCCTGCTTCAGGTGTCAAGGGCAAAGAAACTCCACTTGGGTCAAAACAAACACCTGGTTCAAAAGTGGCAAGTCTTCTATCTTCCTGAAAACATATTGGTGGAATCTCATTACATGTCATGGCCTGTCTTGTCTAACTTTTTTGTCAATAAAATCTGCAGAAAAATTTGTCTACGCCCGAGTCTGGCAAGAAATCTGGCCAGTTTAAATGCCAGAGTTGTTCAAGGTAAGTTGTTTTCAAGTTGATCCCTTTTTGCGTTTAGCATAATGCACTGCACTAGTTCATTGGATACGACTAATGTTTATTAGCATTGTGTTAGTCTAGTAATTGGTGTATATGAATGGAATTAGAGTTCATTGGATACGACTAATGTTTATTAGCATTGTGTTAGTCTTGTAATTGGTGTATATGAATGGAATTAGAATATATGTTTTGCAAAATGGACTTAGTTCGTCTTTAGTTGACCATAGGAACATCATAGAAATAATTTTATACATTGACTATGACCATTGCTTATTTAGATTTGTACTAGTCTTTTGTATTTGTTGTATCTGAACTGAATCATGTCATCTTATGTGATTGTAGGAACTAATTGAAAATAATTCAATCTAGTTTTTCTGTGTTTCTTGTTTGCCCTTTGGACTTATCAGTCGTTATTTTTCAGGGACTTCGCAACAGAAGGAGCATTGAGCAGCCACAATGCTGCGAAGCATGGTGGAAAGTGAAGTATGTCGTTTTTACATTTACACAACTGATTTTTTTGCACTCTTAGTGGTCTTTGCCAGAGAATTCCTAAAGTAAGGTCAATTGTGTATCAGATCTCTAGTCAGTGTCCAGAGATTTAGATAAAGTTGTGTACTAATTTGTATTGTAACGCCCATTTATCCAACGAGTCCTCCATTCATGCTATTTTTGTGAGTTGCTTCTAAGGGAGGATTTCTCAAGGTAGCACAATTTTGTATTAGAGATTAAATCTAGTAGATGCCTGTTATGTGCGGCACTGTTGAATTGAATGATTTAAAAAGGAATAGCTATTTGATGCTTTTTGAGGTTTAAGCTTTTTCACCTGTGGATTATTTTATGACAATAGTGTTCATTTTAAATCTTGACCAATGTGTATCCAAGTAAACAATGTAATCTTGACAAATTGTCCTCGCTTACATTGTATCAATCATTATATTCGAGATAATTTACTGTTACATTGCCCTGTATTTTAGTGAATACTAGCTTATGCCTGACTTCCAGGTCTGGTGAAATTTTAGAGTTCACATTTTGCTTCTGTATATATACATCTCTGGCATAGTCTTCTGAGTTTATTGTAAGTGCAGTCTGTGTTATCAACATGCCCATGTCTGACTTACATAATCTACAATATATAGATGTAGATGTTTCTTGGCAGAACAACATGTTTTGAGAAGTCTCACCATGGAAGGGTTAGTTGATGCTGGCAAAATATGTACTACGTTTTAGTCGCGGTTGTTTAATTTGTCTTGTCCTGATATGTTGATGTCGTAATTGTTTCATTTGTCTGCGGTTGTTTAATTTGTCTTGTCCTGATATGTTTATGTCGTAATTGTTTCATTTGTCTTGTCCTACTCAGGCCAGGGGATTTCGTTTGTCCATGCTATTATGGTGCATTAAATCTAAAAAATAGTACATTTGGTTTGCTAAATTGGACACTAGGATAGGGCCATCAAAACGTAAACATGCTTTTAATTTTTTTATCAATTCAAGATTGTTAGAATGTCAAATCAAAACAGAATTATAAATATAAATTATTTATGCTGTCAAGACAAATTGTTTCTAAGTGCTGCAACATAATGTAATTAACATTATTACATAACATATGAATATAAATAAACAACAATAACTATTTGTAAGTGCCACATAATGTAATTAACATTATTACATAACATATAATTATAAATAAATAACAATAACTATTAATTTATAAATACCACATAATGTAATTAACATTATTACATAACTTATAATTAAAAATAAATAACAAAAACTATTAATTTATAACAGTAATAAACCAATTTAAATTCATCTTAATTTTGGATTTATCAAATTTCTAAGGAGATTAAATCTTTGGAGGTGTACTTTTTTGAGTGTAAAACTTGAGATATACTTTGCACTTCAAGGGATTTGATTTTTTTAGTTGTTTGATAGATTTGAAACTCAGATGGATCTAGGATAGTTATTAATAATTAAGATTATTAATTTAATTAAATTTTTATAATTTATTTATTTTTATGTAATTTGATTGAGTGAAAATGTTTACATAACATTATAACATTTTTGTCATGTTAGGTTGATGTGTTTGAGTGCACATCTTGATGTAATAATGGTAAACATTTTTGTCATGTTAGGTTGATGTGTTGGAGTGCACATCTTGATGTAATAATGGTAAACAATCTTAAATCATTTTGTTAGAGGTAGGAGGTGGGGGTAAATCACGATTGATAAAAGTAAAAGTGGTGGTAAGTGGATGGGATTTGTTTTTGATGAAGTAAAGATTGATAGGGAGAGCCTTTTATAATTAAACCAAACTATATGCATTGCTACAAGGATTGCCATTGGCCATTGAACCTTGTCCATTCATTGATTGTAGTGGGAGATTCAAGTGTAAAAATCATTCACATGATTTTGAAAGCCATTCAAATTATACTCTTGTGCACATCTTGTGATGTGTTGGAGTGCACATCTTGATGTCATAATGGTAAACAATCTTTAAATCATTTTGTTAGAGGTAGGAGGTGGGGGTAAATCACGATTGATAGAAGTAAAAGTGGTGGTAAGTGGATGGGATTTGTTTTTGATGAAGTAAAGATTGATAGGGAGAGCCTTTTATAATTGAGCCAAACTACATGTATTGCTACAAGGATTGCCATTGGTCGCTGAACCTTGTCCATTCATTGATTGTAGTGGGAGATTCAGGTGCAAAAATTAATCACATGATTTTGAAAGCCATTCAAATTATACTCTTGTATCTATTTTAGCTAGAGTTCAAAAGTATCTATTTTAGCTAGAGTTCAAAAGGATGTAAAGTTGCAAAATATGTCACTCGATCAAAGATCGAGGGAGAATAATGAATAAGCAAATGTGTATGTTAAAGATGTAGTTAAACTAAAAGAGGGGTATCATTCATGCAATAACCAAAGTATAATGTGTCAATGTAGTGATGGTTTGCATTAAATTCAAGGAGTATAATGTGTCAATGTAATTGATAGATTGCATTAATTTTTTTCAAAGCAAATATGGGTATCCAATCCAATGCATGGTAAGTATTATGACAATACTAGGGTATAGCATCACATTGATCCATGTAGAGGTAGGTGTCATGGGGATATGGGGTCTTTTGGGCTCTAGAGCATTAATTACTGGTTGGAAGAAAAGTTTTAATGACTTCCCATATTCATCTGACTCTTCATATTCCTCTAAAATAACTACAAGAAATTTACAAAATACAATGTGATTCCAAGGATTAGGAATTTAACATTCACCATTTTCCAATTCAAATGGGTGTTTGTAACATTTTTTTAAACTCTTTTTAAAGAACATTAGTGAAAATGTCTGCAATTTGTACACTTGTGGGACATTGTGTTAGTTGAATGATTTTGGCTTTTACACGATGTTGAATCAAATTGTTGTTTATGTTGATTTTGGCTTTTATATGATGTTGAATCAAGTCGTCGTTTGTGTTAATGTTTTGGTTTCTTCATGGCATATAGGATTGGCCAACTTGATTATAGAAGTGTAGTATTTCCCTGCTTTTCCTACAAGTTCTTCAGTATTTTCTTTAGCCATACAATTTCCCTTGTTTGTAACGACCAACTCCATGCCTTTATAAAATGGATTGTTTGCATGATCTCATAAAACAACACTTGATCCAAGATTCATGAAGCATATTAAATTAGACACCTCATTATCCTTATCCTCATCAAAGTTTGACTCAATATCCAAATAGGTTGAGGTCATCCACCTAGAATATCTGAAACTAGAGGTTAGAGTTCTTTATCTTATAACTATCTTTGTAGCACAACGTCTTTCACAAGGTTTTTGCATAACTCAAAAGAATCTCAGCGTCAAATGAAATATTTAATTTGTTAGTAGTAAGGTAGATAAGACACCTCACATGTTATCTATGTTGTATTTTTGACTCGTTCATGGAAGAGAATAGTGTCACAGAATCCTACGTAGGATAATATCCTCCCTACTTTAGGTTTCAAGTTGGCTCTTAGGCAAGAGGGGGTAATCCTTCAAACTAATTATTTCTCTAAATTGGTGTAGAACAACTTTTTCCTAAACACCCTTAAACTTAATTTAGAGTAATATGAGACGCTGAGGATGCTAATCATCTCGAATTAAATCCTTAGGTTAGAATTCTTTTAACGAGCACTTTTATCCCAATGTATGTCAATGGTAGAAGGAAGTCTCATATACTAAAAGGAATATCCTAGGAATTGTTGGTTACTTGGAAGTTGTTATGAGGGTTTTTGAGGGTGGTAGTCTTTGACCCCTTTGATAAAAATGAAAGTGTAATTGAAATATTTAAACAAATTATATCGTATGAAAAAAGAATTAAATTTCTATTTAAATCTAATATCTTTAATAATTAAAAAACCCATGCAAGTTTTGCTTTCTTATTGCGAATAGGCAGCAATAAATGTTAGATATTGCAAGCTTAAGTTATTAAGCAACACATGAATGTTGTCAACAAACCCATGAAAACAACCAATGTGTGTATTTTTGGGCAATTGATTAGTCAAATATTCAAGGGAACAATAATAAAAAGGTTTAATAAGGTTTGCAAATGTTTATTAAAGCTAAAACAAGATTTATACAAGCTTACAACAACTTTTAGCAGAATAAAATGTCGACAAACAAACAAACACAATAGGTGAAAGGGCCTATGTTGAGTGAGGAACCCATTAATTGATGTTGGAAACTAGATCACTACTGAGAGGAGGGGAGGGAGGGGGCGTGAATCAGTGGTGAAACACTTATACATTTTTCTCCAAATTACTATTCTTTTAAACCATGCATAAATTGAAGCACATAAACAAAGCTCAGAGCATCAAATATAAACATGAAAGCATTAAAAACATTCAACACCTGAGACACAAGTATATATGGTGGAAAACCCTCTCCAAGGCAAAAAAACCACCTGCTGTTGCTATGCTCAAATATGTATTATGTTAAGCAAGTCCTTTACATAGAGATTCAACTGGCTACTATCAAATCGCTATCTTTTTTCTCATGCAGATCTACAGACTACCATTCGTTGGAAGACACAACGACCAACAATCTTTGCCCGGATACTCTTGAACTATCAAATAACTACAAACTCTTATTTCTTGGAAGCCATCACGACCAACAAGCCTCACCCAGTGTCTTTCGAATTATCCAACTACCATTGGATTGAGAAAACTTCACGTATATTGATTTCACCAGAGTCCTCCAACTCCACTCCTTTATGTGGTTCTCATTTCATACATTTTTAGACTGAAACCGAGAACTACTCAACATGAACACCACAACAACGTATCTTTGAGGCACACAATCAAAAACCAAAACTACAACACAATCTCACCAACACTGCATAAAATACTCTGATCAACACATCAACTAAAACCCTCTGCAATAGAAAAATTGTTCACAAACAATTGTTGCACAACTAACAAATTGGTGAATAAACACACTGCTACCAAACATCGATAAGATCTACAATCAATCTCTGCGTCATCTTCTCGCTTTTTGCCTCAAGATGCTAGATGAAACATGCTTTTGCTACTTGTTGCAACACTTTCAGACTGCACTAGAAAATCTGAATCACAACCCTCACATTGTGCAGATAATTCTGCAAGCTCACACTCACTCAATACATAACATATCCAACCAAACTATCATTGAGCTTTCTTCAATATAGAGATTAATTGATATTGAGGTGCTCAACTCAATAATTACCAAGAATCACTGAGCTCCACAAACTTTGTTCATATTCTTGGTTTGATCTGGATTAAGCTCTTTGACTAGATCATACCACTAATTCCACTTCATTAAGGATATTGTCAATGTTAATACCATTCTAGAAGCTCATTAACATTTTTTGTCCTTCACACGATGAGTCCTGAACAAGACAAGCCAAAAAAGCAAATTGAGGTGCTAAACTCAATAATCACTAAGCTCCACAAACTTTGTTCATATTCTTGGTTTGATCCGGATTAAGTTCCTTGACTAGATCATACCACTAACTCCACTTCATGAAGGATATTGTGAATGTTAATCACATTCTAGAAGCTCATTAACCTTTTTTGACCTTCACACGATAAGTCTCGAACAAGACAAGCAAAAAAAAACAAATAAACACTCGATGTGCATGCTGAATGCTTAGAAAAACACACTTTAGGTCTCAATCGCACCCACATAAGTTAGAACTAACAAATTTTGGCTATAACCACACTCAAAACATTGTTTCCCAAAGGTTGGAGCCCTCCAACCACATGCATGAGCCTGTCTACACGCTGTTGGAGCAGAGGATGGAGGACATTCAAGCAAATAAGCTCAAAGCTTTGCCAAACTTTAGGGACACCTTTATCAACTCCAAAACACACCTCCAAACCTCTGTGACAAGTCCGCATCTGATGATATATGCCAAGAACCTCTGCAACAAGTTAGTGACATGCATGCCCTAGTCTGCCAAACTCCTCATCATGACTAACACCCCCAAATTCTCAAGCAATGACAACCACTCGTTTAAACACCTCCTACACATGTAGTAACATCTTCAAGCCCTGTAACAACATCTCCAATGTTAGTATCCTATAGTCATAGTAGTCAAAAAACAAGTTTTATCTTTCAAAGTTTGACAAATGTATAAAGGTTTGGGTATGATCTTGTAGAAGATCAAGCTATGGGTATTAAATTTTCATTATTGAATGTAATTATGTCAGTGTGTAAAAAGTCATGAAAATAATCAATTGATGTCTTGAGAGGTCGAGTTAAGTGGGTCTAAGGTCATGTTTCATCAAAAGATCATGAGTGAAGTCATGTTGTTATGTCTTATCGTCATGGGTACTGATTTGTAGGGTCCATCGGGTCAGTTAGAGTGTCAAATCATGATCAATCATGACATAATCACTAGTAGAACAATCTAAAGCTTTCTCACAGGTTTATAACATTGTATGGACCATTTCACACCAACCCAGTGCTTTCAACAGTTCAGAGGATGACCGGTGGTAGTATAAGCTTGGAGCGTTGCGCTTTCACACAATCACCATATTTTCACTATATATATTAAATCCTGTACCCGTTGTTATCACTCAGTGATTTCTCCAGGTTCAAGAGAAATAGTCCGAGGTAACCAAGAACCTCTTTTAGATTTCAGGATCTAGCCTTCTTGAATTCCGGAGAGGGATCTCTCCTTATGATTTAACTTTGTTTTTTTGTAAGATTTTAGGCTAGGTATGATTGGACAATTGGTTTGTTTTGAAAGTTTGGTGGGAATAAATAGTACTTCAAGGTAAACCACAAAGGGATCTACCAGATCATTGGGCTATGGAGTCAACTTCTTGGCAAGCAGAGCTAGGAAATAAGGTCAAAAGATCAAATGTACTAAGGGCATGGTAGATGATTTTCAAAGGGTTTTGAATAGGCTTTTCGATGAAATGGGTGAAATCTGAACAAAAGGGCAATTAAGAATCCTTAAGTTACAGAAATGAAGATGAAAGAAAGGGGTCAAACAGGGACTAAGAGCATTTAAGAATTCTCAAGTCCGGTTATCAGCGGAAAACATAACAATGAATAACTAGTAAAAAACATGGAGCTTTTTAACACTAATCCTGTTTAAGCTTTCCTAGTTAATCATTAAAGACAGAAAACATTAAAATGTATGTATGGAACTTTGAAAGATAAACAGTGAAAACAGGGAAATACTTTACTTATCTGATCAACACAAGAATCCTGAGTTATGATGTCTGTTTGACTTAGTTCCAGTCTGTTGCTTTACAAATTGATTCACACAAACTCCAATGTATTCAACAAAAATATCTATAGTAGTCTTGACAATTTTTTTTTCCACCCAAAATACTTCAAAGAGTGAAGTATTTATACAAATTCTAAACTAAAATATCTTGAAAAAATAACAAGATTGTTTCACAAATATCTCCAACTGTTTTACATAAATAGAACTAAAGGACACTCAAAACTAATGCATATATTTGACACTATTTTTTATGGATAGGTGATGACAAAGAGGAGAATTCGAATTTGATCCAACTCTTAGTTGATGATGAGACATCCAAGTCACTAACTGTTTCCTTTTTTTGTGCATTCTGCTCCAACAATTCTGCAAACTTGGGGTCCAATGATACCTTTGTATTTCTCAATCCGAAATAGATATGTAAAAAATGAAAGAGGTTATTGTAGATAAATATGTTGGTGAGATAAACCTTTTTCCATTTCCTAAAATTCCTCTCTAGTTGTTCACAATAGGCTCTGCAAAAAGATGTATAAAACAGAGTTTTACAGAGTCTGAAAAATAACCTATAAAGATGTGCATGTATCTCTCATTCTGAAATAACTGTGCAAAAAGTGAGATAGGTTTTTGTAGATGGGTCTCTTAGGAACAAAAACCTTCTTCAGTTTTGTATTATGTATTTTTGATTGGCCACAATCTTCTCTGCAAAATGATGACTTAACAGGAATTTTCTGCAAAAAGTGCTCTCCAATATTGTTTAATATTTCCCAATCCATAATGGCTGTTAGAAAAGTGAGAGAGGTTTTTGTAGAGGACCCTTTTAAGAACGTAAACCTCCTTCAGTTTTGCAAAATTTATCTTGGATTGGTCACAATATGTTCTTCAAAACAATGACTTAAACATGAAATTTGTGCAAAAAATGTCCTTTCTTGCTCTCTTTTTCATCTTTTCACCTTTTTGTTCTTATAGTTATTTGATAGAGTTTTATGCATAAAATGAGTTTATACATAGAATGGGGTGGGTTATAAATGTTTAAACAAGGTTTAATCTGTGGTAAGGAAATATATACTGGAGGAAAGGGGTAAAGTTAGTAGAGGTAATGCGGGAACGGGAGTAAGTACTCTTTTTCTGCGCTATTTTAATACAGAGTATGTAAAAATGCACTTTTTTACAAATTTAATTATATTATATAGTTTTAGATTTAGTTAAAGTTCTAAAACTATAGGGAGCGGGGGTATTTTATTAGGGTAGTTTTATGTCAAAGGGGTAATTTAGGGATGCTATTTCAACATGTGATTAATATCTTTGACACAAAAACATATAATAAGGGGGTTTTTTGGGATATTAAATGAAAAGAAGTTATATTAATAGGATTAGGATATTTGATAGGGAGTTAATAAAATATGTTAAGTGTTAATATGAAAAGGGAAAAGTGAATACTCAAAACATACAATTATAACCAAGAAAAGTGAAAATCAAAGCCAAACTTGCATTATGATAATTTTATCACTTCAACTTAGGCTAAAATGCCATTTTGAGGGTTTTATACTTCATGAGATGTAGGAAGTTAATCAAATGGGCCTTTATGTAATATTTAAGTAACAAAAGAGTTCTCATAAGCTCACTTATGAAATTAAATGGTGATGAGTTCATGAAGGGGTAAATGATGAAAATTTCTGGGATTAATATAGAAACTTAACATTTTCAACTAATCAGTCATCGAGCCTTGGGTCTGGTCCCAACAGAAGTCAAGGAAATGTCTTGAGCCTCTTTGAATGATAGTCTAGAATATCAAATTGCTATGGGGAGGGGAAATTAGTTATTTATAGCATGGTGAAAGATATTTACAATGATGTTTCCCACCTTCTTCTACCTATCCAGTCATATCTTCTAACATTTTTATTTATTTATTTATTTTTTCCTTCTATTTTAATTAGGTGCATTTGAACTAGCAACCTTACAACCTTTTATTCTTTTATGAAAACAGTAAACTATCTAATTCTACACTTATTTCATCCAATAATCCAGATTAAACTGTTGGATTCTTTTATTCTCTACCTAACTACTGAATTGTCATGATTAAACTGTATGACAATTCTTTATTCTCTATCTAAAACAAGTAAATTGAAACATAATAAGTCAAGATTAAATTGTTCAACTCATCATGGATTATGGCATTTACTGACACTCTGCCATAATCAACTGCAAGAAGTAAAAGTAGTGGCATTTAGACTTGCACACTTTCATGTTTTATTCATCTTTTTCTTTTAGACTTGCACACTTTCATGTTTTATTCATCTTTTTCTTTTGGGGTATATTATTTTTTCTAAGTCCTTTGATGTTTCTTTTAGGACTTTTTACCATTTTTTTGATTTTTTGATTTTTTGATTTTTTTACAAAATATGGGAAAATAACTTGCAGAAAGCAAGGTTTGTACATATTTACAAGACTACCATCAGTTAAGTCAAAATTATGAATCCTATATTTATAGGTTGCTAACATCGACTTCACATGGGGATGGCATCTCCTTGTGACATGTCAAGAACACCGTTGACTAGTAGCCTGATCCATTGGGCCAATCCCAAACATGCATTTGCTGTGGCTGAAAATCTTGAATTGAATATAGTCCTTTTTTCTGCAACCTGAAATCTGATCTGAAACTAACAAAAACATACTGCAATTCTCAAACCGACATGATTAGATTTTAAACATCTTTAGGACCTTCTCCTTAGCTTTAAATCTTAATGAATTATTCCAAAACTAGTTGAAAACTGAAAACTGAAATAAGCTGAAATCCTACCTACTTACTCTAATCAGCTGTCCAACTGTTAGTTAGGTAAAATGAAATAGCCAATGCAACCATTCAAGCATTATGTACTTTGATAGATTTTGTTGCATTTTCTTGTTGATTATCAAAACTATACTTCTACAACCTTTTAGAAACTTATAGGATAAGAAAATACTTGATTTCCTTTGTTGACTCTAGAAACTGTACAAAAATATCTTCCAAAATATAGACACTGATGTTTAACTGATCTGAACAGCTGTACATTTGTTCTGGATGGCCTCCATACCATGAATATGAAATGTTATTTTCATCTTTATCTCCCTGTAAACTTTCAGATAAGATTTGTGATGAGATTCCTACTGATTGTAATGTTTGACTGTTGAATCCTTTATCATCTTGATTATGAAAATCATAGTTAGTTAATGGAGGAAGGCTTTCAATGCATTCAACATTCAACATATCTGCTATTGGATCATGAAAAACTTGGGAAAATTGCTGCAACCTATGGCATATAAGTTTCCATGGGACTTCATAAACTTCAACAAGTTTCTCATCCTTTTCTTTAAATATGTTATACCACATTTCCTTTAAAAGCTGAAATGGTTCAAAACATAGTGGTATGGAACTTTCTTGTGTCATTTGATCATTTATTTCAATGGAATTTAATAATTGTAATTGTGAAACTGAAATATGTTGATCAAGAGTTTCATTATCTTCTCTGCTGTCCATAACAATATCTAAAGACTGATGATTATTGATAGCATGAAAGTTGTCTTTAATGAACTGAAATGAAGCAAAACAAAGAGGTAAAGAACCTTCACTTATTTCCAAATTTTGTGCTTTTTCTTCCTCACTCTCATAGATGATCTGTATTGGCTGATCACTGTCTTCAATCTGCTGAAACTGAGTTTCTTCATCCCACAAACTAGCTTTTGATTGCCCTGTAAAGTTAGCTTGAGTTTGGAGAACATAACTATCATCATAATGATCATACTTAGGAAAATCATCGAAATAGGGAATGTCATCAAACATACATATTAAATCAGTAGATTCCTTTTCCACATATTGATCTGTAAATTCATTTTCTGATCTATGATAATTGGAATTAGCAGGAATTTGTTCATGACTATCAACCTCTTCTATTTCTTCATGGTGATTTTGAATAAAAAATTCATCTTTCATAGTGATCTCCTGTGTTCTTTCATTTAGTTTTCTTACCAAAAGGCTGAGTTTTACCTCTGCAATATTTTTCTTTTCCTCTTCTTTTGCTTTCAACTTTTCCTGTCTGATTTGCAGATTAACTTCTACATCAACTACAATGTTCTGCATCTGTACAAGTGTTTTTGGATCTCTTTCTCTTAACAAAAAATCTATTTCTGGATCAAAGGCACTTGGATAATGCAAGAGAGCTAAATTATGAGGAGGTCTAATATTTTCTGGCATTGAATAATAAACTTGATTAAACCTGTCAAAAAATTGTTGTATTGTTTCATTTGGATGTCTTTTTAACTGATTATAATCTTCCATGATCACAAAATGATTAACTTTGATTATCCATCTATCAAGGAAAAGTTTGATAAACTGCTGGAAATTTGAGATGCTAGCATTAGAGAGATTTTTGAACCAACTCTTTATTATATTTTGCAAAGAAAGAGAAAAATGTCTGATTTTAACATCATCTTCATCAATCTCAAATAAATCCACATAATTCTCAAAACCTTGAATATGTTTTTGGGCAGTGATACCATTCTCTCCATCAAATATAAGAAGATGTTTGTAGTAGTTTTTAGGAAAATCATGGAGTATAGGAGGTAAAATAAGAGGCTTATATCTATCTGGAACTTTATATGGTATAGGAATATGTACAGGGATTGTAAGATCAGTCTTGATTATTTGAGGCTTCTTAATTGGAAAATGATCATCATTAGATTCAGAAGAAAGCTGCTCAAAGAGATTAGGAGAATTATTATTTACAATCTTTAAAGGAAAATAATTAAAAACTAATCTAAGATCTTCTATAAAATACAATATACATCGAAAATTTTTCTTAATGAGAAAGAACATGATGTCTTGGATTAAGATCCAAGTTGAAAGCCTGATCTTTTCATATTGTTCTTTGAGGTTCATTCCTCTAGTGGAGTCTTGATTGTGAAATTGATTTGGAGTCGCCAGGTGGATGATTTTAACCTTTGTGTGTCTGATCACTGTCCACCATCAAGGATAAGATCTGAACCTGTAAAATATTTCTGAAGAAAATGTTAGTCGTCCCCAGCTGAGTCACCAATATATTATCACTCAATAATTTCTCCAGGTTCAAGAGAAATAGTCCGAGGTAGCCAAGAACCTTTTTTAGATTTCAGGATCTAACCTTCCTGAATTCCAGAGAGGGATCTCTCCTTATGATTTAACTTTGTTTTTTTATAAGATTTTAGGCTAGGTATGAATGGACAATTGATTTGTTTTGAAAGTTTGGTGGGAATAAAAGATACTTCAAGGTAAACCACAGAGGGATTTACCAGATTATTGGGCTATGGAGTCAACTTCTTGGCAAACAGAGCTAGGAAATAAGGTCAAAAGAGAAAATGTACTAAGGGCAGGGTAGATGACCTTCAAAGGGTTTTGAATAGGCTTTTTGATGAAATGGGTGAAATCTGAACAAAAGAGCAATTAAGAATCCTTAAGTTACCGAAATGAAGATGAAAGAAAGGGGTCAAACAGGGACTAAGAGCATTTAAGAATTCTTAAGTCCGGTTATCAGCAGAAAACATAACAATGAATAACTAGTAAAAAACAAGGAGCTTTTTAACACTAATCCTGTTTAAGCTTTCCTAGTTATTCATTAAAGACAAAAAACATTAAAATGTATGTATGGAACTTTGAAAGATAAACAGTGAAAACAGGGAAATACTTGACTTATCCGATCAACACAAGAATCCTGAGTTATGATGTCTGTTTGAATTAGTTTCAGTCTGTTGCTTTACAAATCGACTCACACAAACTCCAATGTATTCAGAAAAAATGTCTATAGTAGTCTTGACAAATTTTATTCCACCCAAAATACTTTAAAGAGTGAAGTATTTATACAAATTCTAAACTAAAATATCTTGAAAAAATATCAAGATTGTTTTACAAATATCTCCAACTGTTTTACATAAATAGAATTTAATTAAAGGACACTCAAAACTAATGCATATATTTGGCACTATTTTTTTATGGATAGGTGATGACAAAGAGGATAATTCGAATTTGATCCAACTCTTAGTTGATGATGAGGCATCCAAGTCACTAACTGTTTCCTTTCTTTGTGCATTCTGCTCCAGCAATTCTGCAAACTTGGGGTCCAATGATACCTTTGTATTTCTCAATCCGAAATAGATATGTAAAAAATGAAAGAGGTTATTGTATAAAAATATGTTGGTGAGCTAAAAATCTTTCCATTTCCTAAAATTCCTCTCCAGCTGTTCACAATAGGCTCTGCAAAAAGATGTGTAAAACAAAGTTTTATAGAGTCTGAAAAATAGCCTGTAAATATGTCCATGTATCTCTCATTTTGAAATAATTGTGCAAAATGTGAGATAGGTTTTTGTAGATGGGTCTCTTAGGAATAGAAACCTCCTTAATTTTTGTATGATGTATTTCTGATTGGCCACAATCTTCTCTGCAAAATGATGACGTAACAGGAATTTTCAGCAAAAAGTGCTCTCCAATATTGTTTAATATTTCCCAATTCATAATGGCTGTTAGAAAAGTGAGAGAGCTTTTTGTAGATGACCCTTCTAAGAACATAAACCTCCTTCAGTTTTGCAAAATTAATCTTGGCTTGGTCACAATATGCTCTGCAAAACAATGACTTAAACAAGAAATTTGCACAAAAAATGTCCCTTCTTGCTTTCTTTTTCATCTTTTCACCTTTTTGTTCTTATAGTTATTTGAGGGAGTTTTATGTATAAAATGAGTTTATACATAGAATGGGGCGGGTTATAAATGTTTAACCAAGGTTTAATCTGTGCTAAGGGGATATATACCAGAGGAAAAGGGTAAGGTTAACCTTGGGTAGAGGCAATGCAGGAACGGGAGTAAGTACTCTTTTTCTTCGCTATTTTAATACAGAGTATGTAAAAATGCACTTTTTTCCAAATTTAATTATATTATATAGTTTTAGATTTAGTTAAAGTTCTAAAACCATAGGGGAGCGGAGGTATTTTATAAGGGTAGTTTTATGTCAAAGGGGTAATTTAGGGATGTTATTTCAATATGTGATTAATATCTTTGACACAAAAACATATAATAAGGGGGTTTTTTGGGATATTAAATAAAAAGAAGTTATATTAATAGGACTAAGATATTTGATAGGGAGTTAATAAAATATGTTAAGTGTTAATATGAAAAGAGAAAAGTGAATACTCAAAACATACAATTATAACCAAGAAAAGTGAAGATCAAAGTCAAACTTGCATTATGATAATTTTATCACTTCAACTTAGGATAAAATGCCATTTTGAGGCTTTTATACTTCATGAGATGTAGGAAGTTAATCAAATGGGCCTTTATGTAATATTTAAGTAGGAAAAGAGTTCTCACTTATGAAGTTAAATGGTGATGAGTTCATGAAGGGGTAAATGATGAAAATTTCTGGGATTAATATAGAAACTTAACATTTTCAACTAATTAGTCATTGAGCCTTGGGTCCGGTCCCAACAGAAGTCAAGGAAATGCCTTGAGCCTCTTTGACTGATAGTCTAGAAA
Organism: Pinus albicaulis; assembly: GCA_034641835.2. NCBI lineage: Eukaryota > Viridiplantae > Streptophyta > Pinopsida > Pinales > Pinaceae > Pinus > Pinus albicaulis. The sequence goes on along the minus strand of CM076572.1, from coordinate 1,445,578,222 downwards.
ATCAAATTGCTATGGGGAGGGGAAATTAGTTATTTATAGCCTGGTGAAAAATATTTACAATGATGTTTCCCACCTTCTTCTGGGCCTACCCAGTCATATCTTCGAACATTTTTTTTTTCCTAATATTTTAATCAGGTGCATTTGAACTAGCAACCTTACAACCTTTTATTCTTTTATGAAAACAGTAAACTATCTAATTCTACACTTATTTCATCCAAGAATCCAGATTAAACTGTTGGATTCTTTTATTCTCTACTTAACTATTGAATTGTCATGATAAAACTGTATGACAATTCTTTATTCTCTATCTAAAACAAGTAAATTGAAACATGATAAGTCAAGATTAAATTTTTCAACTCATCATGGATTATGGGATTTACTGACACTCTGCCATAATCAACTGCAAGAAGTAAAAGTAGTGGCATTTAGACTTTCACACTTTCATGTTTTATTCATCTTTTTCTTTTGGGGTATATTATTTTTTCTAAGTCCTTTGATGTTTCTTTTGGGACTTTTTACCCTCTTTTTGATTTTTTTACAAAATATGGGAAAATAACTTGCAGAAAGCAAGGTTTGTACATATTTACAAGACTACCATCAGCCAAGTCAAAATTATGAATCCTATATTTATAGGTTGTTAACACCCGTTTGCCATGATTTTTTACAGTAGATGCATGAGGGTGAAATGAATAAGCTCAATAATTTCAGGTCAAAATGCTTCACGGTTTTTGAGAAGCGAACCACCGTCATCTACAACCATTTTTGGATTTTCTTGCAATCCGTGAGTCAGATTTGGCTCAAAATTTGTGTGGAGAAGGGTTATAATGATATTAACATGCTGTCGAAAAATCAACTCAATCCAACTTACCATTTAGGAGGTATTCAAAAAATCACAATCGTTGCACTTTTGGATAGTTGTTGCGCTTTTGGACAATTTCACTTCAAGATTGATTCCTAACGAAATGGAGATGAATTTTGAAAAAATAAAAGAGGTTTTTGTTAAGCACGAGCCAAATAACAAAAAAATCCTTCAGTTTCTTCACAAATATCATAGATTGGAAGATTCAAATGAATCTTTACAACCTATTTTTTAGATTTTGCTATTTCTTGTTTTAGTCATGATTTTTGGGTGCATATTCCAAGGATTTGGAGAGAAAAATGCGAAAACTGAGAGAGGCTTCTCCCAAGAACAAGCTCATCTATGAAAACCTCCTACGGTTTTGTAAAAACTGTCATGGTTCAAGAGATACGAGTTAATATTTGACTCCTATTTTCCAGAAATTCGGTCCCTATTTGTAGCAGACAATTCCAAATTTAATGTAACTGATTCTACCTTTGGTGAAATGGTTGAGCTTGAACCCGTGAGTCCAAGGATGAGCTAATTGTATATATTTTCATAAGTTTCAGTGTGCAAAAGGTTGGTTAGATTGGAGAGGAAGAGACTTGTGTATGTTGTAGTTTTTCTGAATATTTACTAGTGAATGAAAGACAAAAGGTGATTTGTAAGGATTCCTATTTCAGATCTTGATGATGTTTTTCTTCTCTCATGTTGTAAGTTTGCCTTATGTTATTTTCATATTTTAAATGTATGTATTCATTCTTGGATGAACCATAAATTAATTTAGAATTCATTTAAAAGGTGCTCTGATTTAGTTTACTAAGCATGTTGGAAATACTGAGAGGGGGGTGAATCAGTATATCTTTCCAATTGTTAATTAATGCAAGTTAGATTCTTCACAATTAAAGACATAGGTGTATAATGATAATATTAAGGATTAATATTAATTTCAATTTCCTTTCTAATAATAGTATACAATAAATGAGTGAAGGCACCAACCTTTTTAATGAAACATGCACCAACCTGTTTCCAAGCACCAACTTGGAATTTGATGAGGCTCCGACCTCTAGGGCTTCGACCCTATCTTCTCAAGGCACCAACCTTGTGTTTAGGAGCTCCTACTCCAAGGACATCAATCCCTTAGCCACTTTTAATAGAAGATGTGTGATATACTTATTTGACTGTTATCTACAAAATATTCTTCACTGTTCAATACTTCTTGATTTTGACTTCATTATATCTTCACTGTCCTTGTCCACCATTTAACTATGCTACTAATGCTACACTGCTCACTGATTTTCATTCATTGTTCTCAAATCTTCATGCTCAGGATGTTTGTCCGAGTTCCCTTAGAATCCAAGCTTCATAAAAATGTTATATGTCTTAGCTCCATAATCAGATGTTTACTTTACGAGTGATTGTCACTACAGGTCTGTCCTCAAGTTAACACAAGGGTCCTTCCATTATACTCCAACACTGCTTTTATCCAACACTGTTCAAGAAATTTTACTGCTTCTTTACCAATCACCTTTAATGTTCTTGTTTATCAACGTTCACCATTCATCATAGGACTGTGAAAATATGAGATTACAATTCTGAGTCCCTCACAAGTCCAAGTTGTAGTAATTCTATCCAACACCCTTACCTCTTATCACTAGTCAAGGCAATAGACCTCAGAACCGAGAGTTATAACCTTCAGTTAAAGATATTAAGCAAAAGATCATAGGCCCGAAATAGTAGATGACTGTTTCGAAGCAATAGATCACAGGTCCGAAACTGGTAATAGATCACAGGTCCGAAACTGGTAACAGATCACATGTCTGAAACCGGTAATAGATCACAGGTCCGAGTCTCTTTTATATATAGAGTTCACGAGATGTGAACTGCATCTCTTGATGACCGAAATTCTGTGTGTGCTAGATGATCGAAAATTTGGGCTGAAGAAATGAGTTACGGATTGTATATATATACAACCTTCTTTGCAACAACAAATGAAAAGACACGTCCCTGTTTGGAGGCCGACTAGTGTCCCTGAGCATAGGTTTGCTCAATATCAGAAATATAAATTTTTTTAACTTGAAAAGTCGATATCTCAAAAACTACTAGGAGTTTTGGGACAAATAAGGGCTCATTGGAAAGGAAAAATTATGCTCTAAAAGATGGTATAGGAGTCAATTTGGAAGGATGCCTCTAAGGAGGTAAAAACAATTTTTCTTTGTGACTGTCCTTAATTTTTTGTGTGCAGAAAATGCATAGGACAAAATGCCTTCTCCATTGCTTTGCGTCTCCTTCATTTGTCTTCTCCATTGTTTGGCTTATCAATCATGGGGTCATAGCGTCATCATGTAGGACGTCTATGTCATCATGATAGTACCCAACAAGTGCAGTAATATGTCACAGTGCAACATTATTAGGAGAACTTCAAATGATATCTTCCATGTTATCATTAAGTCTTTCAACCTTCATCAACCTGTTGCCATCAATGACAAATTGGATTAACAATCTCCCCTTTGTCATTGTATGGAAATATTTTTCTTCTCTCCCCCTTTGACATCAATTGCAATGGGGTGCCAAAGTGCTCCCCCTGTCATGCTGCTCCCCCTAACATACTGTACCCCTGACATGCTACTTGATTTAATGTGATGCAAGAGCAATGACACCCATCTTTTGGCGAAGATACTCAAATTCTTCTCGTGGAAGGGGTTTTATAAAGATATCAGCAATTTTCTCTTTTGTATTGACGTATTCCAACCTGATATTTTGTTCAGCAACTTGTTCACAGAGAAAGTGGTATTTGATTGGAATATGTTTGGTCCTTGAGTGCATCACCAGATTCTTTGAAATACTGATGGTGCTATTATTTTCACAAAAAATAGTAATTGGTTGCTTAGTTTCTATGTTGACATCCTTCAAGGCTTCCTTCATGCATAGAATTTGTGTCCAACAATCAGCAACAACTATATATTCGGCTTCAACTGTAGAAAGGGATATAGATGATTGCTTTTTGCTGAGCTAAGATACAAGACAATCTCCCATAAAGAATGCATTTCCACTGGAGTTTTTTTGATCATCCACACTTCCGGCCCAATCAACATCAGAGTAAGCTGTCACAATAAGAGACGAAATTTTAGGATACCAAAGACCAAAATCAATCGTTCCTTTCAAATATCTGAGAATTCTCTTCACAACTGCTAGATGGGATTGTTTAGGACTTGACTGAAATCTTGCTACCATTCCTACTACTTGCATAATATCTGGTCTTGTAACAGTTAAGTATAGGAGAGCTCCAATTATTGACCTGTAAAGAGTTGCATCTATGAGAGGGGTATCATCGTCTTTGCTTAATTTACAATTTGTGGTCATCGGTGTGCTCATAGGTGCACAATATTCCATCCCATATCTTTTGAGCATGTCTTTAAGATATTTCGCTTGAGATATAAACATGCCTGCAGAGGTTTGAGATATTTGTAGCCCAATAAAGTAAGAAAGCTCACCAACCATTGAAATTTTGAATCTTTTGGACATATTTAGAGCAAATTCATGGCTCATGTCATCATCATTGCTAGCAAATATTAGATCATCAACGTATACAAGAGTGATCAAAAGTTTTTCCTTGTCCATCTTCATGTAGAGATTGCTACCAGCTACTCCCTTTTTGATACCTTCTTGTAGCAGATAGTGATCCAACTTTTCATACCATGTTCTAGGGGCTTGTTTTAATCCATACAAGGCCTTTTTAGCTTGCATACAAATTCCTTCCCTTCGACAAGATCAAATCCTTCTGGTTGCTCCATGTAAACTTCTTCCTTGAGATCTCCATTTAGGAATGCTGATTTTACATCCATTTGATAAACCTTGGATCCTTTTGAGCAAGTAAATGCTAAAAACATTCTTATGGCTTCCATTCGAGCTACTAGTGCAAAGGTTTCTTCGAAGTCAATTCCTTCGATTTGCGAGTATCCTTTGCAGACAAGTCTGGCTTTATTTCTGATGATTTGTCCATCTTCATTCATCTTGTTTTTGAATACCCATTTTGTTCCAATTATATTTTTATCTTTTGGGCGAGGTACCAGTTCCCAAGTCTCATTTTTTTTCGATTTGAGACATTTCTTCTTCCATGGCCTTTATCCAATAAGGATCTTTGCTTGCTTGAGAAAAAATTTCAAGTTCTATTAAAGATAATAGAGCCACATCATCTTTTCTTGGGGTGCTTATCATCCTTCTTCGAGTTTGGATTCCTTCATCTATATTTCCAATGACCTGTTCTTCCGGATGATATCTTTGAACAAACTTGATCTTGGAGGGAGTTTGTGAAGATTCACTTTGAGGTTCTTCATTCTCCTCTTCTTTTTCAGGTTCTTCTTCTTCACTTTGTTCAAAGAAAGGCTCAACTTCATGATCCTCAATTCTTTTTTCTGGAAGGCCTTCATCAATCTTCACATCAGTGCTTTCCACTATTCTTCGTAGACGATTGTTGTAACATTCGTAGGCTTTGCTCCTAGTGGAGTATCCAAGAAATATTCCTTCGTCAACTCTAGAATCAAATTTACTTGGTGAGTCATCATCTATTTTTATGAAACATTTTCTTCCAAAAACCTTGAAATATTTTACTGAAGCAGGTCTTCCTTTCCATAATTCATAAGGAGTCTTTTAATTATTAGGTCTTAGTTGAGTTCTATTTAAGGTATAAACTCTGGTGCTAACTGTTTCTCTCCAAAATTTTGGTTGCAAATCAGCTGCTAGTAGCGTTGTCCTTGCCATTTCATGAATGGTTCGGTTCCTTCTTTCAACTACTCCATTTTTCTGGGGTGTCCTAGTGTTGAAGCCCCGAAAATCGGGTCTACAACAAGGGGGATACCCACCCGGTCTGGACCTTGGTTAGCAGCTCCTTTTCCGTTTGGTGTAGTGGGTCCGACTGGGGATAATGGGACCAGTCTCCCAATATCTGTGTGTGTGTTGAGAATTGATATTTCCTTTCTAAAGTTCCTAAGTGAAACTCTTTTATTCTATTTCTAATCTAATCATATCCAAATTGTATTCTAATTTAAACATAAATATCTAATTCTAAACTAACCCGAGATGTAATCTTTCTTTATGCGATCTAAAATGATTTCAAATAGCAATTGGTGATAAAGATCATTCAATCGTTATAAGAAAAAAATTCAATAAAGATAAACCACTTCATATAAAAAGTTAGATGAAACAATTGTGAAAAACATATCGCATAATAAGCTATTCATACATTAAGCATAAACAAGTGGTTATCACCGTAGAAAAGTGCCAAATGATAACTCAAACATTCAAGCATTAATACATAAACAACTGAACATAAATATCACTTTAACACAGAGGCAGAAATAGTTAAGAGATAAAAGTACCATTTATAACTAGTTCCACTCATGAGCTTCAAGAAATAATGACTTATCTTTTCTTAATCCAACATCTACTAAGAGTACAAAAATGCAACATCAGTAGTAGATATTAGATGCAGATATCAATAAATCCTGTTCCATTCATTCATCAAAACCTCCTTGAAGGGTGCAAAAGTGCATGTTCTGAGGACAAGTTTTTGATAAATTTCAGGACCTTTCTCTAAATGCATGAGAAGGGTTTAAATACTACTAACTAAATCTAAAATAACTTATTAAAAAAATATGAGATACGGTTTAAATGACCGTCCTTTTTCTAGGCAAAAATAAAGTAAAACTAATACTAAACCTAAAATTTAAAACTATCAACTAACTACTTATGAATCTGATCTTTGAACTTGCAAGCATTCAACATTGATTTGAGAAGAGGAGGCTGGCCGACTTCAGATTTTAACTGTCCTGAGAAAACGGAATCGGCAAGTGCTGGCGCCATCTTCTCGGCAGAATTGATGATGCAATTGAGAGTGCTGCATTGGCTGTGTGGTTTTACCAGACATGCCCAATAAGAATCCCAATTTAACTTTGTCAATCCTTTAATTGATTCTGCTTTTCTTCAGCTTTTTGTTTCCATTCTGTCTGCAATTGCTGTGCTTGTGGTAGGTATCCTGGAATAGTTTCTGAAATCAAATTAGCCTTGTGCAAATTTTCATTTACACAATCAGTAATATTGCTTGCTGCTGTAGCTACTTCTTCTGCCGCCTTTTCTGCTTCTCTGATCTGTGCATCCCAATTATTGAAGAGCATTTCTTTATGACTATCATTGATGATTGGTGCTCCTGCCCGTTTTCCCTCCTCTGTCTTTTGCCAAGTCAAATAGTCAGTAACTCTTTCATTAGTTAAATCATAATCATGTCGTAATTCTACGACATGATTAGTGATTTTATCACTTTCTTGACAAAAAGAGTTCCACTGTGAAATTTGTTGGCATAATATATCTTGTTGCTACAGTAGTTGATTATTTAAGGAAATAGACTCTGTAATAAATTCTGTGAGCTTGGGATCATCTTTGTGTATCTCTTGCATAGCCTGTAGTTGTTTCTCTTTTTCAACTAAAATTTTCTGATATCCAACTTGCATTTTTTGAAACTCCTGTTTTAATTTTTCAAGTTGTTTTTGTGCTTCACTGTTAGCATTGGCTTGTTGCAGAACCTGTATTTGATCTTCTTTTTCATTCAGTAATTTTCATACTTCGGATGCTTTATCGATGGCTGCAGAGGCATATGCTCCTGTAATATGAGATAATTTAGCAAGATTTTCAGTTGGATTAGTAGTAGGATCTTGCCATAAAACATCCAATTGTTCTGCATCACGAGAGATTACACTTTCTAATTTCCTTTTCTTTATTTTTTTTCTTACTACTGCTTTATGTTGTGGACTATAGAATATATCCAGAGGAGGAATTTCCTCTATTTTAAGTACAAGCTCAGAAGAGGGGGTAATGGGTATATGTTCTGTTTCTGTGACATTGTTAGTTTCTCTTGTGACTATATTTTTTATTGTCTGTACATTAGTTACAGGAGTCTGTGTGTTCTGTCCTTCAACATTAATCAAATCATTAAATGTTTCCCATTATTTTTATAACTCAATTCTGACAGATGGTTGCTGTTCATTGAGAGGGGGAAGATTTTTTTGTGGAGAGATTAAAATCTGTTGTTGTAAAAGTTCTTTTGATTGGGCAGTATCCTTTACTGACCCTTCGCTTTTATCCTGGTAATTATTAGTTTCTTTCCCGGACTTTGACTTGGACTTTTCTGTATCTGAACTCCCACTAAGACTGATGCTGGGAGTTGGTTCCCTTGCGGGTTCCAAGCGCAAATTATCCAAAGGGATAGTGGTCAACCTTCTTTCTCTGTGCATTTTAAACTCTTGGAATTCTTCTAGAAAAAAACATGTTTGAACTGAATGTAGAATCTCTTTAAATGTGCATTTTTCTTGAAACATATCATCAAAAAGATCCTCTTCTCCAGAAAATATTCTTACCTTGACTACAGTGGTGAAATTCTTAACAACATCATATGGGTCGAATAGCCTTCTTGGAAACTTGAACAATTGTAAACATGTAATATTGTTTACTTCTTTAAATGCATGACCAACATCAAATAATGAAAATGCTCCGCAAACCACAGGAAATTGTGGCCAGATGGCCTTCTTTTTATCCTTTAAATCCTTGGTCAAACCTCCCTCTCTGCAGGTTTGATGCGCAATTTCCCGGGCCAGGAGTTTATCCGGAACATACAAAGGTAAAACATGAGGAGAAGCAAAACTTCCAAAAACCCTAACATAGGTAAACAATTCTTCTCCAAACCATCTTGCGACAGGGAGAATGTCTACTTCTACTTCAGGGGAAAACCTTGGAGCATCCTTATTATACAACATTCTGTACAATGGCAGCATGATTCCATGGCAAATTTTGTAAAAATGGGGAATGAACTTTGAATCCCACAATTCTTTATGATAAACATGAATGGGTAGGGGATCTTGAATTTTCCATTTCCAACCCATTACAGGAAATTTAGAAACATAACAGATTGAATCCATTACATAAGCAGATAGGAAAAAAGGAGGATAAATCCTCTGAGAGACAGTCTGTTTAGACCGATAATTAAAAATAGTTGTGGCTAAGTTATCAGACAATACCTTAGCCCAATCCAAAATAGTAGCATTAACAGCAGCATTCAATAACGGAAGCCATTCAGATGAAAACTTATTAATTTCAGGCTTCCCAAAAAGCCTACAAAGCATAGTAGCAGCAAAGCAATACAGAGAAGTGAGAGAACAAGTACTGTACATACCGTGTTTATCTTTCTTTAGTGGTTCGTCTCTTCTAGACCATTCCTTGGTGCATTCTGCTAGGTTTGCATTTTCCTTGGCAAACTTTTCAGTAAGTTGTTTGTTGTATGTTGCCTGTGGCTCTGGCAAATGATACATAAGCCTTAAATCTTCTGGAGTAAATGAGCCAATGAACTCTTGCCCCTGAGTCTTGAACTATCTATCCGTAATATCAGTGCTATCTAGTACCCATTTCACCATGTCTGTATATGGAAGAATTTTAGGTCTTGTTGCTATCCGATGCAAAAATGGACAAGCTAACTCTGTAAGAGATGCTTCGGAAGAACCAACTGATCCTGCAGTGGCCAAAACATCCATTAATTTGGGGTTTTCTTCTTCAAGCAGATTATACATGCCCTCCCAAGTGGTGATACCAGTGTCTTTGTTGTAGGCAATGTCTGTGTACAAGGACGCCATCTCTTTACTTTCAAAACTCGGAGATTTGGCTTTCTTTCCCATAATACTCTAAATATCGCTTTGTATAGTCCTCTGTTCTTCACGCCTGCAGTTTATGAATTAAGTGAGATTAATGATATGAAAAGCTGATGGGAAAGTTTTAAATGCTGAAGGCACATAAAATATATCATCTTACGTGAAATAACTCTTCAATCAAAACAAAACCATTTTTCATTAATAAATGACAATCAATTCATTGATTAATCATTAAAGCGCATAACAGAGTCTTGATTTATGGAGAATATTTTCTTCGTACAACGAGCCTTAAGAACCTACGATAATGTGATCTGCTATTTGCTTCACAATATCACAAAATCGCAATATCACAAATCGCAATCTCGGAAAATCGCAACATCATAATAGCGCAAATATTATATCATCGCGAAATCACAAAATCGCAATATTGCAATATCGCAATATCACAAAATATAACATATGACAAACATCCGTTAATGTATTTTCTGATGAAATGCGATTTGCGATAAATGTTATCGCACATCGGTGATTTGAGGTTTCTTAGCATAAAATATGAAACTTGCGATGCGATGAATGTTCTTTTAGCACGTAATTTCATATCGCAATCTTTAAAATTCTGCTTGTAAATAGGCATTCATTACCCTTTTGCGATGTGATATTCCTCAAAGAATGATTTTATTCTATGCTATCATAAACTTAAGTTTATTTAAATATTTTCCCAAGGAATTTTCTTAAGTTAATGATAGTAAGTTTTATTGAAAAAAGAAAACAAGCACTAATTAATTTTTTGGATTTTTAAAATAAGGGTCCCCACTTATTTAGTATTATTACTAATACTAAATAAGAAGCGGGGTTGTTGTTGGCCACAACAATTGGCGATTCACTTGGAAGAACTAGTTATCTCTGCTTTTCTTTTGAATTTTCTAAACTTTTCAAAACAGAAAATTTTAAGAAAATCAAACTTTATTATAAAAAGACAAAGTACATTATGCTTTTATCTATCAATGATATTTCATTTCTTCTATATTCAATTTTGACTATTTACTTCCTCGAGCTAGTCCTTGTATCTATATCAGTCTTTACTTGGTTCATAAAGATAAAAACAAAAGGCTTCTCTGTAAATCAGTGTTAAATATGCTCATTTGTCGTAGGTAGAGCCACTACTGCCAGCAAGCGTTTATAGCCTCGACAGGGTTACCTGTTACCCAGCAATGATCATGTGTCCTACTTAGAGAAATATACAATTTTCAAAGAGAAATCCATATTCACACTTATTGCTTTTATTTTTCTTTTTATTCTTAAAGAACAATGTCTTGGTTTGGTAGCCAATTTATGACAGTGCCATTCACTTGATTTATAACTTTGCTGAACAAGCTGGCTCGTGATGAGACCCCTTGTATTTTGATTGCAACAATATTGAGTCATTGCCCTGTTGTGGTATGCAGTATTGGCAAAGTCAGCAAGCTATAATATCTATGATCATGATAAGTCGGCTCGTGATGAGACCTCTTACTCTTTAAGTTAAAGTGTATCATTGGATTATTCCTTGAACGTTGTAATTTTCTAGGTGGGGAGGAAGTCATTGTTTCCTTAAGCTAGCTCTAGACGACAATGGTAGAGTTTTTGGAAAGAAATTTTCTACAGAGAATCTTCATTTTGTTATTGATACCTTTCAATAGATTGATATAAAACAATTTCTTACTAAAGGTTGTTTTTTATCAAAATTTATAAGGTTGAAACTAGAATCATTTCTAGGTTTAAAGATTTAATTGTATCTTTCAATAATAATGATCAATTTCTTAGAAGAATTCTATTTATACAAGTAAAAAAAAAACAAAATCTAAAAGAGAATTTGTATCTTTTTCGTGAATTCCAAATGTAACCATTAACAACTGGTTTTATTATGAAAATAAAGAAAACTATTATACAAAATAGAAGAATGATCTCCTATGGAAAATATTTTTTGAGGATCTGTCCATTAACAGGTAAAGACTCTCTTTTTCCTGTTAAATCCTGTAACATAAAAGTAGATGGACCTATGATCTCTGCAATTTGGAAAGGACCAAGCCACATTCGTTGAAATTTTGTATGTTTTCCTTTTTCCTCATGAGCCTTGTCCCATTTTAAAACTAGATCTCCTATCTGAAAGTCCTTTCTGGTTATCATGTTTGAATCAAAAGAAGCTTTCACTAATGCTTGGTGATGAGCATGAGTTACTTTGGCCTTTTCTCGTTGTTCTTCTAGCTTAATTATTTCCATCTGCCTTAGTTGTAAGGAAGAAGTTGGTGCTTCATCAATATATTGAATCAAGGCTAAAGAAGGAATTGCTAGATGAGTTGGAAGAACCAATTCTCTCCCATAAACTAAATTAAAGGGAGAAGTGCCAATGGAGGCTTTCTGCGTTATTCGATCTGCCCATAAAGCATATATTAAAGACTTATGCCAATTTTTATGATTTTGATCAATGGTTTGCTTAATGGTTCTGATTAAGTTTTTATTTGTGGATTCAGCTAACCCATTTCCCTGTGGATAATAATTGGCAGAGTATTCAAGTTTGAAACCTCTCTTGAGTGAAAATTCAGTCATAGAATTACCAGAAAAATACAATGCATTATCAAACATTAAAGCAGAAGGTAAACCAAACTTGGTGATTATGAACTGATCTATGAACTCGATGATGTGTTCGGCATTAGTAGTCTTAAGAGGAACTGCTTCTACCCATTTCGTAAAATAATCAGTTGCTGTAATGATATACCTATGTTGCTTAGAAGAGTGAGGAACGATCTCACCTATTATGTCCAATCCCCATTGATCAAAAGGCTGCTCAATGTTGACTGGTTGTAATGGTAATGATGGTTTCTTTTGTCTTCCAGCAGTGGTTTGACAAACTTGACATTTCCTTGCGTAGCTATGTGAATCTTTGAATAATATGGGTCAATAATAGCCTGCGCGAAGAATTTTATGTGCAGTAGCATCTCCAACATAATGTCCACCTGCTGGTCCATCGTGAAGTTCCTGCAAGACTTTTTCAGCTTCAGATTTCTCCAGACATCTAAGAAGAACAGAATCATAATTCATTCTAAAAAGAACATCATTCACAAGCTGATATTGCTTAGCCTTCAACCTTAGAGCTCTTTTCTTGGTGTAATCGAGATTTGGAGGAGCATATCTATTCTTTAGATAAAAAATGATATCAACATATAATGATTCAACATCGTTTAGGCTTACCTCATACGTTTGTATCTATGTAGATGGTTTTTCAGAAATAAGTGATGCTCTAGCTAATATTTTGCAAAAGCCTTGCCCTCTTACAATACTTGCTGGTTTGATTTCTAAATCATATTCTTGTAAGGCAGTAACCCAATTGGCTCTTTTCTCACCCACATCTTTTTGAACTAAAATATTTCTTACCGCTGGAAAAGATACTATGATTTTTGTATGGGTTTTAAGTAAAAAGGGTCTGAAATTTTTAATTGCTTTGAAAACAGCATAAGCTTGTTTCTCCACATCTGAATAATTCAACTCATCCCCCTGTAAATTTGAACTAAAAAAAGCAATTGGGGCTTCTGTCTTGTCTTGATTTACTTGAGTGAGTATCGCAGCATATGATTTATCAGAGGCAAATGTATACAAAATAAAGGGATCGGAAAAATTTGGAGTTGCTAAAGATGGAGCATTAATAATTGCTTGTTTGATCAGATTGAATGCTTCATATTCATTTTGGCCCCATTTGAAATTTGAATTCTTTTTAATCATTGCTTGTAAAGGAGATACAATTCTTGAAAAATCTGGTACAAATCTCTTTACAAAATTAATCTGATCGAGGAAAGATTGCATAGCTTTCTTGTTGTGAGGTAAGGGTATTTCAGAAATCTCTTTGATTCTATCAGGATCAATATGAATTCCAGATTTTGACACTATGAATCCAAGAAGTTTTCCTTCGCTTAATGCAAAAAAGGACTTTTTCGGGTTAAGTGAAATTCCATACCTTTGACAATGTTGGAAAATCTGTTTTAAGTCTTTAAGATGATTGCTTCGTTTCTTGGAATATACAGTTATATCATCTAAGTAAATTACCACTCATTTGTTAACTAATCCCTTGAAAGCGATGTCCATTGCTCTCTGAAATGTGGCACCAGTGTTGATCAGACCAAAAGGCATCTTTTGATATGCATAAGTGCCCCATTTAGTTCTGAATGTAGTTTTCAATTGATCATCAGGATGGACCAACACTTGGTTGTAGCCAGAGAAACCATCTAAGAAAGACATTAATTATGATCCTGCAACTGCCTGTAATATTTGCTCCATAGGAGGCAAAGGAAATTTATCTTTTTGGCAAGCTTTGTTAAGGTTTCGAAAGTCAATGCAAATTCTAATGTCTCCGTTCTTCTTTCTAACATGAACCATATTGGAAACCCATTTAGAATGTCGAACGGGAAAAATAATCTTGGCTTTCAATAACTTATTGAGTTCAGATTTGATTTGATTTTCTAGATTGGGATGGATCTTTCTCAGCTTTTGTTGAACAGGTTTTTCGTCATTTATCATTGGGATAGTATGTTGGATGATAGAAGTGTCATAAGTTTTGAGTTCATCATAATTCCAAGCAAAGACACTTTTATATTGTTTCAAAAGACGAACATACGCTAATTTTTCTTCAGGAGCTAGACCAAGGCCTAGGTTGATATTATGTGGTTTGGTATCAGTTCTTAGATTTACTAATTCATAATTCAAAGTTGAACTTTGGAGTTTTGAATTGGTATATCTTTTGAATCGATCTTTCAAATCATAAAGATCTTCTAACTTGACTACTGACTTTGGCATAGCATTATTGGTGCTATCTTGTTGCAATTGTCTATCATGTTGGTCTTCATCAATTATCTGATTAGTGTAAGATCCTTCAGATGTGAGAAAACTTACAATATCAGGATCATCATTGAAAATCCTCCAATTGGTAATGTTATCAGGAATCGAGGGTCTAAAGATTAATTCGATTGAAAATCGATCAGGACTAAAGTCTTATGAAGGAATGAGCTTGGAAGCTACGTTAGCTAGGAGGTTTGCACTAGCATTCTGGATTCTGGGAATTGATGAAATATTAAATGCTATAAAATGTTCAGTCAGATCTTGAACTAAATATTGATAGTGCTTTAAATGACTTGATAAACAATGTATAGTATTGCGTAGTTGTTTAATTACAATTTCAGAATCTCCAAAAACTTGTAGATATTTGATGTCTAATCCGATTGCTTTGTATAATCCCTGGACTAAAGCCTCGTATTCTGCGGTATTGTTGGTGCAATCGAACTCGAGTCTGCAAATTAGCATAATTTTGTTTCCCTCTGGACTAACCAACACGCAACCTGCTCTTGCTCCTTCATTAGACTTAGAACCATCAAAAAATAAATTCCAAAATAAAGATTTATTTACAGGAGTATCTACAAAATTAATGTATTTAGAACTATCTTTTTGAGAAAATTTTTCTATCTGAGATAAAACAGAATGTTCTAAGTAAGGTGAAGTATGAGCATTGAAATTTCCTAAGAAAAAATCAATTGAATAGTTGCCAATGATATTATTGCAGTATGCAACCGATTCATTTTCTCCCTCCAGTTCTGTTACTATGTATTTCTGATGTTTTTCTCGTTCAACCTTTATCTGATTTGGTTTACCATTGTAAGGAAGCCACATATGCGACCAATCAGTTGCGAAGTATCCATGAAGTTTTTTCTGACCAATCTCTGCTAAGAATTAAGCCATAAAATTCTGGAATATCTGCAACTAAAATGTCGATAACTTGACATACCTTTGGATTGGATGATAGTCTTATGGTAACCTGATTTAATTCACCAATCACTTCAACTTGCGATCGATCTAACTGGACTATGCGTACAACAGAATTTTGTGGTTGAATGTTCAACTTTGCACATACTGATTTTGGTAGAATATTAGATGAAGCTCCAGAATCCACTAAACAATTATGCAAATTTTTATTGAAAACTTCATAAGTACGAAGAAATGGAGGAGTATGAGATCTTGAACTTCCTCCAATTAAAGCGATATTTTCAAGATCAACTTTACTAATCGCATTAGTTGGAGGTCTTCCCATTTCATTAGAAGCTTGAGAGATAACAGGATCGGGCAAAGGTTTTTCTGGTACAACATGTAATTCTTTCAAAAGCACTTTTTGCTGGTGTTTAACTTGCTCAATTCATAAAAATTGATGTTAGCCCTAGTTTTCTTCATATCTTCTATGATATTATACTCCATTTCATTCGGGACAATCAGTGTTTTTGATGGAGTTGACGAATCTGTTTGGACTGGGCTAGTTTGAATTGCTTTAGATGTCGTTTTCTTGGATGCAACTTTCTCCTTAGTCATTGATCTTGCGTTCTTTGGCTTCTGAGTAGGTTGAGGAGGATCAAGTTGATTTCTACTTCGAGTGCTAACCGGGGATGCTTCTTGATCTTCCTCATCTGGGAGGATGAAATACCACATACCTTGAACTTCTACAACTTCATCTTCATCAGTAGTTTCTTCAGTAGCAGTTTCCTCTTCTTCTTCTTCTGATTCAGCATTAGAATAGCATTTGGTGGCTTTGGATCAGTTGAAGGATTTCTTCTAAAAGGCTTGAAAGAATTTTTAGAAGATGTTTCTGCCACTTGTTTCTTAATGTCAACCATTTCGTTAGACATGGTTTTCAAAACTTTCTGCAATCCTTCTAAATCAAATGGATTTTTCGATTGTTTTTTCTTGGGGTCTTCCTTAAAAGTAACCTTCTTGGATTTTCGTTCTTCTATCGCATTTTTCTTTTCTAAAGCAATGATACGTTTCTCTACTGCTATTGCTTCCTTCATATTTTCTGCTAAAGTTGTTTTGTTAGCCCTATCAACGAAGATTGCTATGTTTGATGGTAAAGCAGAAATGTACCACTCACTTCGCACTTCTTCACTAGGCTTGGAAGCAGTAGGGATTTTATTTAACAATTTATTGAAATGTGAATTAAAATCCTTGATAGGTTCTCTTGACTCAGCCCTAAGATTAGACAGATCATTGATCAATGTTGATGTAGACCTGTCATCACCAAATTTAGTCAAAAATTGATCTTGAAAGATATCCCAACTAGTAATGGATCCAGATGGTAATGAGAATACCATGATCCAGCTGCTCCTTGTAGGGTATAGGGAAAAAGTCGGACAACAACATCTTCATTAATAACTCCATTGAGATTTGTGGACAACATAAAGTTATTTATATGTTCTTCTGCTAGCATGCCTGCCTCATGATTAAACTTAGGCAACCATTTTTCAGGATGGGCTGGTAATTGACTCAAGGGCGCAGGCATTAAGATTGCCCCTGGATTATTCTATGGCATTTGGGCCATCGTTGAACTACTAACAGAGGAAAGTGCAGAATATGATCCCTATGATTGGGAAGATGAGGATATTACGATTCCAGATGTTTGAGAAGGAGATGTGGAAGCTCCAGTGGACTGACGGACAGTAATGTGAAGTGGAGGGGTGGATGGTTGACTTCGCGGTGAAGAGGTTGAGATGGATGATGATGATGAAAGAGTCTCATTGTCAGACCCTTTAGGAGATTTCCTTGCTCTTTTTCTTGTAGGTAGAGGTAACTCAGTTGGTTGAATGCCAAGCTTCTTGCTCTGTAATCTGGTAAGAGGATGAGCAGGATTAGATTGCAAAGTCACACTGCCTTGAGATTTATCAGATCGTTGAGGTGATATTGAAAATCGTTGAAGTTTATGAATCAAATATTCAACTTTAGGAGGTTCAATAGCAGATTCTTCTGAAAAGTCAGGGTTTGTGGCAGTGGCTGTTGTTCTTTCGACTTCTGGCTCTAGATTTAAAAATTCTTTGTGCGATGGAGAAGTCGGGGAAGATGGTGAGGGCGATTTACTCTTAGAATGGTATTTGGATTTTGACTTACTTTCCATTCATAGTTCGTGGCCCTCCTTCTAGCGCCAAATATGTTGAAGCCTCGAAAGTCGGGTCTACAACAAGGGGGATACCCACCCGGTCCGGACCTTGGTTAGTAGCTCCTTTTCCGTTTGGTGTAGTGGGTCCGACTGGGGATAATGGGACCAGTTTCCCAATATGTGTGTGTGTGTTGAGAATTGATATTTCATTTCTAAAGTTCCTAAGTGAAACGCTTTTATTCTATTTCTAATCTAATCATATGCAAATTGTATTCTAATTTAAACATAAATATCTAATTCTAAACTAACCCGGGATGTAATCTTTCTTTATGCGATCTAAAATGATTTCAAATAGCAATTGGTGATAAAGATCATTCAACCGTTATAAGAAAATAATTCAATAAAGATAAACCACTTCATATAAAAAGTTAGAAGAAACAGTTGTGAAAAACATATCGCATAATAAACTATTCATACATTAAGCATAAACAAGTGGTTATCACCGTACAAAAGTGCCAAATGATAACTCAAACATTCAAGCATTAATACATAAACAACTGAACAAGTTTTTGACAAATTTCAGGACCTTTCTCTAAATGCATGAGAAGGGTTTAAATACTACTAACTAAATCTAAAAATAACTTATTACAAAAATATGGGATACGGTTTAAATGACCGTCCTTTTTCTAGGCAAAAATAAAGTAAAACTAATACTAAACCTAAAATTTAAAACTATCAACTAACTACTTATGAATCTGATCTTTGAACTTGCAAGCATTCAACATTGATTTGAGAAGAGGAGGCTGGCCGACTTCAGATTTTAACTGTCCTGAGAAAACGGAATCGGCAAGTGCTGGCGCCATCTTCTCGACAGAATTGATGATGCAATTGAGAGTGCTGCATTGGCTGTGTGGTTTTACCAGACATGCCCAGTAAGAATCCCAATTTAACTTTGTCAATCCTTTAATCGATTCAGCTTTTTTTTTTTTTTCAGCTTTCTGTTTCCATTCTGTCTGCAATTGCTGTGCTTGTGGTAGGTATCATGGAATAGTTTCTGAAATCAAATTAGCCTTGTGAAAATTTTCATTTACACAATCAGTAATATTGCTTGCTGCTGTAGCTGCTTCTTCTACTGCTTTTTCTGCTTCTCTGATCTGTGCATCCCAATTATTGAAGAGCATTTCTTTGTAGCATGAGAAACATGTTGATAGTTGGCAGTGCTCCTGCTTTCCCTTTTTCCTCCTCTTTGTATTTTCCAAGTCAAATAGTCAGTAACTCTTTCATTAGTTAAATCATAATCTAATATAAGTAATTCTACGGCATGAGTATATATCACTTGCCCTATGGAAAACAAAAAGAGTTCCCTTTAGCAATTTTTGGCATAATATCTTCTTCTTTATAGTAGTTGATTGTTTAAGGACATGAACTCGAGATAAACTTCCGTAAGCTTGAGGTCATCTTTGTGCATCTCTTGCATAATACATGTTTATTTCTCTTTTTAAGCCAAACTTTTCGATATTTTGATGTTTCGCATTTTGGTGATTTGAAACTCTTCTTTGTAATTTTTTCAAGTTGTATACGTAGCCTTTGTTAGCATTGGCTTTATTCTGCAGTTGTTGTTGCAGAACCTGTATTTGATTTTCTTTTTCATTCAATAATTTCCGTACTTCGGATGATTTATCAATGGTTGCAGAGGCATATGCTCCTATAATCTGAGATAATTTAGCAAGATTTTCAGTTGGATTAGTAGTAGGATCTTGCCATAAAACATCTAATTGTTCTGCATCATGAGAGATTACACTTTCTAATTTCCTTTTCTTCCTTTGTTTTCTTACTACTGCTTTATGTTGTGAACTATAGAATATATCCATAGGAGGAATTTACTCTATTTTAAGTACAAGCTTAGAGGAGGGGGAAATGAGAATATGTTCTGTTTCTACGACATTGCTAGTTGCTAGTTTCTCCTGTGACAACATTTTTTATTGTCTGTACATTAGTTACAGGAGTCTGTGTGTTTCCAATTATTTTTCTAACTCAATTCTGACGGATGGTTGTTGTTCATTGAGAGGGGGAAGATTTATCTGTGGAGAGATTGAAATCTGTTGCTGTAAAAGTACTTTTGATTGGGCAGTATTCTTTACTGACCTTTCACTTTTATCCTGGTCATTATCAGTTTCTTTCCCGGACTTTGACTTGGACTTGTCTGTATCTGAACTCCCACTAAGACTGATGCTGGGAGTTGGTTCCCTTGCGGGTTCCAAGCGCAAATTATCCAAAGGGATAGTGGTCAACCTTCTTTCTCTATACATCTTAAATTCTTGGAATTCTTCTGGAGAAAACTGTGTTTGAGCTGAACGTATAATTTCTTTAAATGTGCATTTTCCTTGGAACATATCATCAAATAAATCATCTTCTTTAGAAATTATTCTCACTTTGACTGCAGTGGTGAAATTCTTAACAACATCATTTGGGTCAAATGGTCTTCTTGGAAACTTGAACAATTGTAAACATGTAATATTGTTTACTTCCTTAAATGCATGACCAATATCAAATAATGAAAATGCTCCACAGGCCACAGGAAATTGAGGCCAGATAGCCTTATTTTTATCCTTTAAATCCTTGGTCAAACCTCTCTCTCCGCAGGTTTGATATGCAATTCCCCGGGCCAGGAGTTTATCCGGAACATATAAAGGTAAAACATGAGGAGAAACAAAAATTCCAAAAACCCTAACATAGGTAAACAATTCTTCTCCAAACCATCTTGCGACAGGGAGAATGTCTACTTCTGCTTCAGGGGAAAACCTTGGAGCATCCTTATTATACAAAATTCTGTACAGTGGCATCATGATGCCATGAAAAATCTTGTAAAAATGGGAAATGAACTTTGACTCCCACAATTCTTTATGATAAACATGAATGGGTAGGGGATCTTGAATTGTCCATTGCCAACCCATTATAGGAAATTTAGAAATATAACAGATTGAATCCATTACATAAGCAGCTAGGAAAAAAGGAGGATAAATCCTCTACGAGACAGTCCGTTTAGACCGATAGTTAAAAATAGCCGTGGCTAAGTTATCAGACAATATCTTAGCCCAGTCCATAATGGTAGCATTAACAACAAAGTTCAATAACGGAAGCCATTCAGGTGAAAAATTATTAATATCAGGCTTTCCAAAAAGCCTACAAAGCATAGCAGCAGCAAAGCAATACAGAGAAGTGAGAGAACCAATACTGTACATACCGTGTTTATCTTTCTTCAGTGGTTCGTCTCTTCTGGACCATTCCATGGTGCATTCTGCTAGGCTTTCATTTTCCTTGGAAAACTTTTCAATAAACTGTTTGTTGTACGTTGCCTGTGGCTCCGGCAAATGATACATAAGCCTTAAATCCTCTAAAGTAAATGAGCCAATGAGCTCTTGCCCCCGAGTCTTGAACTGTATGTCTGTAATATTAGCGCTATCTAGCACCCATTTCACCATGTCTGTATATGGAAGAATTTTTGGTCTTGCAGCTATCCGGTGTAAAAATGAACAAGCTAACTCTGTAAGAGATGCTTCGGAAGAACTAGCTGATCCTGCAGTAGCCGAAACCTCCATTACTCTGGGGTTTTCTTCTTCAAGTAGATTATACATGCCCTCCCAAGTGGTGATACCAGCGTCTTTGTTGCAGGCAATGTCTGTGTATAAGGACGCCATCTCTTTACTTTCAGAACTCGGAGCTTTGTCTTTCTTCCCCATGATACTCTGAATACCACTTTGTATAGTCGTTTGTTCTTCGCGCCTGTAGTTTATGAATTAAGTGAGAGTAATGATATGAAAAGGTGATGGGAAAGTTTTTAAATGCTGAAGGCGCATAAAATATATCATCTCACATGAAGTAACTCTTCAATAAAAACAAAACCATTTTTCATTAATAAATGACAATTAGTTCATTGATTAATCATTAAAGTGCATAACGGAGTCTTGATTTATGGAGAAGATTTTCTTCGTACAACGAGCCTTAAGAATCTGCGATAATGCGATTTGCTTCGCAAAATCGCAAAATCGGAACATCATAATAGTGCAAATATTATATCATCGCGAAATCGCAAAATTGCAATATCGCAAAATAGCAAGATCGCAATATCGCAATATTGCAAGATCGAAAATGACAAACATCCGTTAATGTATTTTCTGCGAAATGCGATTTGCGATAAATGTTATCGCACATCGGTGATTTGAGGTTTCTCAGCATATGATATTTGAAACTTTGCGATGCGATGAATGTTCTTTTTTAGCGCGTAGTTTTCGTATTGCAATATTTTAAAATTCCGCTTGTAAAGAGGCATTCCTTACCTTTTTGCGATCCGATATTCTTCAAAGAATGATTTTATTCTATGCTATCATAAACTTAAGTTTATTTAAATATTTTCCAAGGAATTTTCTTAAGTTAATGACAGTAAGTTTTGTTGGAAAAAGAAAACAAGCACTAATTAATTTTTTGGATTTTTAAACTAAGGGTCCCCACTTATTTATTATTATTACTAATACTAAATAAGAAGGGGGGTTGTTGCTAGCCACAACACCTAGCAGTAGAGAGTTCTCTTTAGATTCCATGTTATTTATAGAATTCATCAAATTATTTTGAGGTGAATTCTCCTCCTCTATCTGTTCTAAGACATTTAATCTTAGAATCTTTCTCGTTCTCAATGAGAGCCTTAAGATTCTTAAAACATTCAAATGCTTCAGATTTATATTTTATGAAATATATCCACATCATTCTAGTATAGTCATCAACAAATAGAGCAAAGTACCTTTCACCTTGAAGAGCGGGAGTTCTAGTTGGCCCACATAAGTCTGCATGAATGATTTCCAGAGGTTTTGCTGTTGAGAAATCCTTAGTTTTGTGGCTAGTTCTGGTTTGCTTTCCATGTTGGCATGGGCCACATACAACTTGATTTGGTTTGCACATTTTTGGAATATCCCTTACTGCATTAATTTTGCTGATGTTGACTAGGTTATCAAAACTTGTATGCCCCAATCTCTTGTGCCATACCAACTTTCATCTGTTTGACTTAAGTAACATTTATCTTCTTGGATTCTATTGAGAATATAAACATTATCTGGTGTTCTTACTCCTTTTTCCACAAGTTCTCCCGAGGATGAGTCTCTTATTTCATAATTTTTTGTACTAAAGAAAACATTATGTCCTTGGTCACAAATATGGCTAACACTTAAGAGATTGTGTTTGAGCCCTTCTACTAGCAAGGTATTTTGAGCCTTTCCTAGTACATTGACAAGGGTAGCAGTTCCTTTTCTAGTGATTTTAGCGGATCCACTTCCAAAGGATACATTTCCATTTTTCTTGTTTAATGAGATGAATTTCTTTTCGTCACCTGTCTTATGTCTTGAGCATCCACTATCCACGAACCAATGATTTTCTTCATTATGAGCACATAGAGCTAGGCCACATTTATCAGTTTTGAGATTTACGTTTTTAGCTTTCTCCCTTTTGAGAGGGAAATTTTGTTCATTATGATCATAATTATCACATAATGAGCAAGACGGATCAAACTTAGCCAAAGGATCAAAGGAATTGTAAGTTTTGATCTGTCCTTGCTCTTTAGGACCACATAGTTGGTTTGTTTGATCATTCAATCTTGGTTCTTAATTCTTATGAGCCTTGCAATGATTAGCTTGATGCCCAAAGTTTTTACAATTGTAACAATGCCCAAGAAAAATAGTTTGATACCTGTTGTAGTGTCCATAGCTTGAACCAACATTCTTCCTTGGAGTTTCTCTTTCTTCAATTCTTGGTTTTGAGATGGGACTTTGCTCTTGACGAGATGACTTTTCTTCTTTTGGATGGCAAGAGAGTACATCAACATAACTTTTGGCATTATTCTTTGTACTTGATGATTCTCCTTTGAAACCAATTCCAGGCTTGTCATGTTGAGGTTTTTGAGGAAATGTTGTCATTGATGGCAAAGGAGGAACACCGGAAACAACAACAAGGCAAAGAGAGAAGCAAAGTAGCAGAGAACAGAGGCAACAGAGAGGTAGCAGAGGCAGCAAAAAGAGAAGTAAGGAGCAACATCAATCAAGGAGCAGAGGAAGCAAAGGCAGTGAATTGAAGTAGAGAGCTATTCAAGGTGCAGAGTAGTGAAGAAGAAGTTTTTGCATTACATGAGACTCTGTAATTGGGGGTCTAATTGTGGTGTGCAATTATGAGGTGTGGTGTGTGTCGAATAAATAAACTCTGTGGCGAGGGTTTTGTGGAGTTCTGCAGACAAATGAAGAAAATCCATATCCTGTTCAGAGGCAGAGTTAGAGAAGGGTTGTTGATCTTGACTTGAAGATATAGCCAGAATCAAGAGACTCTGCGTGAGGAGTGCCTTAAGTCCCAGAGAGAGAGCGTATAAGAAGTGCATATTGAAGCTTTGTGTTAAAAGTTGAAGCAGTGATTGTAAGTTTCTGTGAATCGATCACAGAGTGACCGATTTCCCAAATTGTCTCTATTATTGATTTAACCTCTATGTGGTGGGCCTTGAGTTCAATAAGAAAATATATGAGAAACACATGATAAGCTCTGTCTTAAGGTTTAATGCCAATGGTTTGATTTATAAACAATTCTGATGCGTTGAGGATATATGTTGTATCATTTGAATTGAATGAAATAAGGATTAGTATAGATATATGAAGATCCTCTGTTTTGAACTTAGATGTATTGTATTGATCGAATAACTCTGAAATAAGGGTTCATCCAAGATTCTGCACATATATATCTTAAGGGTCGTATGGACTAAGGTCCTATCGATTGCCGGAAGGATCGATGTCACAAAAGGAGAGGCGGAACCATAGTTAAATGCGTAGTGTGAATGGAGCTATGCGTTGTAACATATGAAAGCACCATGGTAAAATGCCGATGAACCAAGGGTCAACGTATAAAATAACGGAATTGTGAGCAGAAGCGGAACCGTGAAGGAACAGTAAAGGTGGGATTCCGGTTTTCATCACACCACCTTCGACGGGCAAGCGGTATTCAAGAAATCAGAGCGATTCCATAGAGTGGCTGACACGTGGCATACGGCGGGGTCTCGAAAACCACTCTCATCGCGCATTATTTTTCGTGCATCTAAACCAAGTGATATCCGTCGGATCACACGGGGCAAGGCGACGTGATTTCAGCCATAGGATGAGAAGGAGATTTAAGTGTTGGGACCCGCTCCTTCACGTGAACTCGGAGAACTAAATGACTTGCACTTTGGTTGCGCGATGATCGCCGGATCATCGAATGGTGTACGATAAAGTTTGAAGCCGTTGATTGAGGAGGCATTGTTATGTGAAGTTGGAATTATATGTGTTGAATGTTGAATACTGTGGACCCCAAAACCATTACATTAACAATTGAGTTTGATGCTCGCAAGGTTGGTGTTTCATATGAGTACCAACTCCAAAACTAACGTATGGTTGGATTTAATATATTCGATTTATATTTTATAAGGTCGGGGATTAAACCATGTATGGGGCAGGTCATAGTTATGAGCGAGAGGTGAGCATTATATATTTAACTGGGGAATGAAATACAGTCTGATGTTATAAAGTTTATAAAATTTTTGATTGGGGAGCAGATGTTTGTTTTATTAATAAGTCAAAGCATTTCTTGTAAATACGGAACCAAAGGTTATATTGTTGATGGTTCATGATAAAGGTGGTGAGTACTGATATATCTGTGTTGTTAAAAAGGTTTTATAAAAACGCCGAGAGTTATTTTATGTTTGATTAAAAGGCAGTTGTACATACAATATTTATATAACTGCAATGAACAGGGAACTGAATAAAAGAGAAAACGAAAAAGAGAGTGTGGTTGGATGAATGTGTATGGAAAAGGAAAAAGAGAGGAGAGCGTGCAGAAATAAAAGTTCGGTGAACAGGAATATGTATAGGAATGAATTGGACAGGTGATTAAGCACAAAAAATGGGAAAATGTGCAGAAGACAGTGAGCAGAAGAAGGCAGAACAGTTACCTGACAACTGCAGAAAGGACAAAGCCAACAAAGCTATAAGCCAGAAAATGGATTGAGTAAGATTGTCTCTATGTAACTGAAATTGTAAATGTAAATGTTTTATTTGACTTTTAAATTGTTTGTGATGCATTGGCAAGTCTCCAGAGGAAAATAAAATCCCACTGAAATATTGTAATTTGTAAATACTGGTATATTCTTTTTATGAGTTGGACAAAGGAATGAAAAGGCAGAAGCCGAATAGTCATGGTTGTTCACTCCAAATTCTCTGTAGAATACAAACAGTCAAGAAGGGAACTCTATAAATGATATCTCATTGATATACATAGAGAGGTTAGAGGTTAGAGAGAGTGAGCATAGAGAATGTTGAGTATGGAATTGAGGCAGAGAAGATAAGAAGAAGGAGGAGCAGAACAAGATGTAGTGAAAAGTTAGAGAATGCAGAAATGAAGCAGTGAGGCAGAGAAGAAGGAGGAGATGAGAAGAGAAGAAGGAGGAGCTGATAGTGAATATGAGAAGATGCAGAAATGATAGTAAATCAGCAAGTGTTTTCCTTTTGAAAGAGTAAGGAAGTTGGAGCTTCCCTATCAACTTGTAGCTTGATAAAATGTCGGTTATGTTGGGCGAGGTAGGAAACCTCTGGGTCGATGCCTACGAGAAAATCGGTAGTGAGAAATTAAGACTTGCCTTTGCATCACAACAATAATAGACATGGTTTTCTCCCTTTATGGGTTTATATATACGTGTCTGTGCATGATGTTTATGTGTTGATGGTTTATCTCATCATACTACTTCTGTACTCTCATATTAAATCTACTGTTACATTATATTAATACTTGCTGCTCACATTCTAAGACTACTCACATATTAAGTTGAACATGAAATGAAGGTGTAAATAAGTTTTAATGAAAAAGTTTTAAAAGTCCATGAATGTGTTAAACTGATTCACCCCCCCTCACAATTTAACTAAGGGTTCAACATATTAAGAATGTTGTCAAGAGCTAGAGAGCTTTGCCAACTCCTTTTAACTTGCTCTAATTCCTTTCTTAGAGATATTATTTCAGCTTCAATTTTTTTCACAGATATCATCCTTCTCTTTTAGCTTAATGTTCAAGAAGTCTTTCCTTCTTTTTTCTCCCTCTCTTTCTATTTTGAGAGAAATTATCTTCTTTTGTAGATTCTCATTTTCTTCAATGGCACTCATTAGCAAACTATCCATGTTTCTTTCATCTTCTAATTATGAGTCATCATCATTTGTAAATGCCATGAATAACGTTTCTTTGCTTCCAACATAATCACTTTTCTCATCTGATTCATCGTCACTTTCTTTGTAATGACGCACATTTCTAGTTGATTTTTTTTTTTTTTGACTACAAATTCATCTTTATCAGACTCATCTTGTTTGGAGAAGAATTTCTTATTAAACCCTTTCTTTTTGTACATCATTCTTTTAGAGTCCTTTTCATCATCACTATCATGTTTATGAGGACATTTTGTAGCATAATGACCTATTCTTCCACAATTGAAACAAATAAGAGGGTACTTACCTTTTAGCTTAGATCCACTTTTTAGTCTTCGTACAAATGGAGCTAACTTGTTTTCAATATCAGATTCATCATTGTTGCAATTCCATCCTTTTCCTTCTTTTGTAGATATTGAGGCTTTGAAAGCTGCTTCTTTGAAATTTGGGCTCCCTTTTCTCATCTCATAGGAAATAAGAATTCCATGAAGTTCATACATCTTGAGAGTACCTAGGTCCTTAATTTATTCTATGGCACTTACTTTGGAGTCAAATCTGTCAGGAAGCGATCTCAGGATTGTTTGAACAATGGTACTTTCTTCAATATTTTCTCCTAGTCCTTTAAGAGAGTTAACTACTTCAGCTACTTGGAGGAAGTATGATGCAATATCTTCTTCATCACCCATTTTCAGACTCTCGAATTATCTTCTATAGGTTTGAAGCTTTACCTTATTAACTTTGGAGTCCCCATCATATAGAGAAACCAACTTATCCCATACTTCTTTGGCTGAGTCACAATCCATGACTTTCGTAAATTCGGAATCTGTAATTCCACGAGTTATGGAATTTAAAGCTTTGGAATTAGAAATGTAGGCTCTTCTTTCATCTTGATCAGTTGGAAGACTAGCCAGAGCTTTGTACCCATCCAAAACAGAGTGCCATACTTCAAGACCAAGAGACATTAGATAGTAGGACATCCTCTTTTTCCAAAAAACTAAAGTTTGTTCCATCAAAGATAGGCAGTTTCTCTGTTGCTTCCATGTTCTTCATTGTGCCTAAGAATCCTTCTTCCAGCTGTTAGGCTGATAATGAAGAAGTTGGCTCTGATACCAATTGTTGGAAATACTGAGAAGGGGGTGAATCAATTTTTCTTTCCAATTGTTAATTAATGCCAGTTATATTCTTCACAATTAAAGACAGAGAGGTGTATAATGATAATATTAAGGATTAATATTAATTTCAATTTCCTTTCTAATAATAGAATACAATAGATGAGTGAGGGCACCAACCCTTTTAATGAAACAGGCACCAACCTGTTGCTAAGCACCAAATTGGACTTTGATGAGGCTTCGACCTTATCTTCTCACGACACCAAACTTGTGTTTAGGAGCTCCTACTCCAAGGACACCAATCCCTTAGTCACTTTTAATAGAAGATGTGTGATATACTTACTTGACTGTCATCTACAAAATATTCTTCACTGTTCAATACTTCTTGATTTTGATTTCACTATATCTTCACTGTACTTGTCCACCATTTAACTCCGCTACTAATGCTACACTGCTCACTGATTATCATTCACTGTTCTCAAATATTCATGCTCAGGATGTTTGAATGAGTTCCCTTAGAATCCGAGCTTCATAAAATTGTTATATGTCCTAGCTCCATAATCAGATGTTTCCTTTATGAGTGATTGTCACTACAGGACTATCCTCAAGTTAACACAAGGGTCCTTCTATTATACTCCAACACTGTTCAAGAAATTTTACTGCTTCTTTACCAATCACCTTTAATGTTCTTGTTTATCAACGTTCACCATTCATCATAGGACTGTGAAAATATGAGATTACAATTTTGAGTCCCTCACAAGTCCGAGTTGTAGTAATTCTGTCCAACACCCTTACCTCTTATCACTGGTCCAGGCAATAGACCTCAGAACCGAGAGTTATAACCTTCAGTTACAAATCTTAAGCAAAAGATAATAGGTCCAAAATAGTAGATGACTGGTCCGAAGCAATAGATCACACGTCTGAAATTGGTAATAGATCACAGGTCCGAGTCTCTTTTATATATAGAGTTCACAAGATGTGAACTGCATCTCTTGATGACCAAAATTATGTGTGTGCTAGATGACCGAAAATCTGGGCTGAAGAAATGAGTTACGAATTGTATATATATACAACCTTATTTGCAACAACAAACGAAAATACACATCCCTGTTTGGAGGCCGACTAGTGTCCCTGAGCATAGGTCGGCTCAATATCAGAAATATAATTTTTTTTTTAACTTGAAATTTCGATATCTCAAAAAATACTAGGAGTTTTGGGAAAAATAAGGGCTCATTGGAAAGGCAAAATTATGCTCTAAAAGATGGTATAGGAGTAAATTTGGAAGGATGCCTCTAAGGAGGTAATTTTTTTTCTCTTTGTGACTGTCCTTAATTTTGTGTGTGCAGAAAATGCATAGGACATAATGCCTTCTCCATTGCTTGGCTTCTCCTTCATTTGTCTTCTCCATTGTTTGGCTTATCAATCATGGGGTCATAGCGTCATCATGTAGGACGTCTATGTCATCATGATAGTACCCAACAAGTGCAGTAATATGTCACAGTGCAACATCATTAGGAGAACTTCAAATGATATCTTCCATGTTATCATTAACTCTTTCAACCTTCATCAACCTATTGCCATCAATGACAACTTGGATTAACAAAGCAATCTATGTTTTCTTCTTAAAACAACATTTATAATTCATCTACAATTTTGATACTCTCTGTGTTGTTTCCACCTTTATTACACTCACCCTGTTACATCGATTTAACTTGATTTCATCACCAAGACTGCCTCCTTGCCCCTGTAGAAGGCCCCTTCTCTTTTCATCCTATCATTGGAAAAATAATCAATTTGACATGACTCCATGCCCAATGGATCTGTCTCCTTTCTGACCAACAAATCTTTGAAAATCAGACCTTATTGAGCACTATACCTAGCCTAACATCATAGTAGTTGAAAATCCTAACGAAGGGAGCCCTCTCTAAGGCTAGAAGGGCTAGATTCTAGCTTAAAAGTGGTTTTGTGGTTACCTTTGAATTTTTCTCATCAACCTAGGGAAATTACAGAGAGCTAACATCCAACACCCGCAGCAGTAGCATCAAGTCATCCAACTGCCTCCAAAACCTGTAGAGGCATCTCCAACACATGTAGCAAAATTTCTTGTAACAAACCAACGCATGTCCTGAAGCCATCTCTACTCAACATCCCATTCCTACACTAATTCCTACACTAGGTCATGTCATAACCATGTTGACATCAATGCTAACCAACAAGACCAGCAAGCCAAGAGGACTACTAATGTCATCAGGTTGACATAATGCATATGATGAAAAATACCAGGAACTTGTTGACATCAATGCCAACAAGCTCTCCCTTTGGCATTGATGTCAACCTGACGCTGATCTCCAACATCTGAGGTTGATCTCCATACACTCTCCAAATCTGAGGCTACAACACTGTAGCTGATCTCTATTAATCCAAATTCTCTCCCCCTTTGACATAAATGGCAAAGGCCCATACTAACACTCAAGAAAAATTCCAATAATGTGTCAGATGAGAGAAATATTTCATGTCATACCCAATACCATGTAGATGCAAACCAAAAAGTCTCTCCTGCAAGATAAGCATGTGAAACCAGAAATTTTGTTGCCAACACCTCTAGCCAATATCATGCAACCACTCAAACTGAACATGCTCCCCCTAAGAATCTAATGTAGCTGTAAACACACTCTCTTTGCTGCTGTAGAAACACATCCGCTGCACCACTTTGATATAAAATGATATACAATGAAGTACCATATATATACCGAGCTTCATGAGGTAAATGCATGGCTATGGAAAGTACATAGGTCTGACATATGAATCCTATACACCTATCCTCAACCAAGACCTCTATGGACCCAAATTTACATCATGTACCCAATTTAATGGGGCTACATCAATGATATATAAGATAATACATGACACCCATTACTGCATACATAGCTAAATGACACAATGGGTCTCTCCATGACCAATGCACCCAAAGCTGAAACAATGATAATACATGGCTTTTGCAATCACACACAAAGGTGCTCTTCTCTATGTATGCCCAAAATAACGATATAACATAAGTACATGATATCCATGAGCAATGATATATGCTCCATACATCAACACCGACAAAAATGAAATATATGGCATGTGCATCAAATACAAGGCCTCCATGAGCAATGCTATAAGATCTCAATATGTAGCAACAAAAATAGAAGTACAAACATCATATGCTAGTGCATGACCACTCAAAACCTTGGCCATCACCATCTCGATAATGAAGAAGCTTCAACAAAATCATGATAACCACTAGCAACCACCACCATGCGCCACATAGGCATCAACGACAAAATCAACTAATAGAAACAACATGGAAATATGACATAAAAGTAACATCAAATACATATCCTCATAATCATGAGGCTCATCAACCAACAATATACTATATCATCAAATCACACCACGAACAAAACATCAACAAGTAGCAGCAACAACACTAGGAGCATATGAACCAGTGCAGGTAATCTCTCTTATATCACCAATGTGTATCCAAGTAAACAATGTATCCAAAAAATAATAGGAAGCAACAACAATAGCATAAGATCTAGCAATGTAGCAATAAACTATCATCCAAAATACATAACCTCGTTATCTTCTAGACCTCATACTATCAGTAAATACACTCTCTCCACACATAGAAAAATCCATAGTCCTCAACCATCAATAACATATCAACCTCTCAAACCAAACCATGATGGCAACAAACATGCTCTCTCTCCATGCAATAGAAACAATATGTCTTTAATCCAACTCTCACAAGTGCATAACTAATCACAACTCATCCATCCATATGCAAAACATATCAACAAAAACATGCACCATACCTTTAGATACATAATGTAAAAACATCAATATCCAAACTCTAGATGTGCTAATTACAATGTACCATCAATTTATCTCCATAAAAAATACACAAGCATGATAAATATTGACGTAATCATGGCCTAGCAATGTGAACACTGGAAACATGCCAACTTTTCCTTGCAAACATACTAACAATACGTGACAACAACACAAATCAGCCTGCATCAAATCAATGTCAAATATATGCCAACACTTTGCAGATCCATTAGGAACCGCAAATGCCCCCCCGGGAATGTGTGATCCTCCATCACATCTAGACAATGCACATAAGAACAACTAAATGGATGCCATATCATCAAAAATACCAATAGGAACCTGGTATGCCACTTCTCCAAGATTAAATACAACACATAAGTGGTTGATTTGAATGATGACAAGCTGAAAATGAGAATAGATCAGAAATAAAATTAACACCTCAGACCTCATGAACTCCCCTTGAACACATGCATCTCGTACAATATGAAAATTTGTCTTCATGCACTCTTTCAAATATGGCTACACATCCAAGAATATATATGCAACTCATGATGCAACCATATGCTTCCCCTGAGGCTATGCATGCCTTAGTTTTTTATGGGAGTTCTTTGTTGGTATTTTCTTCTCCAAACTTTCAAATGCTCATCCTCCTTTTTCTTGTGTGGCTGGCCTTGCGTGTTCTTCTTCCGTTCTTCTTCCTTTGATTGGATCTCCTGTAACACATGGGAAAATTGAAATTTTTGGCTTTCTTCATTTGTTCTTTTTCTTCTTGCATGGTTTTTGATTCTCCTTTTTCTCACTGCTACTA
Source organism: Pinus albicaulis (assembly GCA_034641835.2). Taxonomy (NCBI): domain Eukaryota; kingdom Viridiplantae; phylum Streptophyta; class Pinopsida; order Pinales; family Pinaceae; genus Pinus; species Pinus albicaulis. Next base: position 1,445,545,720 of record CM076572.1, on the reverse strand, counting down.
GTTGCTCCAACAATTTTTGATTTTCTTGATAATATTTGAGCACTAGATCTGAACTCCTCAAATTATTTTCTTGCAACATTTGCTTCAACCTTCAATTTTAGCACTCATCCTCCAGGTCCTTATACAAATTCTGTTGAATTTCCATGATCTTGGGTCTAGGATAGATTCTTAAAATCTCTGACGCTACCAAACCAAGAATCTCAACATAACTACTTTGCACAAAGGAATATAAACAAAAATAAATCACACATGCAAAAAATATAGACAATTTTTTACATTTTAAAGCCCAACTTCGTTATATTAAGAAAATTATAATACAACAGTTATGGCTCTCATACCAGGGATAATGGCCCTCAATCATCCACCAGTACAAGATAAAAACTGGGGCTTGGTGTGAGTACATCGATGACGAATCTGCCCTCAACAGGATACTCTGACCATTTGGATGTCGCATGCTCTCTTAACTCCTCTTGGTCATATCCTATACCTTCCCTATCCTTCGAATCCCAATATGTAGTGCCTACCTCTATTAATGCTCCAAGTCCATCTGGCCACTAAACCCCGACTGTCAATATGCTCACTAGTTTTTCCTTAGTCCATCAAGGGCACAATACATCGAGACTCCTATCGAGGTTTTCACAACTCCATTTGTGAACAACTCTTAATCTGTCCACTACTGCTCCTCAGATATTTAAGGACTTCAACCCACTATGGTATTCCCGTGCTGCTCCGATGAAGACCAACATAGGGCATGAAGGGATACCACCTACCACTGCAAGATGTCCATCTGCCAAAATGAACACGGGCTAGGGGGACTTCCCATAATCTACTGTAGAAGTCCTTCTCCACACACAAGTCTCAGGCTCCACAAAATGTCCTCTGGTTCGTCAACCCGTGAGCTCAACAACTACCACTCTAGCAACCATCTAGGTCCATGAAGATGGTGCACACTGAGCTCCAACTTGCGAACTCTCACACTTTCCTCCAACAGAACATAAATTCCCAATCACATCCACACTTGGTCCACTCTCATGTTGTCCTCCAACAATCTAGGAGTGACAAACTCTGTTGTAACATCTACTCCTAGTTAGGGAATCCAACGCCTAGGTGATCGAGGAGGATCATACAAGTCAGAGTACAAGTGGTTTAAGTACAAAGGCTCAAAAATAAAAGTATCAGAAATGTGGCAAACTCAGTGTCAAGTTGAAGATCTTGTCTTTCTGATTCCAAAGGTGCAGACGACACTCAATTCCGAGTCCGTATGGAGGAGTTAGAAGTAGTCAAAGTTTATGGGTTGACTTGATGATGTGGCAGCTTTAGGAGGCGATAAATTTGCAGAAATATGGCCAACTCTGGCCGAAATCCGGGCGAATTTGTGGGAAAGTTAGTTTGAATCCTTCGATCAAAATCGAGAAGATTTTAAAAAAGGAGTTTGTTTTAAATAAAAACAAAATAAAAATAGAAATGGTAAGGGCGGGCCATGACCCTCGCCCTTGCTCCAAACTATATAACAAATATATATCTAAAAGGGCCGGCGGGGCATGACCCTCGCCGGACCCCACGGAACCCCCAACCATTGCAACGAAACATTGTAATAAGGGTGGAGCGGGGATTGTCAACCCCGCCGCCCCAACCCACAGTGCCACATGTATACATACCACCGACGTTTAGTGATGGGTGGGCCACCCGATAGGGGTCCGGCCCCCCAACCTCATTAACAACGCCTACTATTAAAATATATATAATGGGTTTAAAACGTTTATGCCACCTTTTTATGGAGGGAGTGGGGTTTGACGGCCCGCCCCCCTCCTTCACACTACGGATCTTAACCAACTCGACTAGCGGCTCCCTTGGGGAGTCCGCCCAACCTTCATGTATTTAAACTTGCATTTCAGAAGTGCACCCAAGAAGACCTAGAGCGACACGTTTACCAAGGCAGAGTGGATCCCTGAGCGCCTTACAGGAGGGGGCAGAACCATGAACTGAGGTCATTTCCAGAGGGCCCAGATTTTTTCGGCGTCAGAATCAGGTAAATTTTATATGGATTCTGCACCTATCGGTGATACGAGTTCAATGGTTCTGTCCATTTCTTCATCAAAGTTCTCAAAATTTTGGGCACTTTCAGCTATGGAGGTATAAGGGTGTAATTTTGCATTGATGCTTGTACTTTCATTTTATTTTCCACTTAATGAAAGAGAGCCTCCCCACTGATTGAACAGGGCCCCGGAGACGTAGTCCGTCCTGGACGAACTCCGATATAAATTTCTTGTCTTCTTTGCATGATTTTTATGTGCTTCTCTCTTATTATGTTCATGCCTTTTAAATTTCATGGTTAAGATGCAATTTCACATGTAATTCTTTAATATATCTCAAAGAAAAATATTTTGGACCAAGTCGTATCATAGCAAGTCTTTGTAGATATGAATTGCATGTTTGTATTCTAACTAGTAACTGGCTACAAAGAGGTGAAGGGAAACTAAAGTCTTTTGATCCCGAAGTGGGACGTGCACATTCGGAAGAAGGAACATGGATGACGATGTTAGAAATGAGGAGGAACTAAAATTCCGCAAGACATTCTACACCATGGCAGATTAGGTTGAGAAGTTGTTCTCAAGGCTTGAGAAACTAGAGAAAGCAGGGGAGAATGCTTCAGAAGGACGAGGTTCAACACATGGAGATGATGGAGGAGATCCTTCTCCTTCTCCTTCCGTGAGTGAAATTTCTTTTTCCTCTTCTCACCATCATCATAGGAATTTAGGAAATGCATCTAAGAAACATTTCTTTAAATTAGATGTCAAATTTTATCTTCCCATGTATAATGGTGAAAGTAATGCAAAAAAGATTAACAACTGGGTTAGGCAGATAAAAGTCTATTTCAGGTTTCAACAGATCAAGGAGGACAAGGCAAAGATCCAGTTGGCTTCTCTTCGATTGAACGACACCGCTCTTGTCTGGTGGGAGAGCAAATTGAAAGGCAGCCAAAATTTGGGTAACCTTCTCTCCTCATGGTCAAATTTTGTTTCCGTATTGAGAAACCAATTTTACCCTTTGGGTTATAAGAAAAAGGCATTAATGGAATGGCAACACCTAAGGAAAAGCAGATGTCAAAATGTACAAGACTTCACTGAATATTTTAGAAAACAAGCATTAAATTTTGGCATTTCATTAGATTCACAAGATGTTGTAACTAAGTATATTGGTTCTCTGCATAATTACATAAGACATTCATTATTATTGTTTGAGGCTCTCCTACCATCGATGAGGCCAGTGTGAAGGCCACGCATCTAGAAAGCCGGGGAACGCATGAAAAAAATGGCCACCCAAAAAGAACTACAACAACCAAGAGAAGGGGAGGAAAGACCTCTTGTACACATTGTGAGAAAGAGGGACATGATGAGGAAAGTTGCTATAAGATGCACCCTGAGTTGAGACCCGAGAGGAATGAAAAAAAGGGGGAAGCAGAAGACCGCGACCACCGTGCAGCAAAACCAAGATTCTGAATCAGAGGAAGATGAGAAGGTTACAGCTGTAGGATTTGCACGAGGTAGAACAATTGACATGGGGTCTGATTTCGGCGATGAAATGAAGCTTTCAGCCTTTGGGATCACAACAGGAGGACCCATAGACTTGGGTTCCGATTCAGGCGATGAAATAAAAATTTCAATAGACATGGCACCAAAGATGACAAGGACACTCCCTGCATTAGGGATCCAAGAACTTGAGGAGATCAACTTGTTAGTGTCAGTATTTTCATCCTGCCACCAGTGATAAAAAATCCTCTTTTCGTATCATTTTAAGGGCCCCACTCAGAATTTTTTTATCATTCCACTAGGTCATGCAAAAAAATCAGTAACTGATGGTAGCCCTAGTCCAAAAACATCACTCTTCCCTAAATGTGATTACTTTTTGGCATATTTTCATACCTTGTTGACTGTACATCATCCATAAAGTCAATTTTATCATGCCATTTGCATCAGTCATGAGGTCATCATGTCATCTTGAAATTTAGTCTTTCAAAGGTCTCATTAGGTCTTTTAGGGTTTTTTCAAGGTTTATTTTGGTCATTAGGGTTTCCAAAGTCCAATAAAACTCCATTTCATTGCATAAGACCAGCAAGAAGAGAGTGATCAAATAAAATTCTCTTCACCATGTGAAGATGATTTGTAAAGAGAAATGCTTATTTCATCATGTAATTTTGAGTTCAAATGTAAGTTTTTATATTTTTCATTATGTAATTTTATGTCTTTCGAATGTAATAAGTACAAGGTTCCCGAGCTGCCAACCCAAGGTTCCACATGTTAAAGCATCAAAATGTCAAATCCTAGTGTTCTCTAAGTTCATCAGATGATCAAATGTCAAAGAAAAAATTCACATGCAAATGTACAATGTTAAAGATCAAAGATAAATGTGAAGAAAGTAAAATGGGTCCCAAGAGCTAATTCATTCAATATATCAAGTATGAAGGCCATTAAAACATCCAATAGGCACTAATTTTCTCTCTAATCCATCAAGCTCACCCTCATCTACACTCCATCTACCTCCCCTAAACTTTTCCCATGCCCATTCCTCTCATTTCCCTTACTTTCCTACAAACCCTAGCCTATTGCTACACTTTTGACACCTTCCTAGGTTAGGGTTATGTTTTTCCCTTTTGAAACCCTTCCCCTCACTCATTTCTAGAAATTCCACCTCCCCAAAATCTCCAACATCTATCCCTATCCCCAAAAATTTCCCCAAGAATTTAGACAACCCCTAACCCCTTCATTCCCCTCCCTCTGTATGATCCCCTGTTTTCCCTACAATTCTGGAGTGACCTTTGGAAAATAAATATTTATCTTAGATGGAGTGTCCAAATGATATGCTTGATAAGTCAAATGACAACTAGACAGAGAGATATTTCCAATGAGCTATCCTGAGCTCAATTTGGAGTTGAGGAAGACCTCCAAAAGTTGCCTGCAAGAGCACACTTCATTTTTTCACCCTCATTTTGTACTTTTTGACTAGTCTTGGGAGAATTGATTTTTGAGGGGCTATACTCGATCATTTTCAGTGCTTGATAGGTCCATTGTGTAGCCAAGAGATATATATTTCCAACGACCTATCATGATATCAATTTGGAGCTCGGAAAGCCCTCCAAAAGTGGCCTGCAAGATTGTGCTGCACGCTTGTGTGTTGTGCTGCGCGTGTGCTCTTTGCGTTACATGTTTCTTAGTGTGCTGCGCATTTGCTTAGTGCACTGCACGTTTAGTTAGTGCGTTGCACATTTGTTTAGTGCGGTGCACGTTTCCTCTTTGCGCTGCACGTTTGACCATTTTCCACAACAAACTCCAAAACTTGTGCTATCAATTTCAAATCTTCAACAAAAGAAATCCACAGCCTCCATCAATCAAGTAAGTTGCCATTATCACCATTCCTCTCCTCATCAAGTCAATTTGTTAGTGTTTGAGCTTGTTTAAAGAACTAGTGTTTATTTTTAAGTTTGAAACCCTAGTCATTACCTAAATCCAAATTGCATATCAAATTTCACTCCCTAGCACTTTCATTCCCTTCCCACATCATAATTACCCTATCCTTACTCCCTATATCACATAATCCCCTTTCCATAAACCTTTCATCCCCAAACCCTAATACCTAGGCTACTCATTTTCCTAGGCTCCCAAAATCCCTAACCTGTAATAAAATTCCCTATCCCAAACCCCATAACATTAACACTCCCTGTCACTTCCCTCATTTCATAAATCCCTTCCCCCATCTCCCCAAATTTCCCTATCTCATTCCTCACTCCCCAAAATTTCGTTTCCATTCCATTGCACCCCCCTAGGGTTTTAATGCCAATACACCATGGAAGTACAGAAAAATTACAGTGAGAGAGAAGAAAGAAAGGAGAAAAGACACCAAAAAGGAGGGAGGGTCTCAAGGCTTGAGCCATCAACACCAAGGTGTTGATATCATTACCCCTAACAGTCAAATGTTTTCAAACATGCGGGTTATTATAAGTTTTGTGAAATGGTCGAAAAAGTGGAGGAGGTAGGTTTTCATGAGCATCTCACATACATGTTTGCCACCACTTTTAAAGGATACAAGGCCATCATTGCAGGTGTTGATTTCATATTCTCAGTAGATACCATATCTCAGCCACAAACATGCCCAACCAGGATGAGAAATGGTTTAAAAACCTAGACCTGGATGTTCAAAACTACAAAACCTAATTAAGCAGAAAGAGAAGGGTAAGTTATATTTTCTCATTGATGCATCCAAGATATCATAACATACCATATCAGGTCCCCATGAAGTAAGTCTGAAACAATTTTGAGGAAATTTGAAGAAGAATGGGAAAATTTGAAAAACTCTTCAAAGGCACAATTTCCAGAAATGTCTTGTTTGGTCACCATTTTTCAGAACAGATTATGGCCAAACAAAAATGAATTTTGGGAAACTGAAGGAGGTTTGTGATCTTAATATATAAAAGTAAAAAAAATATCTCACTTTTACACAGGAATTACAGAATGAGATATTCATTCACATATTCACAACCTATTTTCCTGCCTGTGCAAAATCCTGTTTGAGACACCTTTTTGCAAAGAAGAGTGTGGAAAAAAAAAAAAAGAATTTGGAAAATATGGAGGAGGTTTTGGTTAAAAAAATGAAGAAGAACAAAAAAATCTCTCAGTTTTGAAAAAAACCTCATGGTTAGTGACATATCTCTCCGTCTTGAAATCCAATGTTTCCAGAAAATTCAGAATTTTTGCACAGCTGGAATGCTAGGCGCGCAACGCCCTTGGTGCTGCGCTTTTTTTTGAGCCACTTTTTGACCAAAAGGCCACCACCATTGGATGAAAAATGACAAATAAATATAATAAATCCACTTTTATAGCCTTGGTTTGCAAAACTAGCAGGTCAAAATGTCAAAAAACAAGCAAAAAATCATGGTTCTGCCTTATCTTTGGCCTTGGTGTTGCACGTTGTGCAGTCTCGGGAGAATCAAATTTTGACATGTAAAATCAAGTACATATGAAACCTAAAGGCATATTTGGAAATTAGACATTATAATCTTTCCAACGAGCTATCCTAGGCCCAATTTGGACACCAGGAAGGCACCCAAAATTAGGTTGCATCATGGATGGAGCGTTTAACAAAGGGATGGCACTTTTGACAGTTGTCCGATTTTTCTGAGTTTTTGAGCAAACTTGACTTTTTATTTTGGGGAATCATGTTTTTACCTCTGTAAATAATTAAAGGTAAATGTAAATATAATTTTTTTACTATTACCTAGGGTAAATACATTAGGTGAAAACTCATGATGAGGTGTAATGAATCAATTTGCAAAAAAATAGGGAGGAGTCACTTAGAGCTTCCTACACTCCATCTTTCAGTTCAGAATCTTATGGATCTCATCCTAAAATCAGGGATTCGACCCCTGAGGATGAGAGAATGTTGTTTTTATGTCTATATATTCCATTTATTCACTCTTAACAAGGGTTGGAACCATTTGGATGTTGGCATATTGATCAGAGACTCTATTGTAATAATTTTGGCAAGAGCTTAATAAAAGTGTTGCAGCTATTTATTTGGGATACCTGTGGTATGTTTGTCTAGAATTGTTTCTTCTCTTGTTTCATTTGTATGAATGTATTGTTGATCCATTTTCCATTTCATGTCTATTGTATGATCACTTTCAAGTAAGAGAAATAAAATTAATCTCACATGCTCTGTTTTGGGAAATGTTTCATAGTCTGTTCACCTTTCTTTCAATTTAGGAAGAATTCATCTTTTATGCTCTTCCTAGCTCCTTACCTGTCAGAATCATTCCATACCAATAACCTTAATGTGCTATAATTTCTACCTACCTTGCTCCAATTGAATCTCTGCAACCCTAATCCTATTTGTCCTGACCTAGCCTCTTTGATCTAATATCCTCATCCAACAACCCAATCAAATCAAATCAAAACCCATTCTGCATTTCATAGCTAGCCTAAAACCCTAATTTATCCAAGCCTCTTGGCTGTGACTTTGTGGAGAGAGACCTCTCCAGTTTGGTAGGGCTAGATACCAAGCCAAAATATTGGTCTATGGTTACCTCTGTTGGGATTTCTTCTTCAGCCTTAGAAATCTGGCGGAGTGATAACACGACCAAAGCATTCGTGTAGAGAACACTGAGCTAAGGAGGCTTCTACAGGAAGCAAAGGAAGAAAAACAAAGTTTACTATGCAATTTGCAAGTTAAGGATGAGGCCTTGGAAAATTTCTGACATAACCAACTCGAGGTAAAACGCAACCCTTCAATTTCATGTACTTTTCATGATGATGAATTCATCACTTTTGAAAAAAATACTGCAAGGATCAGATCCAAACTGCTGAAGAATATGGGGTATTAAGGAAAGGGCCTCAGCATCAATGGCCAAGGCATTGTAAACCCCATCGAAGTCGAGGAATTTTCACATCATGCAAGACTCGGATACACTAGGAAGGAAGTGGGAGAAATCTCCAACACAGCTAGTGACCAGCCAGTGACAGATGATGAAATCACTTCCTCACAGTCCAAAAATAGTGAGGGTTCCATGAACACTTATCAGAGGAACATCAAGGGAAAGCATTCCAAGACAATACATAAAATATGGAGGAGGAAGAATCATCACAACCAGAATGAACCCTAGAAACTTGTATGTCAAACACATCAGGACCAAAGAGCACCCATGCAGAGTGCAGTCCTCGAAGTTATTCCATGGGAAAATACACCAGAGGGAGATGACCCATTTAATTCATTAAGTAAAAAATGGTTTTTTTAGAGGTATTAGTGTTATGGCCACAGTTGTAAATCATACTTTGCAAGTAAATGTAAACGTGATGCTGTGTTTCCCATCACTTCGAAATGCAACAATGATATTTTGGCCTTTCCTTATGAGTAGTTGAGGTATTGACTGTTTTTATGTAATTCTTGGCCAATGAGTGTGTGCTATAAACTCTTGGAAAGTGAGGGCCTGTTGAGTCATGTGTGGTGTGTGCATGGTTGCAAATGATGTACCAGTTTTGCGTGCATGAGATTGAAAGTGTGTGTTGAATGAACAAGCAATGTGTTGGGTTTGTTAATGCTTTTGGTGGTCCAAAAGCTCCTCAGTGGGGAGGAATGATCTAGGAGGATCGTACATGTCCAAGTACAAGTGGCTTAAGTACAAAGGCTTAAAAGTAAAAGTGTCAAAAATGTGGGAAACTCAGTGTCAAGTTCAAGATCTTGTCTTTCTGATTCCAACGACGTAGAAGTCACACAATTTTCCAAGTCCGTATGGAGGAGTTAGAAGCAGTCAAAGTTTATGGGTTGACTTGATGATGTGGCAGCTTAAGGAGGTGACAAATTTGTAGAAATTCAGCCACCAGATTTCGGGCGAATTTGTGGGACAGTTAGTTTGACTCCTTCGGTCAAAATCGAGAATATTTAAAAAAATGAGCTTGTTTTAAATAAAAACAAAAATAAAAATAAAAATGGCAAGGGTGGGCCATGACCCCCGCACTTGCTCCAAACTATATAATAATAATAATAATATATATATATATATATATATATATATATATATATATATATATATATATATATATATATATATATATATATATATATATATATATATATATATATATATATATAAAGGGGCCAGCGGGCCATGACTCCTGCCGGACCCCAAGACACCCTCGACCGTTTCAACGAAATAGTGTAATAAGGGTGGGGCGGGGGCTGTCAACACTGCCGCCCCAACCCACCGCGCCACATGTATACATACCACTGATGGGTAGTAATGGGTGGGCTGCCCGATACGGGTCTGGGCCCCCAACCGCATTAACGACACCTAGTATTAAAATATATGCAACATGTTTAAAACGTTTATGCCGCCTTTTTATGAAGGGGGCGGGGTTTGACTGCCCCACCCCCTCCCTCAAACTACGGATCTCAACCAACTTGGCTAGCGACTCCCTTGGGGAGTCCGCCCAACCTTCATTTATTTAAAATTGCATTTCATAAGTGCGCCCAAGATGACCTAGAGCAACACGTTTACTAAGGCAGAGTGGAACCCTAAGCGCTGTGGCAGGAGGGGGGCAGAACCATGAACTGAGCTCATTTCCAAAGGGCCCTGATTTATCTGGCGTCAGAATCAGGCAAATTTTATATCGATTTTGCACCTCTCGGTGACACGAGTTCAACGGTGTTGTCCGTTTCTTCAACACAGGTCTCCAATTATCGAGCACTTTCAGCTATGGAGGTATAAGGGTGTAATTTTGCATTGATGCTTGTACTTTCATTTTATTTTCCACTTAATGAAAGAGGGCCTCCCCACTGATTGAGAAGGGCCCGAAGACGTAGTCCCTCCTGGAAGAACTCCGATATCAATTTCTTGTCATATTTGCATGATTTTATGTGCTTCTCTCTTTTTCTTAACACCCAAGACAACCCCAACACATGGCTCCCATAGGCTGCTATAAATTGATCCAAAACCAGTCAAAACAATGACCCAACACAAGACATCATTCTTCTCTAAGTCTGTCATCTTGTTGCTATTATGAAAATGTCCAGTTAGGGCATCATGACATGCTTCATTAGCCCTAAACACACACCCAAACAACTCGCCAATGTTGCGGCGTGGTCCCTCTTCTATGCTGTTGTCCCACGTAGGAGTATAAGGCTGAAATCAATCACTAAACAAACCCTACATCTCACTGTTTAGGGTTCGACCTCCCTGCACTTATTCCTATGCAATCCGATGCCCAAAACCAGTGTCAAACCTTTCCTAAACTCTCACAATAGACCTTGCATCCAAATCAGCCTTACAACCCATCTCCTCGGCCCTCCTTACAACGACTCGATCTTCTAGAAATGACCCCGAAATGGTCCTTCAAACCCTTGCTTTCCAGCTTCTATTCCTGCAACTAAAACAAAAGTAACTCCCCTCTCTTCCATTTTGGAATGTCTTCAATTTGCAGCCCAATCTAAGGAGGTATGCTGAGTTTGTCTTCTTGTCGAACGAGCTCTTTTGTTGCTACAATGGATGGTCTAAATGACCTCCACTCACCTCCTATTTATACACAAATATAAGGGCTCCATGAATTCATGAAGGGTCATGTCTATTGGACGAATTCTCCTCAAGCCTACATAACTTGACTGTCCAAATACTAATGACAACTTCAAAAGATAATAACTCAAGTTCTAGAGCTCCGATTTGAGTTATTTTTGAAGTGTTGGAATCGCCATGCCAAGATTTATCACCTCAAATTTTCTCATGCTCAAATTATTCATGGTTTTGGCCCAAATATCGATGGGTGAAAAACCCCACGCTTGGGTTTCAAGCCCACAAGTCGACTTATGGAGCTCCCGCATCCAAACCCTTGATATCAAAGCTTGGAGTACCTATCAAGCTACAAAAACCAACAAATTATTCATGCCATTTTTGATTTTCTTCCTTCTAGCTGAGTTTTCAAATCTGAAATTTCTTCCTTGAAGACACTCTTTTTCATCAAAAATTTGCAACAACATTCACTGTTCTTTATTTTTAGCTTTGATCCTTTTGATCTATGCTTCTAGAGACATTATCTTGGATTTATCATCATCTTTTCTACTGATCTCTTCTTGTTGTTCCTCTTGATTGATGTTTGATCCATAATTGCTATCACTAGGGATCTCCATATTGTGAGCGATTGGTACTTTCGTCTTCTTCTTGTGAGGAGGCTCAATGATTTGTCACTGCAATAAGAGTATAATTCTTTGCATGGATCTCCATCTCTGAAATCTGCAATTTTCCTCTAAGATACAAAATTTGCAACCTGTCCAACATTTCTTTTGCAGTCTCACAATGGCACACATAAAGCTTGACATCCCATGCAAGATAATATTTTTAACCAAATCATTAAATTCATCTTTAATTCCATATTCCATTGACAGAAAAATATTTTCATCAAGGGGTGAAAAATATGAATCCAAATTCGATCTCCAAGTTGAAAATTTACCTCTGTGAAGAACTATAACTCTTTTCTGATCCATTTTCGATTTTTTTTGTTGTCGCAAAATTATACCAAAACTCCCAGATCCACTCTCTAGCGATCAAGCTGCCATCGAGAGCCCCGACTTTGATACCAATTATTCAAAATCATATCACTACTACGAGGGGGGGGGGGGGTTGAATAAGTAGTGAAGACACTTCTAAAATTTTCTCCAAATTATTATTCTTTTAAACCATGCATAAACTGAAACACAAATAAAGATCAGAGCATCAAACATAAACATGAAAGCATAAAAAAATTCAACACATGGGACACACATATATCTGGTGGAAAACCCTCTCTAAGGAAAAAAACCGCCCACTGCCGCTGCGCCGCTCAAATATTTATTATACGAAGCAATTTATTTACATAGATATTCAACTATATAATATCAAATGGAGAATTTTTTTCTCATGCAGATCTACGAACTACCATCTTCTAGAAGCAACCACAACCAACGATCCTTGCCTGATTACTCCTGAGCCATCAAACAAATCTACAGACTCCTATTTGTTGGCAGCCACCATGACCAACGAGCCTCGCCGATTTCTTCCAAACTATCCAACTACCATTGGATTGAGAAAACTACTCACTTATATTGATTTCACTAGAGTTATCCAACTCCACTCCTATATGTGGTTCTTGTTTCATACATTTTTAGACTGGAACCAAGAACTAATCAACATGAACACCACAACAACATATCTTCAAGGCACCAATCAAAAACCAAAACTACATCACAAACTACAACACAATCTCACCAACATTGCATAAAATAATTTGATCAACACATCAAATAAAAACCTTCCTGCAATAGAAAAAACAACTCACAAACAATTGTTGCACTCAACCAACAAACTGGTGAATAAAAAAGTTGCTACCAAACACCAACAAGATATACAATCAATCTCTACTTCATATCCTTTCTCTTTGCTAAAAAATCCAGCTGAAACATGCTTCTGCTACTTGCCGCAACACCTGCAAACTACTTCAAAAAATCTGCATCACAAGCCTCACAACTTGCACAAAATCTGAAAATTCACACACACTCAATACATAACATACCCAAACAAACTATCATTGAGATTTCTCCAATATATAGATGAACTGAGGTGCTCAACTCAATAATTACCAAGAACTACTGAGCTCCATAAACTTTGTTCATATGTTTGATGTGATCCATATTCAACCCCTTGACTAGATCATACCACTAACTCTACTTCATGAAGGATATTGACAATGTTAATCACATTCTCTAAGTTCATTAATATTTTTACGACCTTTACACAATTTTTCTTGAACAAGACAAGCCATAAAAACAAATAAACACTTGATGTGCATGAGGAATGCAGAGGAAACACGCTTTAGGCCTTAACCGCACCCACATAACTCCCAAATTTCGGTTGTAAACGCACTCACAACACTGTCTCCCAGCGGTTGGAGCCTTCCATCTGCATGCATGAGCTTGTCTCCATGTGATTGGAGCACAATATGGAGAAAACTAAATCAAATCAACTCAGAGCTCTGCCAAAATTCTGGGACACCTTTATCAACTCTAAAACACACCTCCAAACCTCTGTGAAAAGTCTGCAACTGATGATATATGCCAAGAAACTTTGCAACATGTCAGTGACATGCATGACCTAGTATTCAAAACTCTTCATCATGACTGACACCTCCAACTCCTCAAGCAACAACAACCAATCCAAACACGTCCTGTAGAAATTATACAAACATATGTATATCAATGGATTCAATCCGATCAAGCAATGTACTAAAGCTGGATACTGAATCCTTCTACAAATAAATTGTGGAAAATAAACACGATGGCCAATCACAACAAGTAAAGAAAGAATCGAATCAAACCACAACACAAATAATTTCCCCGGGAAATCTTGCTGCTCAAAACCCCTCTATATTATATTGTATATTCACCATGGAATCATGAAACAATTACAATGCACTCTTCTCACAAGAGTCTCCTGCACTCTCACAAATGTCTCACACTGACCTAGACAAAATCGATCAACACTTAGCCAATTTACTGCCTCTAATCAGCCTGCCTTTCTTGCACAATTCATGAGGGATGAAATCGCTATTCTTTAGGAATTTTAGCCTTGCAAAATTGTGCAAGCATCATGGGTAATACAATGGATGTCTGGCTGCATGTGGGAAACCTACTAATGATACAAATGATAGTTAACATCCATTAAGCCCTTGTCTCAATTGGGTCTCCACTGGAACTAACATGCATGCAACTATTAATAATAAATCAACAATTTCATGGCATATCACTGATTGTGAATTAAATTTGATTTAATTCACTTGATCTCTCACTAGTGCAACAAACAGTTACAACTAGTTCAACTGACCTTAACTCACCTAATTGAGTTAACTGATTACTCATGCATTAAACTAATGCACTAACTGCAACTCGAACTCCATAATTAATATAATTACTCTGCATGCCTCACCAACCACCCTCGACTCGAAATTCATGATCTAACTGATTTTATCACACTCAGTTAACTATTACAAGTGATTATGAGATAAGATTACATTTTATTGTCCAATTTAATTAAGGGACAATTAAATTAGACACTGCACCAATTTATTTAAATTAAATTGGCTTTCACACTAATGTATCGCTAGGACTTGTGGTCCCACACTAGTGTGTGTGTTGCAATTTCTTGTTGAATTTCAACACTCCCTCTCAACAAGAAATGGATTATATGCCACCCCGATACTACCTCTATGGTATTCGAATTTTCTCTTGGTGAGTGCCTTCGTCAGAATATATTGATCTTGATCTTCAGTGGGAATGTACTGAAGTAACATAATGCGCCTCTGAATAAAATCTCTGAGATGGTCGTACCGGATGTCTATGTGCTTAGACCTATCATGGAATAATGGATTAACTCTGGTTATCATCATGTATCACTGTCAGATTCATCTGAGAACCAAAAAAACCAACCAGGATCTTTCTCATCCAGATGGCCTCACATGCAGCTTGACTTGTATCCATGTACTCTACCTTGACTGAACTGAGTGCCACAGATCACTGCTTCCTGTTGTACCAAGAAACTGCTGTCGATCCTATGTTGAAGATCCCTCCTGATGTGCTCTTTCTATCTGATGGATTTCCTGCCCAATATGTATCCATGAAGCCTTGAAGCTTCACTCCCTATGTCTGTCTGTACCATAATACATACTCTGTAGTGCCCCTGAGATATCTCAAGACATGATTCCTCGCCTTACAAAAGAGGTTGGTCAGCTTAACCATAGCTTGGCTCAACTGGTTAAATGCGTAGAAAATGTCTGGTCTAGTGTTCACCAAGTACATCAGTGAACCCACTAGTTGCCTGTAGACAGTAGTGTCCACTACTTCTCCTGAAGTAGCATCCTCTTTCCTCCAATTTCCTGGAAGAGGAGTATTCATGGGTTTATAACTCTTCATGTAAGACTTACCTAGAATCTCTTTGGCATACTTTCCTTGAGAAACAAATATCTCACCATCCCGGTGCCATATTTCCAAACAAAGGAAATAGTGAAGGAGTCCCATGTCCTTTATTTTGAACTTCCTTTCAAAATCATTCTTGCAAGAAGTTATCAGATACTCATCACATGTCAAAATTAGATCATCAACATAAAGTATGATAATCAAGAGTTTACCATCAACCACAATCTGGTACAAGTTTGCATCTGCTTCACTTTTGGTGAAGACCAACCCGATGAAATAGTTTTCAATCCGAGTGTACCAAGCATGAGGTGCTTGCTTCAGCCCATACAGTTCTCTCTTCAGTTGACACACATGCGAATTAATGTCAAAGATCTCGAAGCCTTATGGATGCTCTATGTACACTTCATCCTCAATAACTCCATTGAGAAATGCAGTTTTCACATCCATTTTATGAATGTGCCACCCCATCTGCGCTGAGAGTGCAAGGATAGATCTAATCGTTGAGTATATCGCAACTGGTGCGAGAGTCTCCTCATAGTCAATCCCCTTAACCTGTGAGAATTCCCGGGTGAAAAATATGGCCTTGTACTTCTCCATAGTCCCATCTACCACTTTATTCACCTTATAAATCAATTTAGATCCAACTGCTGATTTTCTGATTGGTCTTGGGACAACTTCCCATGCATTGTTTTTGACGATGGAGTCATACTCCTCAACCATAACGTCAATCCAAATTGGTTGCTGCACTACTTCCTCAAAGGAGGATGGTTCTGTTACAATACACTTGCTCATAAGAGCCATGTATCCAGTAAACCTGTCTGGAGACTGCCTCTGTTTGCGTAGTGAAGTAGGTGCTCCTACATTCTCTGCCGCATCAAGTCTCAATCTATCAACTTCCGTGGTGTGCTTTCTACCATTTCTAGTGGATGGCTCTACATGAGCGTTTTTTTCCACTCCATGATCCTCTGCATGTGGCTGCTCCACATCTTGAGGTTCATTCTTTGAAACCAAGAGTTCCTCATATGCATGAAAATCCATCTCCCTCTCAAGGGACAATCATATGGCTTTCTCCTCATAAAATTTTATATCCCGTCTCACAACAGTCATCCTACTATTTGGAAAATACACTTGATAGTTTTGGGGAGTATCAATGTACCCCAAAAATATCCCAATCTCAGCTGTTGGTTTGAGCTTCTTCCTCACGTCTTTGGTCACATGCACATAAACATATGAGCCAATTTTTAAAAAAATATGAAACATCATGTGTCTTACCAAAAAAATCCTCCTTTGGTGTACTCATGCCAAGTATCCGATGAGGACTACGGTTTTGCACAAATACCACTATTTTGTATGCCTCCTCCCACAGATGAAATGATAGGCCCAGATCATGCGACATCGCTCATGCTGCACCCATAATTGTTCTGCTCTTTCTTTCTGTGACCCCATTGTGTTGTGGGTTATGAGGCACAATCAACTCTCTCCGAATTCCTTGTTTGCTTCAGAAGTTCTTGAATTCATTTGAGATGTCCTCACCACCATTGTCATTCCTAAGAGCCTTCACATGCTTCCCCGTATCTTTCTCCACCAATGCTTTGAACTCAAGAAAATTTGAGAACGTCTGATCTTTATTATGCATGAAGTAGATCCAACACTTTCTAGAAAAATCATCAACAAAGATCACATAGTACATGTGCTTTGCTGTCGAACCAGTAGAGAATGGTTCACACATGTCTGAGTGAAATCTCTCAAGGATTTCTGAAGCTCGGTTCTCCTTCTCGTGAAAATTTGCCTTTGCATACTTCCCCATAGTACATCCCTTGCATGTGTTTAACTGTGGAAGAGTACCCTTGGGAAGACCCATAGAAATCTACTGCATGACCTTCAAGGCTTCGTGGTGTAGATGGCTCAATCTCCTGTGCCATAACTCACCCTAATCCCGGCTCACCACTCTATCCTCCTTACCCATCAATGTTGCGGAACCATCTACATCATGTTTATAAAGATTCTTCACACGAATCCCAATATTCTTGGCTTGTCTTGTGGTTTTGTGTTGAAGGATAGATTTCCCTTCACTCAAAACCACATCATAACCTCTATCCTCCAACATTGCGACTGAAACTTAAATTTTCTTAGAGCCTAGTGTTAGGATCCTATAATAATAGGATTCATAATTTTTGAATTGAATTTGATTAGTCTTGTAAATATGTACATACTTTTCTTTATGCAAATTATTTTCCCATATAATAAAATAAAGAATGTAAAGTGGGTAAAATTCCTAAAAGAAAATCAAAGGACTTGAAAATAAAAATATCAAAAGAATAGAAAAAATGAACCCCAACAAAAAAAGAGATAAGAAAAAAACATGAAAGTGATGCAAGTCAAAATGCCACTACTAGTTACTTTTTACTGCAAAATAAATGATTATGTGCAGCTTGTTCAAAATGCCATAATCCATGATGAGTTAAATAGTTTAATCTTAACTTTTTCATGCTTTAAATTCATGTTAATAGATAGAGAATAAAGATCTTTCCAAACAGTTTAATCTTGGAAAATCAGTAGTTAGATAGAGAATAAATGAGGAGCTCAACAGTTTAATCTGAGCCCTTGGATGAAATAAGGTTAGAATTAGATAGTTTCATGTTAAAAAAAAAAAAATGGATTAGGATTTTTTTTATACAAACATAATTATTTAAATTAGCATTATAATTAAACAGGTAATCAATCTAAAATTAAAATATATTTATACAAACATAATTATTTAAATTAGCATTATAATTAAAAAAATAAAAAACATTTAAGATGACACAATTTCACCCAACTAATAGTTGTATTGGTTCCTTCTATTTTCTTTTAATTAAATAACAATAAATATATATTTTTAATATGTGTATACTATATTACACATATAAATATTTATATCCATATAAATATTGAGTTGGGAGGTATTATTAAGATATAACTTTAATACATGTTAAATATTTATATGGATTAAATATTTATTCCATATAAGCTACCCAAATACCTCCCAATGAAGTTATTTTCCCTTGAGTATATCAGGCAAATTCTAAATATTAACATGAAACTATCTAATTCTAAATCATTTAAATTAAAGTTAGAATTAGATAGTTTCATGTTAAAAAAAGAAGAAGAATGGATTAGGGTTTGCAAGCTAAAATGCACCTATGCAAATAAAGGAAAAAATGGTAGAACAAATGATGGGTAGGAAGAAATCAGTTTTACAAAGCATGGATAAATATCATCTGGCATATTACTGATTTCCCTCCCCACAATGTGTTCCAGTACTAAATCCTTCAGTCATAAAGACTCAGAGCATTTCTTTTACTTTTGGTGGGACTGGACCCACATCTTAATGAATTATTGGCACCAAGGTATTGAAATTCCCCTTATTGAAACCCTCCCCCTACATAAAAACCCCTTTTCCCTCAACATTAACCATTTTACCCTAATAAACCCATTTTCCTAAGTTAAAATACATTTTACCTAGGAAAAGTAAAACCCCCTTGACTAATTCCCTTTTCATACAAAAAAATATCCAAAAACCCACAAAAATTCTATTATCCTAAGTATAAGTGTGAAATTTTAAATATGGGGCCACCACTATGAAAATCTCGCCTAACATCATATTTTACACTTTGCTTAGTGTATTTTTCATTCCCGCATTCATATCATTGTTAACATACTAAAATAATGTATTAATCCCCTAAATACCCTTCATCCCGTAGTATATTAATTCATTTTATATAAATAAATATCCAAACCCATATTTTTCATTTATCCTATGGTATATTAGCCCCACATGATATATTCCCCGCTCCCCATAGGTTTAAACCATCCCGTTTATATATTAAACCGCCCTATGTTAATACTACACCTATCGGCATTACATTGGTTAAAAAAACATTACACCCGCCTATCCATTTTAACATTAAAATTTATGTTAAAAATCTGTTTTAGCATATAATTTCAAATCCCACTGCACAAAGAAAACCCGGGCCCCACGCCCATTACCCAGCAGCTTAGTCGCTTAATCCCGACCGTTCACTCTTATTCATTAAATCCAACAGCCTAGATCTCCCATCGCAAATCTCTTAGCGCGATCATTAAACAAAATAGAATTTGCGATAAAAGTAGTTTCGACCCTTCCTCTCTCCTCCATGCGTCGCAAATGTATTGGATCACATCGATTCATACAAAACTATTTACCTCTTTTAAACCACGCAATAACCGTTCAACGGTAAATCATCCCCCCGTGCCTAAACAACTCACGATTTGAAAAGACTGGTAGTTAATGCAAATACTGTTCAAATTCAAATTCTTTATAAAAACACCAGAATGTACGCGTTTCAAGCCTTCTGTTACTTTTTTCTCTTATAAAACCATTCCCAACCGAGAGAAATACGTTTCCGCTCCTGTTTGAATGCAAAAAACCAACAGAATTCAACCAAATTCAATGTTGTGATCACTCAAGCCTCCAAACTGCATTTAAAAGGTCACAACAAGATTTTGAAGGCTTTCAACTCCCAGCAAACCCTTTTTCCACGTCAAAATTCCTAAATTCACAGGTATTTCTCAAGAAAAGACCTATCCATCCATTAAAATAACTATACTGTTGAATAGACGCCTTTTTAAGCCTGTTTTTTTAAGGAATCCCCTTATCGCCTTATGTATGCTATAAACTTGAGTATTCCCATAGTTTCTGAAGACTGTAATCTGTTTTTGAAGCAAATTGAAGAGAATTTAAGTATCTACAAACCTAAAAGAGCCCTTTGAAACATCCAAAGCCTTTCTACAATACTCAGAAGCCTTTGGCATAGGCTTTGATTGTTTTAGGACTGTTTCATCAATAGAAAAGTACAGTCAACTCTTGTTATATTTTCTCGAGTCTGTAAAAGTTAAGAAATTGATTTTTGAAGCTGAATTGACAGTTTGAGTCAGAGAAACCCAAATTTTACCTGTTGCAGTCCAAAAGAAAACTCTGTTATATTAAAAATACCTTCTGTAAACAGTTTAATCTTACGGAAGTGTGTTAAAGTCCTAAAAGAGGAATTTTAAAGATCAAGAAGAGTTAAATTGTTAAAAACAAACCTGTCAATGGCATCCAAAAGTACAATTGTAATCAATCCACTACAAGCTCATGTTATAGATGTAGAACACACCCCATTGGATGATGCAGACTACAAAATCACTGATCCAATAACTGAATTTAACCTTCTTGAGCTCCACTGCTGGAGCCAAGTAAATGGTGTGCTTATTTGGGAGTCTAATTTTCCCAAGTATGTTGTTCCTCATACCCATCAGTGCCCAGAATCCATTAGATTATGCCAAACTCATTATTCCCTAGATTAGAGAGAAATTGTCAATGCTGAAAAAGAAGTATTGTTCACCATAACTACTGAATCCATAAACCAAATGTTTCAATTGCAACTTGAGCCCAATACAGTCCCTTTGTCTATTGAAGCTTTGGAAAATTACTATTTGGAATTAAACTTTCCCAAAAGATTCCAAATTTTCCAAACATTCATACCCTCATATGTGGAAATTCCAAAGCTAAATCCTCCCTATTCCTCTTTCAAATTCCCAGAAGGAACCAGACACATTATCTCTATGTTGTCTTTTATCCTTGGTTACTTTACAGATGAGTATACTAATGCATCTATACTTGGTTTCCTGTCTATTTTTGTGCCTGGTCAACCCCTTGTAGTCATCTACAATTTTGCTGAGTATATTGCTGATAGTATACATGAACAACTTGTTAAATTACCAACTGAAGGTGTCTTTAGGTATACCTCATTTCTCTTTCATATGTTCCTCTAATTTCAGTCAGACAAGTTCCCTATAAATCTTCAAAAGATGGATGTGGAAGGAAATCCACTGTCAGTTATTTTCTGGACCTCCTTAATCAGAATGGAGTCAACTGAGTTTTCTTATACAGATTTTACAGAATTTTCATTCATCCATTGGTAAATCTACTAAAAAACAGTGTGCAGCCTAGAATCAGTGATGAAATCAAGAGGGTGTTACAGTTGTCAGAACAGAGCAGGATAGGTGGTTGGTATTTATACCAAAATCACACCGAGATCAGAGTTTTTGGCACAACCCTCATCCCTTACAAATTGCCAAAGTATCTACCAATGAGGTTGTTTGCCCTAGAATATATAAGACAGATTCTGAACTCAGATTCAGTAAATTTCTTGGCTGCTAAGAAGAAAAATCAGTTTAAATTGAAAAACCAAGTGGGTCCATTTATATGCAAAAACAGAGAAGCAGGTGCAGAAGTAGAAAAGAAATTGTTAGAGTATAAATTCAGCAAAAGATTTATTTGGCACTATGATCCTTATGGCATAATTATAAAAATAAGAGTGAAGTGTAAGTTAACTCCCTATATTCATGAGAAGAAGACTGAAATTGAGAAATTTTCTAATCAATCTGAATGGTTAAAAAATACATTGGTAGAAGCAGATCAACAAAGTGATACTAGTCACATTCTGCAAACTCCAGCTCAGGAAGATAGAGGTGTAAAAATAAATAGGGAATAAGGCTCATATATTGCTAAAACTACCATAGAAACAAAGTTTAAACTAAGGTACAACAAGAAGTTCAAGACAAATCCATCAAATAAAGAAAAGGAAACAATTGAAGTTATAGATACATAGGTTCTAGATAAAGACAATGTGTCACCCACAAAGATTGAAAATGAACATCAACCTACTACTTCCAACACACAGTTAATCCAGAAACAACATAATGTGGAAGTATCATCATCAAAACAGGTAGAGGATAAAGATATGGATATCAAGGAAAAGTATAAAGATATTAAAGCTAGAAATGAGGAAATAAAAAATGAAATTTATTCCCAGTAGTTGAAGCAGACTCCTAGCATACAAAACAGGTTGCTATCAGCCTTTGATTATAAAAACAAGAAATTTTTGATGACAGTGCTACATCCCACATTGCCAAAACCTACAACAACATCAAATTATAAAAGGGATGATATTGAAGTTCCAATAGAGGACATTCATCCCTTGGACCAAATAGAATTTCATAAACAGAGTTCGGAAATTCTTTATTCCACAATGACAAAAAAAGAAATAAGTGCTCAAAAACTCCAAAATACTTTGCTAAATGTGAGAGATCAGCTTAAAGTTGAAAAAGCTTCTTCATATGCCAAATATTCCAGAATCAAATCCTTGTAGGAGTTAGTAATTGAGATGGGTTATGACCCTGAGAATGTAAAAGCTGCTGAGGAGCTAATTAAAAAGAAGAATGTTGATATTGTTGCACTCAGAAAGCAGTTGAAATTACCTCCTACAGAGCATCCACAGGCCAAGGAAATTCTACAGGAATCCAATCAAAATGATGAGATGATGAGTCTCATATTGCAGTTGACAGCTCAAATCAAAGATATGGAAATTGATATGGACAAATTGGTCCAAGAAAAAGAAGCTTCCAAAGCTCAAAATGTCCCTCCTACTATGATTCCTATGGTGACCACAACAGTGCCATCAACTCTAGCAGAAGAACTAGCCCCAAAAGTTTCACTGGCTACCGCAATGCCTGTAACTTCATCTACCACTTCTGCCACTGAGTCTTCTACTTCAGCAATTCAACAATCAGATGAGGCTAGCAAATGGATAAAGACAATGGAGGACATGTCAATACAAACCAATGAAATCAACAGATTAAAAGAGCAAATAAAAAATATGGAGGATGCTAAAACGCTGTCACATATCAATGCCAAAAATGAAGAGCAAAAAGCTAAGAGATTGAGTGAACAGTTAAAGAAGTTGGAAATAGAGTTGACCTTAAAAGAGCCTATGGCACATATCAAAAATCAACTATGGACCAATATCATTGAATCAGTCAATGATACTTGGCCATCAATACATGTGATATATGAACATAAGGATTTGCTAAAGGTAGCTAGAGAAGAAATACAGAAGACTAAAGATGAATTGGGCACAAAACCTGAAGAAGCATTGGAAATTATCAAATTCCTCAACTCTAAAAATAAGCAGGAACAGGATGAAATTGCGATAACAGACATAACATAAACTATACTGGAGGTAATAAAATTAATTTCCAAGAAGAACCTGTTGAAACCGTTGGAAGAAAAATGCCAAAATATGGATGTAGCCATCACAAGATTCATAGTGAAATTTGACATTTTGAGGCAAAAAAGGCCTTCCTAATCTTCTAGTAATCAATGATAAATTGATGAAACAAGAAGATTATAACAAAAAGATAAGGGAATTTTCCAAATAACAGGTGAACAATCATATTGGCAAGGTATTCCAACAGGTAAAGTTTTGCACAAGAGTATTGAAAATCTATTTTATTTACAGCATGAGGTAAAACACCTCTTTGTGGTCAAACCAACATATTTAAGATACACAGAAGCAGATGAAAACTTCAGAAAACTCAAGAAGATCTAATTGCCAGAAGCTGAGTTCTGGGAAAAACTAACAGACTTGCTGTAAAAATCAAATTTGCAGTAAGAAAAGATGAAAATAGAGTTGTTGTTTTTACTCTAAACAGTAAATAGATTTCAAAAGGGTAAAACAATTTTCAACAGTCAAAGTGTATAAGGTCAAAGAGTATCAGTTGATAAAGTGTATCAGATGAAAGATAAGTTCAAAGTAGAATGAAGATCAGACTGCTAGCGTGAGGGCACCTCATTTGCCCAGCTGTAGCCCAAATCCAAACAGAAGACTATTTAATTTCAATAAAAGGACAACTAGCAATTTGTTAGGCAGCTGTCACTATATTTTTGTAAAAATATATTTTATTTTCCAAGAAAAATTCCTTAGATTGTTCTAGGATATTTTGTACTACTTTTTGTATAAATACTTCATCATTTGAAGTATTGAGTGTGGATTTATTGATGAAGATTTCTGTAGTCATATTTTCTGAACCTGAAGGGTTTTTGTATCAAGTTCAAGTTAGCAAACTAGATCAAAGCAATAAAGCATCATATTTCAGGATTCATGTGTTGGGGCACTAAAGTGAAGTAATTTCTCATGTTATTAGTTAATTTTCTTATGTTTTCCATCCATTCATGAATGTGTTCTAAATTTTAATGTAAAATCAGGAATTGTTATTTCAGAATTTGTTAAAAGCACTCTGTTATTGACTAATTTTCATTTAAATGTTTTCTGCTGATATCCACACCAGGGAACCCTTAATTGCTCCCTGATTTCGATTGACATCTACCTTTTCATTTCTAATCAGGATCAAAGAACCCTTAATTTCTCTTTATCCCGATTAAAACCACTTCAGCATCAACCTCTAAAGATCTTGAGTGACTCTGCTATCTTGCCCTGTGAAAATTTTCCTTTAGACCTTGATCATGATCTGTTTTCTTGACACATTGAATCCATTTTCCCAATGGAAACCAGACCTATAGCTATCCATCTCAGTAAGGGATTTTTCCACCAAATCAAATCAAAACCTCAAAACCATTCGCCCTATATAACTAGCCTAAAATCATATATTAAAACAAAGTTAAATCTTATCGAGAGAGCCCTCTCTGAGCCTTAGGAAGGCTAGATCCTAAAGCTTGAAAGTAGGTTTGTGGTTACCTCTAATATTCTTTAAACTATAATAAAAAATCTCACAACTTTGAGAATTATTAGAGTGATAACATACTGGTGACTCCACTGGGGAACTAACCAATCCTCAGTTTTAAAATAAATCTTAAATGAAATCTTTTCATTTATCCTTTCACCTTAAGACTGTTTTATAAGTTGTGAGTATATTTTAATAAAAAATTGTAATTCAGGATTCCAGAAGAGTCTACTATACCAGGTCCAATACAGATCCACAACCTGCTGTCATAGTAGATAATACTGATAAAATTGGAAAGAAAAAAGAGAGAGTAGAAGATCTAGGTAATAAAGTTTCATTAGTCAAAGCAAATTCCCTTCCAAAACAACTATCAAGTTTATAAGGCATAGAATTTGATTTAAATTTTGAACAATATTTATTCAGAAACAAATCATAAAGTGATTTACATAGCACTGTAATAGATCTTGATTTTATTTCAGTCATTGAAACTAAGAAGGAAACTGTTTCAGTAGATTCCGACGAAAATATTTTTTAAGTTTATGATAATCTTGATGCAATAACTACCACTTTGATTAAAGAAATAGATGAAGCTTATTTACAACATTCAATTGAATTAAGTGCTTTATCAACATATACCCCTAAGCCTTCTACCACTCATTTAGATACCAATATTATAGAATCTGTAGGATCATCACTATTCACTACCACTTCATCCATTATTTCCACCACACTTCATTCCACAGATTCATTTTTTCTAAAGCAACCATTCCAACCTAGAATAATATTCCCATCCTCCACCACCTCAAGTCCATCCACTAGTTTTTCTTCCGCATTTTCCAATACATCATTCTCATTTCCAAGCACTTCTTCATATATCCCAACTTCATCTTCTAGCATCTCAACTACATTTCCCAATACATCTTCTTATATTCCAATCTCATCTGCAAGTGCTTTAACTACATCAACAAGTAATTCTAGCTCTTCACCAAGTACTTCCAACTTACCTCCTAGCCAAGCTAGAATCCAATCCATGGCTGCAAGATATGCTCCCTTAGTTCTACCAGGACAGTTACATGACATGCCCCAGGATTACCAAAGAAAAATACCTCAATTTGATGCAACCACTCATTACGCAACCCAACAGCGTGTTAATAAGATGACAAACTATTTTGAACTTCATGAAATATATGAGGTTGATGTTCAAATGAGACATTTTGCTCAAACATTATCTGGTGAGGTCAAAAAATGGTTTAAAGGTTTGAATGCTGGTAGTATTGCTGATTTAGAAATTTTTCATAGATTATTTATTAATAAATGGGAAAAGAAGAAAAATCCACTACAAATCTTATCTGAATTTGAAAGCATAAAAAGATCACCAAATGAAATAGTCCAAGATTATTGTACTAGATATAACAACATTTATAATTCAATTCCTGCTAATCTTAAACCTCCTCCAGATTCTATCCTTCTAGAATTCCCTGATGGATTTGATACATATATAGCTTATCAATTGAGAGAGAGGAATCTTGAAACTCTAGAGCAGATGCAAAGTAATGTTGTTAGTGTAGAGGCAAATTTGTTGGCCGGAAAAGTTAGATTAAGAAATGAAAGGAGAGTGACAATAAAGGAATAAGCATCTAGTTCAGATTTCAAAATAGATCAATTAGAAAAAACATTAGAGATAATGATGGATATGTTAGATAATATGGAAAGGAATCCACAATGGGAAAACCAACAACAAATTAGAAATCTCAATATCAGGAAAAACGCCAACACTGGAAAATCTAGAGAATGAGCACCTGACCAAACAATAAGACCACCTTTTCGAGAGAACTATGCTGAAATTTCTCATCAAGATGAAGATGATGAAGACACCATTAATCTAATGGACATCAATGATGATAACACCATTTTTCTTACACAAGAAGATCAGGAGTTATATGAATTACAACAACTGCAATTAGATTCTGGTGAATCTTTTGATTACAAGCAAGGTTATGAGTTTGCTATCAATGAAGTCCATAAGCAATATAACCTTAGGAGAAAGAAAAATGTAGAGCCTTCTATTAATAAAACTGCCCAAAGACAAACAAAGAAAACAATAGAGGCTCCTACTACTACAATTCTGCAAATTCTCCCTAGGGAAACCAAGCAAAACTCTAGTTCAACTCAGAAAGTTTCAAGCCCCAAAATTTCACCTAGTCCCAAAATTGTTGACATCACAGATGATGCTGTCCAAACATAACCATATCTACAAAAATATGCTGCTGCCAAGATAACTAATTATGCTAAAACAACAATTCTAGACTCCAAAACACCTACTGCTGATCCAAAAGCTGCCACTGCTAAAGCAGCTAATGAAAATACAAAAATCTGCAAGGACATCTACTACTTATCAAACTGTTCCTGAAAATAAAACTAAAAGCAATAAGACAATAGAAACTCAAACAAAGAATGAAAAGGCAGTTGTAGAAAAAGAAGATAAACCTACCCAAACTATAATTACAAAAGAAGAGATATTTCAGCTAGGAAAATCACAAACTCCATTTAATATCCAAGCTGAAATTTCCAAATTAAAGATACCAATTCCTTTAACAAAGTTGGTAAAACATGACTTATACAAGACACCTATTACTGAGACTTTGAACATGAATGATGGAGAAGATTCAGTAAACTTGAATGATGATCAACCTGAATTAATTTTTGGTCCTGATGTGAATGGGAAACACCAAGATGGAGCAGTTCCACCTTTCTACATTAGCTTAACTGTTCATGATTATATTTTACATAATGCAATGCTAGACTCAGGGGCTTCACATAATTTAATGCCAAAAACAATAATGGAAGCCCTGAATTTAGATATCACTAGGCCTTACAAAGATCTCTTCTCATTTGATTCCAGAAAAGTGAAATGTTTAGGTTTGATTAAAGATTTATGTGTTACTTTAATTAAATATCTTGGAAAAAGTATAGTCATGGACATTGTAGTAGCTGAAATCCCTTCCAAATATGGAATGCTCTTATCTTGCTCATGGGGAGCTAAACTGCGGGGATCTCTACAACTTGATATGTCATATGCAACAATATCAGTTTTTGGCCAACCAAAGAAACTTTACAGGGAAACATTGATGAAGTATATGGTTAGTAGTGTAGAAAGACCAAGAAATTATCCAATTTATTCTACACCATCTGACATGGATTCATTTATTTTATGTAACTCTGAAACTGGAATTGAAAACAATACTGAACTAAAAGAGAAAAATAAAGTACGATATAGTGAAAACATCTTTCATGAATCATTATGGCACCTAGATTTTGATGGATCAGTCAATAAATTAGGAGCAGGAGAAGGAGTTTGGATACACAATATGGAAAACAATCATGCAGAAGGTCATGCTTTTAGATTGAATTTTAAATGTACATACAACATGGTTGAATATGAAGCTCTTATTTTAGGATTGCAGATTGTTAGGAATTTAGGAGGTAAAAGAGTGTCAATTATGAGAGATTCAGAGTTAATTGTGAAACAAATAACTGGAGAGTATTATGTCTATAATCAAATATTAAACCGGTATAGAGATACTGTTTTAGATTTGATTAAGGAATTACTAGAATGTGATTTTTCTGCAATCCCAAGAAAACAAAATATACAGGCCCACTACTTAACAAATTTTGCTAGTACCTGTAATCTACCATTTCAACCAAATCATAGATACAGTGCAGAAGTTAAACACAGGCCTATAATTCTAGACAATCTTAAATATTGGCAAATTTTCTCACAGGATGAACAAATTTATCATTTCATGAACAACAAAGGATAATTTCAGGGTTGTAATATAGACACAGACTGTAAAGTAGATCAGAACTTAGAAAGAGAATTTGATTTGAACAATGTAGATGTAAATAACTTAAATTTTGATAAACCCACTAAGTTTAGTCAAGTAGACATAGATAATTTAGAGAGAGTAGAGATTGATGAGTTAGATGATGATGAATTTGATATTTTAAATCTCAAAGATGACTTTTTACCTAAGGGATTAGCCCCTTTAGAAGACCTGTTTGACTCTAATGATGTTGCAAGAAAACCTAAAATGGAGCCACTTAGATCTGATATTGAGGAATGTAATATAGGTATAGATTTAAAACCTAAGATGATTAAACTTTCAAAAGCTTTACCTCAGGAAGAAAAAGAAAAATACATAGCTCTTTTTAAGGAATTTCATGATGTATTTGCTTGGAGTTATGAGGATCTAAAATCCTATGATACTAGCATAATATAACATAAAATACCTATAAAAGATCATAAGCCTTTTAAACATAAGCTAAGAAAGATCAATCCTGTTTTGATGCCTTTAATTGAGAAAGAGGTAAAGAGAATGTATGAAGCCCAAATAATTGCACCAATCAGATATTCTGATTGGGTTTCTAATCTAGTTCCCACTAGGAAAAAAACAGGATAAATCAGGCTGTGTGTTGAATTCAGAAATTTAAATAACGTGTCCTTAAAAGACAACTACCCTTTACCAAAGATTGATCACATTCTACAGAGGGTGGTTGGTTTTTCCAGAATTTCATTGTTAGATGGATTTTCAGGGTATAACCATATTTTAGTCCAACGAGAAGACCAAGCTAAAACAACTTTTACTACTCCACGGGGCACTTTTATGTATGTAAAAATGCCTTTTGGGTTAATGAATGCAGAAGCCACTTTTCAAAGAGCTATGGATATAGCCTTTGCTAAAGATATTCATGAGTTCCTTGTGATTTATTTAGATGACATTACTGTATTTTCAAAGACTGATAATGAACATTTGGATTATCTCAGACAAGTCTTTCTTAAATGCAAGAAACTTGGCATCTCTCTAAATCCTAAAAAGAATTTATTTGGATTGGAAGAAGGTAAGTTATTAGGACATATCATATCTAAAGAGGGAATTAGGATAGACCCAGCCAGAATAGAGGCCATTCTAAACATTAGTCCTCCTAGGAATATTAAAGAATTACAAGCTTTCCTAGGTAAAATGAACTTTCTAAGAAGATTGATCTCAAATATAACTGAAATAATTAGAGAAATTAACAATATGCTGAAAAAATACTCAGTACTTAAATGGACTGTTAAGGCCAAGCAATCATTTGAATCTATTAAACAAGCCTTAACAAAAACACCGGTACTTATAAGTCCTGACTTTAAAAAAGATTTCATTATTTTCTCCTTTGCTTCAGAACACAATATTGCTGCACTTTTAATGCAGAAAAATGATCAGGGCTATGAGCAACCCATTGCTTTCTTTAGAAAATCACTCAGAGATGCTACTTTAAAGTATAATATAATGAAAAAGCATGCACTAGCATTAGTGAAGACCATCAAAGACTTTAGAGTATATATTCTTTATTCACATATCATTGCTTATGTTCCAAATGGAGTTGTAAAGGACATTCTGACACAGAATGGGCCTGATGGTAAAAGAGGCAAGTGGATTGCCACAATTTTGGAATATGACATAGAAATCAAACACACTAAACTCATAAAAGGTCAAGGTTTAGCCAAACTCATGGTTGAATCAAATTATCATGCTTTATACATTAATTTTATTGCCGAGATAGATGATCAGGAAGAGATGGAGACTCCAGATATCAGTGAATCCTTTTCAGAATCACCATGGTATGCAGATATTATATTTTTATTACTAAATTTACATGCTCCTCTTGGATTATCAAGAACAAAAGCTAGATTTTTAAAGTTAAAGGCAATAAGATTTTGTATCATAGACAATGTACTGTTTTGGAAAGATCATGGTGGAATTTTATTGAATTGTTTTCTTAAAGAAGAAGCTGACAAAGTTTTAGAAGAATTTCATGCAGGTGATTGTGGGGGACATCTCTACTGGAAGACTAATGCAAACAAAATCTTGAGAGCTGGTTTTTACTGGCCTACCTTGTTTGCAGATGTAAAAAAGTATGTGACCTCCTGTTACAAGTGCCAAATCTTTGAAGGAAAGAAAAAACTGCTACCCTTGCCCTTAAAACCCATCTCAACAGAAATGCCTTTTCAACAATGGGGTCTTGACTTCATTGGTGAAATTCACCCTCCATTCTTAGCTCAACACAAGTGGATTCTGACAGCCACTGACTATTTCACTAAGTGGATAGAAGCCATACCTTCCAGGCAAGCCACTGACATTGTCATAATCTCCTTTTTAGAAAATAATATACTCTCAAAATTTGGATGCCCCCAAAATATTATCACTGACAATGTAGCCGCATTCAAATCCAAAAAGATTGTGGACTTCTGTCATAAATATCACATTACGCTTGGCCATTCTACTGCATATTACCCTCAAGGTAATGGCCTTGCTGAATCCTCCAATAAAAGCCTTGTGAACATCTTCAAGAAATTACTAGAAGACAACAGGAAAACTTGGAACAAGAGGTTAGTTAATGCCTTATGGGCAGATACACTTACCACTAACAAATCTATTGGTACATGCCCTTACCAACTTGTTTATGGAATGGATGTTATTTTTCCATCTTCCTTAGGAGTACCAGTAATGAAGATAATCCAAGAACTACAAGTTGAGACCAATGATATTCAAAGAAGGATTAACGAAACCATACACTTGCAACAAACAAGAAAGAGGTTTATCTTAAGTCTCAAGTTATCCAAGACAAGATTAAGAATATTTTTGACAAGAAAAGTAAAGAAGATGATTTCTATATTGGTGAAAAAGTTCTAAAGTGGGATTTAAGGAGAGAAGAAAAAGGTAAACGTGGGAAATTTGATTTCTTATGGAAAGGACCTTATGTTATTTAAGGTTACAGAGGTAACAATGCTTTATTTTTGAAAGATATGGATGGATCAAATCTGCTAGGTGGACCTGTCAATGGTAGAATGCTGAAGCATTACTACTCCTAAAAAATAACCAATAGTTAAATATGTTTACTTTATCCATTTTACATAACATTTCACAGTTTAGATTGGATTGGATGTTTTTCCTAGCAAAGTTGAAGCCCGGAGAGAAGGCCCTAAGTTTTGAAGGATAAAATATCATAAGTATGAATAATTGCAGAGCTCAAAAGACATTTCCAAGGCTAGCACAGTCAAAATTCAAAGGCTACTAGTCTCAAAGTTCTTGACATTTCACTAGGAAATGCCATCCCCATGTGGAGACATTGTTAGGGTCCTATAATAATAGGATTCATAATTTTTGAATTGACTTTGATTAGTCTTGTCAATATGTACATAATTTTCTTTATGCAAATTGTTTTCCCATATAATAAAATAAAAAATGTAAATAGGGTAAAAGTCCTAAAAGAAAATCAAAGGAATTGAAAATAAAAATATCAAAAGAATAGAAAAAATGAACCCCAACAAAAAAAGAGATAAGAATAAATCATGAAAGTGATGCAAGTCAAAATTCCACTACTAGTTAATTTTTACTGCAAAATAAATGATTATGTGCAGCTTGTTCAAAATGCCATAATCTATGATGAGTTAAATAGTTTAATCTTAACTTTTTTCATGCTTTAAATTTCATGTTAATAGATAGAGAATGAAGATCTTTCCAAACAGTTTAATCTTGGAAAATCAGTAGTTAGATAGAGAATAAATGAGGAGCTCAACAGTTTAATCTGAGCCCTTGGATGAAATAAGGTTAGAATTAGATAGTTTCTTGTTTTAAAAAGAAAAATGGATTAGGGTTTGCAAGCTCAAATGCACCCATGAAAATAAAGGAAAAAATGGTAGAATAAATGATGGGTAGGAAGAAAGCAGTTTTACAAAGCATGGATAAATATCATCTGGCATATTACTAATTTCCCTCCCCACAATGTGTTCCAGTACTAAATCCTTCAGTCATAAAGACTCAGAGCATTTCTCTAACTTTTGGTGGGACTAGACCCACGTCTTAATGACTGATTGGCACAAAGGTATTTAAATTCCCCTTATTGAAACCCTTTCACTGCATAAAAAACCCTTTTTCCCTCAACATTACCCATTTTACCCTAATAAACTCCTTTTCCTAAGTTAAAATACATTTTACCTAGGAAAATTAAAACCCCCTTGACTAATTCCCTTTTCATACAAAAAAAATACCCAAAAGCCCACAAAAATTCTATTATCCTAAGTATAAGCGTGAAATGTTAAATATGGGGCCACCACTATGAAAATATCGCCTAACATCATATTTTACACTTTTTTTAGTGTATTTTTCATTCCCGCATTCATTTCATTGTTAACATACTAAAATAATGTATTAATTCCCTAAATACCCTTCATTCCTTAGAATATTAATTCCTTATATAAATTGTTGAACACCTAATCCTCTATGAGTAGGTGTGGAAGGCGAAGAGTCACAAAGGAGTCTAAGTGACCTTGGAAGATGAATCCAAGAGTCACACCATTGTATTATAAATGTACATCTATGGTGAATTATATGAGTATCTCATGCCTATTTTTCTGTGTGTGTGTTTATTCTTCTCATACACCATGTGTGTGTTTAACATGGTATCAGAGCTGATACATTCATAACCAGCTCAATCTTGAGTGAGCCACTTGTTTTTATGGCCTGTGTAAACAAAAAAAAATCCTGTGCATTTTTGCAGCATTCAGAAATCCTTTGTAGCATTCAAAAATCATTTTTGTAGAGTCCAGAAATTATTTTTGCAAAGAGCAGCGTTTTGTACTGCCATTTGAAAGTCTGTGCATCTTAAAGTCTGCAGGTTTTCCTACTGCTCCCTGCTGCATTCAGTTTTTACTGCTCCTGGCATTTTGTTTACTGCTCCTACCATTCAACATTATGGAAAATTCTGAGTTTTTGTTTACTACAAATTCTGCAATTTTTCCCTGCAATTTCTGCCTACTTTTATTTCTGCACATTACTATGAAATCTCTGCCATATTCCTCTTCTCTATATACTGCAATTCTACAATTCTGCAATTCTACAGTTAAATTTACTATTCAGAAATTATCTGTAATCAAAGCCATAATCTTCTGTGTTGTGTTGAACTGCTGTGTCTCTGAATTTTGGAAAGGATTGAATTGGAGCGCTGTTGGAAAAATATTGTCTGGAGATATTTTATCATTTGCAGAAGTTAGCAAAGAAATTTTTGTAACTTGCTCGGCCCTCACACCCCTATCTCCCACACAAACCTCATGGCCGCCTCCTTCCTAACCCACTCGCCCCCTCCTCACTTCACTCCCCAACCCCTCACGACCCCCTCACCTCTCGGCTCACACACAGCCCTCCCTCCCCATCCCCCTCGGCCCTCACCGCCCTCCCCTCAACGCTCGTGGCTCCCTCACCCCGCTCACCTCTCACGCTCCCCAACCCCTCATGGCCCCCTCTCCCCAACCCACCCGCCCCCTCACTCACCCACTCGCACTCACATCGCTCCCAAACCCCCCTTCTCCACCTCACGACCATCCCTCTCCCCACCCGCACCCCCTTGCTACACTCTGCTCACCATGCCCCCTCCATCCCCTTACTCCCCCACCCCTCACCAACACTCCCTCGGCCCTCCCCTCTTATGATCCCCGCCCCCTCACTAACGCTCCCTTGACCCTCCCCTCTCTTGGCCGCTCGGCCTTCCCTCCCTCCCACGCAGATTCTGCGGTTTTTTTTTTTTTTCGCAAATGATATAGTTTTAAATTCAATTTTTTTACAGTTTCACCTCCCCTATATTTCACCTCCCCCAGTAGTTGCCTCCCCCAAAAATCACCTCCCCCAGATTTCACCTCCCCTAGATAATACCTCTGTTTTTTCCCCAAAATTTTTTTCCTAAAAAAAAAAAAAAAAGAAAAAGAAAAAAAGAGAGAGAGAGAGGAGATGGTATGTGAGTAAATGGATATATGGATTTTCTATATAGTGAAAAGTGAAGTTTGTGTTGCATGTTTCTCTATTATAAAACATGACCAAGATTTGTGGCATGTATAGAAGGGTGAATCTCTGAAAGAGATTGACAATGTGAAGGCAAATGTTGAAAATTGGTGGCATCATAAAACTTACTCATAGTTTTTGGAATTTTCCTTCATCTTTATTGTGAGTGCAATAGGAAAATTGATGAGTTCCCACAAATTCTCGAGGCATGATCTAGTTGAGAAATTGTTGAATACTTCTATGATGTGAGTCATTGTTGCTTGCTGGTCAGACGACCAAGTCTATACTTTGAGGTCCTCCATAATTTGAGTAGTAGAGTTTGTTCTTTGGGAATTCCATAATTGGAAGTTCAAAAAAAGGGTCTTTGAAGTCATTTGTATTTTTTAAAGTAAGTTGAATCACATTGTAAACGGGTGCATTATCGGTTGAAGCCGACACCCTTTATTTCTTGAGCCTAAATTGTTGAGAAATATGGCTAAAATCAATGATGCATTAGAGTTGTTGCATAACCTCATTCATTCCACTGTTCATGATATGGTAAAAATGAGCAAGAACACTCTTTTTAATATTCAAACTTGCTTGCAATATGCACAAGACAAGATTGAGTATTTGCAATTGGAGTCTTAGCTTCAGCAAAATGAAATTCAGCAAAAGAGTCATCATTCTGAACCTGTTTCTGTTCAGAAAATTGAGAAGGACTCTAATCAGTAGCAATAATATAAAGTTGCAGTCGATTCACATTCAATTCTGTATACAAGAGCAGATTTACATGCAGATGCAGCATCTCAGTTTGCACTGCCCAAGCCCATCATCAGACCTTGGGAAGAGCTTGTCCATAACAAGAACATAACTAGTCTTGGATATGACAAGGAGTGGTCCTTTCATATTCCAGACTACTCCAAGCCCATCAAATTTCAGAGTACCGAATTTCTTTATGACAGTTCACCTGCAGCTGTTCCAGATCCTGCTCCACTTCCACAACAACAACAACAACAAATTGTAAAATGCCAACATTGTGATTGTGTTGGCCATATGAAAGATCACTGTTTCGATCTTCACCCATGCAAGCACTGTGGTCGACACACCCATTCTTCACATAGATGATTCAGAAACAAGCCTCCTGCAAGAACAAAGATTCATCTTGGATGGATCACTTCTTGGCAATGGGCATCAACAACCAAGAAAATGTTTAAGTCGCATGTCAAAACTTGTTCTATAATATTGAACAATCTTGCAGTTGAGTTTTCGCCATCATCTCACCTTATACCTGACAGGGGGGAAAATGGTGGTCATCTACAAGCTTTGACACCACATCAAGTGAGCTTGAGCTACAATCTCTCATTCCAGATTCAGAGTTGTAGCCAGAGACATAGCAGTTCAAGCGAGCCTGAGCCACAATTAGTCATTCCAGATTCAGAGTTGTATCCAGAGACACGGATGCCCATGAGCATGCCTTTGGTTGATGGATAGCCTTAAACCATCCATGTGAGGTTCATATTCTTCCTCTTCAAAGAATTCAGAGCACTTCCGCTAGCAGAAGACTTCAGCTTCTTGCCAGTTTTGGTTGAGTTTCGGGAACTGCATCAAGCATTCCAATGTTGGTGGTCATCCTTAAACCATCACAGGTTGTAGACTTCCCTTCTTTTAGGTTGAAGGTCTACCTCTTCAAATATGAAGGAAAATTCCTCTAGCAGAAGCCATTAGCTTCTTGCCAGTTTTGGAAGAGTTCCGGGAACTGCAATAAGTGTTGTGTTCCAGTGTTGGTGGTCATCCTTAAACCACCTCTTTATGCCAAAATTTCAGAGAGCTGATTCAGCCTAAGTGCTGCCATGCATACTTTGCAGATTTGTATTACAACTCTCTTCTTGGACTCACACATACCCCTTCGGATTAAGGGGGGGAATGTTGAACACCTAATCCTCTATGGGTAGGTGTGGAAGGCGAAGAGTCACAAAGAAGTCCAAGTGACCTTGGAAGATGAATCCAAGAGTCACACCATTGTATTATAAATGTACATCTATGGTGAATAATATGAGTATCTCATGTCTATATTTCTATGTGTGTGTTTATTCTTCTCATACACCATGTGTGTGTTTAACATAAATAAATATCCAAACCCATATTTTTCGTTTATCCTATGGTGTATTAGCCGCATGTGATATATTCCCCGCTCCCCATAGGTTTAAACCATCCCATTTATATATTAAACCGCCCTATGTTAATACTACACCTATCGGCATTACATTGGTTAAAATAAAATTACACCCGCCTATCCCTTTTAACATTAAAATTTATGTTAAAACTCTGTTTTAACATTTAGTTTCAAATCCCGCCACACAAAGAAATCTCGGGCCCCATGCCCATTACCTAGCAGCTTAGTCGCTTAATCCCGATTTTTCGCTCTTATTCATTAAATCCAACGGCCTAGATCTCCCATTGCAAATCTCTTAGCGCGATCATTAAACAAAATAGAATTTGCGATAAAATTAGTTTCAACCCTTCCTCTCTCCTCCATGCGTCGCGAATGTATTGGATCACATCGATTCATACAAAACCGTTTACCGCTTTTAAACCATGTGATAACCGCTTAGCGATAAATCATCCCCCCGCGCTTAAACTACTCACGATTTGAAGAGACTAGTAGTTAATGCAAACACTATTCAAATTAAAATTCTTTATAAAAACACTAGAATGTACACGTTTCAAGCCTTCTATTACTCTTTTCGCTTATAAAACCGTTTCCAATTGAGATAAATACGTTGCCACTCCTGTTTGAATGAAAAAAACCAACAAAATTCAAGCAAATTCAGTGCTGCGATCACTCAAGATCCATCCTTGGTATTTTTCTTCATCATATGTCTTAGATGAAGATCCATCCTTGCTATTCTGCATGAATTATTCTTGCACCAAATCCGACCAAAGTTGTTCCCAATCTGGTAGCTTCTCCCTCCCATTGACAGTGATAACTTTTCCAACTCTTGAGAAGTCCTTGTTGAAGTCCAACCAGAAATTGCAACACACACACTAGTGTGGGACCATAGGTCGTAGCGATACATTAGTGTGAAGGTTAATTTAATTAATTAAATTGGTGCAATGTCTAATTTAATTTTCCACTAATTAAATTGGACATTAAAATGTAATCTTATCTCATGATCACTTGTAATAGTTAACTGAGTGTGATAAAATCAGTTAGCTCATGTATTTTGAGTTGAGGGTGGTTGGTGAGGCATGCAGAGTAATTCTATTAGTTATGGAGTTAGAATTGCTGTTGGTGCATTATTTTAATGCATGAGTAATCAATTAACTCAGTTAGGTGAGTTAGAGTCAGTTGAACTAGTTTTAACTGTTTGTTGCACCAGTGAGAGATCAAGTGAATTAAATATTATTTAATTCACAATCAATGATCTACCATGAAACTGACGATTTACTATTATTAGCTTCATGCATGTCAGTTCTAGTGGAGACCCATTTGAGACAAAGGTTAAAGGGATGTTAACTATCAGTTGTGTGATTAGTAGGTTACTCGCATGCAACAAGACATCCATTGGATTTCCCATGATCCTTACGCAGTTTTGGAAGGCTGAAATTCCTAAAGAATAGGGATTGCATTCCACATGAATTGTGCAAGCAAGGCAGGCTGTTTAGAGGCTGAGAATTGGCTAAGTGTTGGTTGATTTTGTCTAGGACAATGTGGGACAGTTGTGAGAGTGCAGGAGACTCTTGTGAGAAGAGTGCATTGTTATTTTGTCATGATTCCATGGTGAATATAAAATAGAAGATAGAGGGGCTTTGAGCAACAAGCTTTCCTCGGGAAGTTATCTGTGTTGTGGTTTTATTTGATTCTTTCTTTACTTGTTGTGATTGGCAATCATGTTTATTTTCTGTAATTGATTTGTCGAAGGATTCAGTATCTAGCTTTAGTACTACATTGCTTGATCGGATTGAATCCATTGATATACATATGTTTGTATACATTCTAACATATGAAAACATAAGAGGAAAAACTTCTAAAACACTTACCATAGGAATCCCACCAAAATAGCTACAACTCTATCTATTAGTTCCTGCCAAAAATGATTGATTACACTAGTGTTCAAACATGAATTACACAACATCCAAACCTTGCAATGACAAAGGAAATGAAAGATATAGAACAAAATAAACTTTTCCCACTCTCAGGGGTCGAATCCATGACTTGTGGAGCTATTCCCCAAAGTTCCCAACTAGAATCCTAATGATTAGTGAGGTCAAAAAACTTATCCATATCTTTGATGAAACTGATTCACTTGACCCAAAATTACATTTTTACTTGATATCTGCCTATAGTAACTACAAAAGACATAATCACATTTGATTTTTAGATTTACATCAGTAAAACCCCATTAGAATCCATCAATCAACTCAGAAAAAGTAAAATTTCTGAAGAAATCGGCAGACTAGAAAAAGCACAACGTCCTTGTAAAAAGTGCATCATGCCTTGGAAAAAGCGCAACATGGGCCTTCAAATTGACTTTTGAGTCCCTTCCTGAAGTCAAAATTGAGCACAAGATAGCTCATTGGAAATATATTTCTATCTAGTTGTTCAAAATGTCCTCAAACACTGAAAATGATGGAGTGAAACTCTTCAAAAATGAAATCTCCCAAGACTGGTCAAAAAGCGTAGCGTGAGGCTGAAAAGACCGTGGCAGAAAGGTGTTTTTTAGGAGGGTTTTTGGGCTTTTCCACCTGTCAAAATCTCAGATTTTGGAGTTCCGGTAGTCACAATTTTATGTATAGACCATTCTCTATCCAACCATGCAGATTTTTCATCATTTAGAGGCTCCAAAAAAAGCACAACGTGGCCCACACTGCACTTTTTGCAGGCTGACTGTGCAAAAAGCTTGAAAATTTTAACAAGAATGCCCAAAAAATCAAAAACTTGCTAAAAAACCTTTAAAATTGCTTGATGAATTCCTGATGAAGTATGTCAAGCTACCAAGGAAGCATCAGTGAGCAAGTCAATTTTACCCTTCTCCTTTTGGCTGATTAGGGTTTCCTTGAGCTTATCCTTCAATTGTTTGATCTTGATATTGCAAATCTTTTTTCTGGTATGGTAGCGGTCAGCCATGTGCATCGCCATCTGATTGTCCTTGTTGGCCTTATGAAGGAGCTTCTCTAGGTATATGTTCACTCTGTCAAGCCAAACTTATCTGTTCTCATTAATTTCCATGGAAATCCTCTCCTTAAAGGTGACTTCTTCTGCCTCATGTTGTTTTTCTAGCTACAATGCTCTTTTAAGACCCCTTGTTTTTTGTATTTTTTATGGTGATCTAGGCCTCATCCTCATCAGAATCATCATTTTCCATCACTGCTTTGCCTTTGACATCTTTCCTCTTAGCCTTCAACAAGTCCATTTCCAAGAGTAATTTTTTTTCACTCAGCTGTTTGTTTTCTTGCTCAAGGAAGGAGATGACAAATTGTGCCCTTGCCAAATTATCTTGTAGCTCTCTGAATTTGGCATCTTTCTCTTTGATGATAAGGTTTAAGGTTTCCTGTTCATCTTGGACATCCAATTCAACCAGGTCAAACTCCTTTTCTTCCTCATGGTGAAGGGTTTATTTCTCTTGGCTGCCTCCTGCTGCTTATGATATACCTGTTTTGCTGATGTAGAAGGAAAGGCCCCTTCAAAATTTTGTGGAGTAAATACTTGCCTATTTCCTCTCTGGTAGGTTTTGACCTCTTTTTCCTTTTTAGTCTTCTTCACTGTTTCCCTTCTAGATGACCTATTTTTCTTGTGAGAAACTGACGCTGATGATGGAATAGGTTTGGTAAGATGATTTGGTGGTGTTTTGAAGATATCTGCCTCAATGAAAGTCTCCCATGCAATGTTCAACTGTTTGAGGTGATGAAGGACAATTATTTTTATGAGTAAATGGTGGAAGAGGCTGTTCATTTGAAGCTCATACTCTCTATTCTGCACTATGTAGGCCATCTTGTCAATGCTCTTGTATAAATGATAGGGAAGGTTAAGCAATTTCACCCTAGTGAAATGCATGAGTAACCTGATGTGATAGCTGTACAACCGGGAGAACATGCCCTCACAAGTGAAATATTTCATGATGATATTCATCACGGGAGAAAACATATTAAGCAACAGACCAAAAGGAAATATTTTCTTGATGCTGTCTTTGTATGGTGCTTTGAGGTAAGGTTCATACAGTTGGTCATCCAAATCTTGAGTTTTGAACCAATTTTCACCTACATTAGGTATCCCTGTTTCTGCTGCAATGATGTTTGTAGAAATGGTGAATGTCACCCCTGAAATGGTCACTTGGTCTTTCTGTAGGATGGTGACAAAAACCTTGGTCAAATTAGGATGGCTCTGCACTCTTTGGACTATCTCACAAAACTCAAAACAACCTACATGTTCAGTTTTGTTTAGAAACCCTAGGGGAGAAGGGGAAGGAAAAGGGAGTGGGATTATAGGGTTAGGGAGTTGAGATAGGTGAGGGAAAATTAGAGGAAGGGTATAAGGGAGTTAGGAAGCTTAAGGAAGTGATGGGGAGTTGAAATGATAAGGGGGATAGGGAAGGGAATTCAATTACAGGGATGTTGTCTAGCTCCCTAGAGAAGCGTAACGTAGGGGTAGGGTTTTAGGAAATATGACTTAGGATTGGGGAATGAAGGGATGTGAGAGTAGTGGGGAGTGAATTAGAGTGTGAGGGGGTTAAAAGGATCCAGCGGAAAACAAATTTAGCTTGCAAATTGAAAAACTAGGGTTTAATTACTAAAACATGGCATGGATAGCAATGAGTAGTTTTCACCATAAAATTATGATAGTGAGCTGAAAGGAGGGGCTTGGAGGATGAAACTTACTTGGAAACGAGTGAAGAAACCTTTGATTGCTGTTTAGAATCCTTGGAATCAAGATTTGAGGATGTGCCTCCTTCACTGCAAAAAGTGCAATGAGCTTGAGAAAGACGCAAAAAACCCACTGCAAAAAGCGAAACATGCTTAAGAAAGGCACAATGTGCTCACTACAAAAAGCGCAACACCTATGGAAAAAGCACAACGATGGAGGTGAAACTCGGTTTTTTGAGGAAAAAATTGGTTTTTTTCTTAAGAAACTTTGAGAGCTCGATGCTGAAGAGTGAAAATGAGTGACTTTTGGTCTTTGAGGGCCTTTTATACTTCGAGAAATACCATTAAATGGACACGGACCCACATTTACTTTTTTCGAAATAAACCTTACATTTATTTTTTTTACCTCTATCCTTTCAACTTGATCTTTGAACTTTATCTTTTGATGGCTTAGGAAAACTGAATTTACTTTTGGAACCTTGATCATTTGCTGATGGAACTTTTAGTATTTGTAGCTACTTGGAACTCTGAAGTACTTATTACAAATTAGGAACATAAAATTACATTTTGCTTTGAAATCAAATTTACTGATGAAAATACTTTATTGTCACTCCTTCACTTGCTGGAATTTATGCATGAAATGGTGATTTAATGACCTTGGAACCCTAATACCTAATGGTGACTCTGGACTGAATGAAACCATGATGACAACTCATGAATGGTGGTGCACTCAGATGAGAGGTGAAATGAGCCAGCAAGTAGTAAAATTTTGGAAGGAGTAAAATCATACCTAGATCTACATCTAGTGACCAAATTTTTGCATGATAGCCTAATGGAATAATAAAAGATTTGAAAATGGGACCCTAACAAGACATGATAATATTCTATTTGATCAGTGGTGATAGGATGAAAAAACTAACACTAACATTGGCTCCAGATGAGGATGGCAGCTCCTTGGAGGTGTCAAGAAAAACGTATACCAAGTAGCCTA
The DNA here is from genome assembly GCA_034641835.2 of Pinus albicaulis. Taxonomy (NCBI): domain Eukaryota; kingdom Viridiplantae; phylum Streptophyta; class Pinopsida; order Pinales; family Pinaceae; genus Pinus; species Pinus albicaulis. The sequence goes on along the minus strand of CM076572.1, from coordinate 1,445,502,949 downwards.
ACCATTGGGCATGGAGTCAAAAGCTAAAAACCAAAATAAATACTGAAAACTTGGTATAACAGACTGAATCGAAAATTGGGCTGACTTGACTTTGAATAAACTTTAAAAATATTAGAAAACTAGTGAAACTTTATGGCCTTCACCTGGGGCTCCAAGCTTCGATGATTCTCCGCTTCACACTTTGCAAAAAATTTAAAATGATATATACAATGGAATTGGGAAATTTGAAATCTACATCAGAAAAGATAATGCTTAAGGATCCTACCATTGAATGGTCCTCCTAATCACTCTTCCCCATTCATCTCCTTCAATATGAAAGCATTCTGTCCGCGAAAGGCTGAAATCTTATATGACGCTTTCCACAGGTTCTCAAATTTTCCATGCTTCCCTTTTCCTGGTTTCTAACATCCCATTAGAGGACCACATCTTCAATATTAAAATCATACGCCTTTGTCTTGCGGTCGTATACCTTCTTTATATTTTCATGAATCTTTGAGGTGTTATGAAAAACCTCATCTCTTATTTGTTGAAGATGAATCCTTTGATTGATCCGACGCTATACATCATTCTCTTCACTTCCTGCTTCTTGTAACAACTTCATGACCGAGACTGCAAGTGATGTAGGAAAAACATTGTCTACACCATAAACCAAATGAAAAGGGGACATTCGTATTCATTTCTTACTACTCACCCTATCCGCCCACATAGCATTAACAATATTTTTGTGCCAGTTGTTCTTGTTTGCCTCCAGTAACTTCTTTATGATATTAATCAAAGATTTATTAGAATATTATGCTAAGCCATTACCTTGTGAATAATACGTGGTTGAGTGCCCCAATTTGATGTTGTAGTTGTCACAAAACTCAACCATTTTCTTCGACTTGAATGCAGCCGCATTGTTAGTAATGATATTATGAGGACAACCAAAACGAGACAAAATGTTAGTCTCCAAAAACTGAATAATTAATAAATATGTTGCTTGCCTTGTTGGGATCACTTCGATCCATTTGGTGAAGTAGTTGGTGGCCGTTAAGATCCATTTATGCTGTGCAAATAATGTAGGGTGAATATCTCTCCATAAAGTCAAGTACCCACTGCTGAAAAGGTGCATGCACTGAAATAGGATGTAAAGGTAATGGAAGAAGTTTTCTTTTACCTTGAAACACTTGACACTCATGGAAAATCATCACTGTTTTATACAAATTTGTAGAAAGAGATGGCCAATAATATCCAACCCTCAACACTTTGTTAGCTGTGGTTTTCCAAAACAATTGACCTCCAAAATATCCCCTATGGAAATCATTCATTACTTCTTTGGCTTCATTTTCAACTAAACAGTTCAGAAAAATACATCCTGGGTCTTTCCAATAAAGAGCGCTATCCAAAATGTAGTATTTGGAATCCTTCAACTTCAATGAACTACCCTTACTCTTATACATGCCAGGAGGAGGATTTAAATGAAGAAGAACATATGTAATGTCTGAATACCAAGGAGACGAAAGAAAAATATCAGATACCTATATGAGAGTGCCATCCTCTTCTTCATCGAACAAAGCTGAAATGAGGTTGATGTCTAGAGCATGTAAATTTGACTCAGCCATGAGCTTGGCTAAAACCTAATCTTTGATCATCTTTGTGGGCTTTATCTTAAGGTCATATTATAACATTTCTGCTATCCACTTCCCTCTTCTATCTTTCGGATCATTCTGCATGAGAACATCTTTTACTGCTACATTGGGGACATAAGCTAGAATATGTGAATGTAAGATGTATACACGAAAATCCTTCAATTCCTTTACCAAAGCCAAGGCTTTCTTCTCAATGATATTGTATCAAAGGGCTGCATCCTTGATGGTATGGCTGAAGAATGCAATGGGCTGCTTGGTCTTATCCTTCTTTTGCATTAAGACCTTAGCCAAGGTATGCTTGGAGGCAAATGAGAATATAATAAAATCAATGGAGTAATTAGGGCTAATTAAAACATGGGCTGTAGTTAAGTCAAAATTCACTGAGTTAAAAATTTTTTTGGCATCCTCGGACCACTTTACCTCATTGTCTTTCTTTAACATGTTAGTCATATCTCCCAAATGCTTGGCTAGATTTGGAATAAATCTCCTTAAGAAGTTCATCTTACCATTGAAATCTTGGATTTCTTTCTTATTGCGTGAAAAGTCAATTTGCTGAATAGCCTAAACCTGAGAAGGGTCAATCTGGATACCATCCTTGGAGATGATGTGACTGAGAAGCTTGCCCTCCTCCATGGAAAAAAGGCTCTTTTTCGGATTAAGAGAAATTCCGAACTTCCTGCATGTCTGTTGGAGCAGGGTCTCCCAAAGGCTGTGCTTTTTGTCCATTTTTGTATATTTTTGTATTGTTTAGTCTAACACAGGGGCTTTGGGGTGGGTCAAAGTCCCTAACGCATTGTAAATGGGTCAAGGGTAGACCAAGAGTCCGCAAACCATGGTTTGCAGACCATTGTATGCGTAGGCTAAATCAATATAAATAGATGAACCTTTTTTGAGTCATAGGTAGGAAAGAATAGAGATTTATGTGAAGCATGAATTGTTAGATCTGTGGTAGGGTTGTTTGGGTTAGGACTCCTGCTGGCTATGTGCGTGGAGATCCTCTTTCCTGCTTTATGTGGACCCTTCTGGCTGTGTGCGCAGGTGGTAATTTGGGAGTGTAAGAGGATTTTGGGTAATGATATATATATGCGAAAGTATTGTGGACATCCGATGTTATCTGGATCTGTTCTATTATGGTTGATGCGAACTTGAGTTATATGATTACGTATCTATTTGTAGTTGAGAACTGTCTGTATTTATGGTACATGTATCTGTGATCTGTTAATTTTCTGTGATTATAATGTTCTGTGCTTATAGCTAATAGTACGCACGTGGATGCGAACCTGTTAAGTAGATCTGATAAGCTGCATTACTGGTGATCTATTAAAAACCCTGTGAACAGCCCCTTGCAGTATAGATCTGATAATTGCGGACTGGATTGACTTACCTGCTCTCTCCCAGGGTGCGGAAACTTGGTTCCAGCACCCTCCCATACTGCTTTGGGTGAGACTTTGGCCTGCGGAAGCAGGTCACTGCTGAAAGGGCCAGTAGTATAGGGGTTTGTTGGCAAACCTTAACCTCCGAACCTGGGTCAGGACCCCTCGAGCCAACAAATGGTTCCGTTGCCAGGACCGGGAGCATTTTGAGAGAGATAGGGTAATGCCAAGACCGTATTGGAAACGTGAGAAGAAAGAAATCAATGAATGGTTTGAAAAACAAGTTCAAGAATTCACAGTAAGAAGTTGACCGCAGAGGAGTAGAAGAATAAGTACATTTTCACAGAGATCTATGAGATTGTATTTGTAACAATTGCGATCAAGCTCCAGGAGTGGCTCGCAAGGCTTGTTGAGTTTCAGAAGTGTTGGAAAGATGAACGAGTCACACAGTGGACCCCAGAGTGGATCCTGCAGTTAGAAAAGATTGTTAACACCATCACTCGCATGGTAGATCACTGGGTGGACAATGTGATAGGAATATTTGTGACAGAATTTGCAGTCTATCAATTCGTATCCTACTCAAAATAAGAGCGGAGGTTCTTCAAGGGTTTTCGAGGTAAGTTTTTGAAAACTTTTCCATTACTGAATAAGATCTTGTTGTGCGAAAAAAACATTTTGTGTAGCCATACAGAGTGAATGAGCTTCGACTAGGGCGAGGGTACAAGGCGCAGTGGTAAGTACTACAGAACTAATCAAGAAGGGGATTGATCTTTCTATAGTCCATAAGAAATTTTGCTGCACATAGCCCTCCATTGACGCCACCTTCGAACCCTCATAGGGGTAAAAACTCACCTCCAACCCCACCAGAAGACGATATGGCCTCGCACATGAAGCTACCTACCTTCAAGGACGTGGGTGATGAGGGCATGGATCGGTTCTGGTTTGTCGCAGGATCGGTATGGACTGCGCAGAACGTAGCAAGAGATGGAGTGAAATGGGCACAAATATACCTTGCCGTTGAGGGGAGAGCCTTGGAATGGTACATGGGATATATTGGCCAAAATGCGAATGCGACTATTGAGGAAATCAAGAATGCATTAAAGCAGTAGTTCAAGAAACCTAAGTCCTACTTTCAGATAGTAAACGACTTGAAATATTTCAAGTAGGGACTGTCTAAGTCTATATGGGAAGCATATCAACGATTAAAGAAAGTGATCAGAGAAGGGGGATTCCAGTATGATGACAGGCAGCACACAGAGTGGTTTATTGCTATGTTGCTGCCCCACCTGCGCGTACCTATGGGTCATCAAGCCATTGAAATTTAAGAGAAGGCCTTGGAGGTTGCCATGAAAATGGAAGCTGCGCCAAGAGATGATATCCAGTTAGGAGTACAACATATACAAGGCCAGATAGAGGCAATGCACATAGAGATCCAAAATTTGCGAAAGGAGCGAGGGACGGAGGCCAATCCTGAAACATTGTGCATACGATGTAGCGTGAATGGCCACACCAAAGATAACTGCCCACTGCTCATAGACTACATGCAGGCCGGGGGACCTAGCCCACTGCGGCCTAGGGAAGCTGTGGGACCAAGTGGGCCGGCGCTATAGTGCGATGAGTGCTGCGTTTCTGGGCTGCATGATACCAACCACTGCCCTCGCCTTGCCGCATACATCCCAGAAGTAAAGCAACAATGGTGTAGGTTTTGCAGGTTTGTAGGACATGACGAACATAACTGCTGAATGTATGATTTGATGATTGACCGGGGAAAGATATATAGGGTACATTCAGACCCCTCATCACCTAGATCCCCTGCAGGTATAGGAGGCTCCCCGACCAGGGGTAGGGGAAGGGGGCGAGGGGAAAGCACAGGTAGGGGTAGAGGCCAACTGATCTGCTATAATTGTGGGGAAATAGGTCACTTTGCGTGGGACTACATGAACCCAACTCGGCAATCTTGCAGATATTACAGACAGCTGGACCATGTGATCGAGGATTGCCCAATTCTAATGGCCAAGGTGCAAGAAAAGCAGCAGACTCCTACACAGAATGTACAACGGGTTAAGGCGGAACCTCGTCAGGAGGCGCTGAGCATTAATTTGATAATGCGCAGTGGTATGGCCACCGGAGGGTCGGTGGAAAGAGCTGAGATGGGGCCTCTTATCCTTAAGGCAGCCACTAAACAGGAAGGTGTGGACTTACAAAAGGAGACCTTTGTCGCATCTAGGCAAGACTATGTTCAAGACGAAACATCGACTCCAAACAATAGAATGGAAGATGAGTTCAAGCCATTCTTGCAGGCATGCATGAAGTTGTTACGTAATCAACAGGATGTAGAAAACCTCCAAGCCCTACTCGACGGTTACGCAGGAAAAGTGGACCCAGTCATGAAGATTAAGGATGTGCACAAAATTTATGAGCAGAAGAGACACACTGGCCGAGAGATGCAATTAACTGCACAGATTGGTGATTATGAAATGTGTTAGTTCCCAAATCCACCTTAGGCTGAAGAAGGTGGGATTCAGGGTAACACCAAACCATGCTCAGTCTGGTAGCTAGCCCTACCAGAACAGGAGAGGGCTCTCTCCGGGTATATCTTAGGAAAAATGTATCAATAGGGCTTGAGATGACTGAAATGAATAATAATTTTAGGCTAGGTATATTAATCAAGGAGTTTGAAATGATTTTTAGGGGTTTTTGTTGGAAAAAGGGAAAAACAATTTTGGGCTTGGGGATGAGGCCAAATTCTTGCAGAGTTCAAGTTGGGGCAGGGAAGGAAATGAATTTGATGTCTTAGATTCAATGAATGGATGGAACAGAATGTTGAGGAGCTAAAGAGGGCAAGAAGGTGTAAGGATCCTCTTCAAACTGATGAAAACATATAAAACTAAACAAAAGTTTAAGGCAGAGCACCAACAAACTAATGAATTATACCTTAGTTACTCATTTGTTTAATTCAAAAGCAAAGAGAAGGGAAATGGCATACATAAACATCAATGAAACTTACAAATACATGAAGAAAAACATCATCAAAACTCAGAGCCACAAGGATCCCAACAAGTGCTGCAAAACTCTGGTCTTTCCTTTCCCAAAAATATGAAATGAATATACAATGAGGTGCCAAACTATTCCCAAGTATCCAACCCTGAAAATGTCTCAGAAAATACAATATATAGACAATCCTAACCCCTTCCCATGCCTCTAGGGGTCGAGCTCATCCTTCTAGGAGCTGTTTCAACCAATTCTAAACATGGAACTGAAATCTAGGCAGCCAAACAACTTGCCTCTATATGCTAGGAAACTGATCCATTCACTTAATTTTCACTTTTTAGTGAATGAATCCTCTAGAACAAGTAAAAACATGCCAAATTTACATCATAGCTACAAAATTACATCAATATAGATCAATAATTACATCCAAAAGTGAAACTAGTCAAACTGGCCGAATTTCTGAGCTGAAAAGTGAAAATTGGGCAAAATTCCTCTATGCGTCGCGCCAAAAAACTCAATGCGCCGCGCCACTTTGAGCCTATTTTTGGGGCACTTCATGAAGTCAAATTGAGCTCATGATATCTCGTTGGAAAGCCCTGTATGTCTGCTATCCAACCCAAGTGGAATTTTTCAATTTGGATGTCATTTGCCCTCCAAAACTGCAATCTCCCAAGACTGGTTCCTGCTGGTGCAAAAAGTGGTAGAAAGGCCATTTTTGGAGTGTTTTTGACCTTCAAGACCACCCAGAACTTCATGAAATCTCTCAGCCATTCCCGAGCATGCATAATTTACCATAAAAAACTGAAAAACGTCAAGTTTTCCTCCAGAAGATGTCCCAATCATAAGCACGCGTCGGGTGGCGCGACACGTTGGGCAGAAAAACCTGTTTTACAACCAAAATTTTCAAAAATGACAAAATTTACTCCAAATTTGCTGAAATTCAGAGTGATGGTATCCCATCATGTCTCATGCTCAACCAAGGAGGCTTTAGCCAAGATTCGGAGTGGATCAGGCCTTTTTCGACGTTTCAGTGCTCTTCTCAACCTCACCTTCAGGATCTTCATCCTGGCTCTGCAAACGTGTGTGCGGGCCCAATAGTGGTTCTTCATATGTCTGAGAATGTCTTTGTCCCTATTGGCCTTCACCAAGAGCTTCTCCAGATGAATGTTGACTCTCGTAAGGCAAGTCTCTCGCTCAAATGGTGTCATGTCACCTGGTCTCTTCCGGGCTAATTCCCGGTCTTCGCGGATTCTCTGCAGCTCCATGAGTGTGTGCTGATCCTCCAGTTGTTTATTCTGCTACTCCAAGTAATTTATAACCCACTAAGCTCTCTGCAATTTCTCGGTCAGTGTGTCGATTTCAGCTTTCTGCTCCTGGATGATTTCTTTCAGCTTTGAGCTGGGAGAGCTCCAATCAACATGGATGAGTATAAAATCAGTGTCTTGGCCTCCTAAAGGGCCCTCATTGTGCATAGGCTTCTTGCCTATGTCCTATACCTGTGCTGATGTAGAAGGCGAGACCCCTTCCACGCCATATGGAGATAGTACTCGCGCTACTGTCGAAGATAACGAGACCCCTTCCACCCTGGGCGGAGATAGTACTCGTCGTGCAGCTGCAAATAAGGCTCTGGTACCTCTTTGATAGGTAACACAAACTGGAACATTGATAGGCTCTGTCTCAGGAACCTCAAACTGATGCGAAGGCTCACTTGCATCGTGAACAATCTCTGGAGGAGGCTGAGGGGCTGTAAAGAAGTCACGGGAAATGAACTCCTCCCATGCAATGCCCTGCAATCCAAGCTGATGCACTACAATGATTTTAATGAGCGCATAATTATTAATGATAAATGTTGTTATGTTGTTGCTCTGGAGTCTTCTTCTGCACAAGGGTAGTCATCCGCTCTATGTTTCGGCACATGAAGTATGGAATATTCATCAGTCGCACTCTTGTGAAATGCATCAAAAGTCTGATATGGTATGCATAAAGGCATGAGAATCTACCCTCACAGCTGAAGTATCTAATGATGAGTTTCATTAATGGTGCATAGGACTCCTTTAGAAACTGGAATGGAAATACTCTGCTCAGCTGCCTCAAATATCCAAGCCTGATGTAAGGTTCATAATATGCTCTATCCAGCTGCTGTCTCTTATTCCACGACTCACCTATGTTTGGTATCCCGGTTGCCTCAGAAATGGTCTCTGGTGTCAAGGTGAAGTTCACTCCAGCAAGGTTTACATGACCATCACACAAATGTAGGACAAATAAGCGAACCAACTCTTGATGATGCTGAATCTGAGCAATCATCTCACAATATCGAAAACATGAATGTTGCTGAAAGCATGTCATTGCAAGCGGGCAGGCCTGAAATTGAGCCAAAGAAGTGGGCTCTTCCTTGATGTGCCTGCCACTTTTATGAGACCTCCTCGGTAAGTTTAGTTCGGCGGTTGAGTCACTGTCTTGCTCATTTCCCTGCTCATATGATGAATTTGTCTTCGACATGGTGCTGAAAACAAGGTGTTTATGCTGATATGTAGGTGGTGAAACAAGAGTTTGTCTTTCAATACCAAATGTGCCACATATGTAATGAGAGGCTGTGAGGAAATATCACAATGAATACAATAGACTGACAAGTGAATTTGGAGTGAAAGGACAGTCACTTACTACTTGGGGAACTTCGAGATTTGGAGCCTTTATAAGTGATATAGGAATGGGTGATAGTGATGGGGGTAGATAAGGTTTGAGGATGAAACATGGGAACAAAGGATATAAAGGATATGGGACAACGGGAATAGGAGAAGGACTGCGGTGTGATAGCGTGACAGTGAGGAAAGGAAGAATATGGTGGTCAATGGCAATAGTATAGCACCAAACAAATTTAAAACTTTGATTTCAAACCCCAAGGAGAGTTTTTGGCAAAATAAATAGGGTTTATGTTTCACCAACCCAATTCTCCAAACAAATCTCTGAAACCACACCAAATACCAGCAAGAGGAACTGTGTAAACTTACTTGAGCAAAGATATTGAAGTTGTTTTAAAAATTGATGAAGCGGTGGTAAGTTTTGGCTTGGGGGCTCTGTGCGCCGCGCACAAACCTAGTGCGTCGCGTCGTGTGGGTGCGCCGCGCCCGTTGGAAATTGCACAGTGAACTTCGGCTCTATGCGCCACGCGGCCTCTGTGCGCCGCACTGAATTCCAACACACAGTCGGCTCTCTAAAATCACAGCTTCGTTCCTCCAACTTCAACTCGACTTCTCTCTTGGATTTTTTTTAATATCTCTTGATGCAAATGGATTAATAACTTTGGGAAATATCTTATATAGCCATGGAGCTTGATTTTTATTTTACAAAAACCCATTTTGTAATGTTTTTGGCTTTGGCACTTTTGCATTTAATATAACTCTGTCTTTTTGTTTCCTCACTGATTTTCTGAGCTTGAATGATGAAAATGTTCTTGCTTTTTGCAGGGATGATGGCATTGAACTTCGGAAAAGGAAGACCAAAGTCTGCATTTGAAGTACTTTGTGGCGGAAAACTTTAAAATACATATTTATTACAAACAATAAAGTTGACAATTTCTTCTTCAAAATAGAGTTTTGAAGAAGAAACATCCTTGAGCATTATTAACGATGAAAATATTGAAATGAAAACTTATTGAAGACATCCTCATGGCCTGCGGGAATTATTTAACATTTCTGAAGACCAAACCCTAGACCTAGAAAGTGAAATGACTCTTTTTTGACCAAAATACCATCTATGACTGTAAATGACATGAACTCAACTTTGATGAGTTTTGATAAATTTTGACCAACCTAGCAGGTACAAACATGAGGGAAAATGAGAGAACAAAGCCCTTCCGTCGGATAATGGCATGCACCTAATAGAATGCAGATGAATGAGCGGAATGAGACACCTAAAAATGAAATGCAATAAGATAAATGATCTCTGACGGAGGGATGTAAAGACCGACTCTAACATTGGCTCCAATGGGGATGGTAGCTCCTGGGAGGTGCCAAGAACGGCAGATCTTTGGGAGAGCAGACCAGTGCCTTCGTCCATTGGGCTATGGAGTCCATTATTTTGACAAAACAACTCAAGACTGTTGACTAAATTTATTTGACTGAAACTTTAACTCAAACTAACTCAACTTTTGAAACTGAAACCAAACCGACTAGACAGACTCAAACCAAAACTGCAATCCTTCTTCAAAATTATAGCTTTCACTTCGGGCCCCAAACTGAAGAAAAGACCACAGTGCACACTTGCAATGAAATTGAAATAAATTATATGTACAATGACAATATGATCAGCAGAAAACATCTTAGAAATGGTATCGCTTGAGCAGTCGACCATTGACTGGCCCTCCTGGACAGTCTTCACCGTTCATCTCCTTCAAAAGAAAGGCGTTCTGACCTTGATATGCTACAATCTTGAATGGACCTTTCCAAAGATTTTCAAACTTACCGTGTTTACCTTTGTCCTCATTCCTAGCATCCCACTTCAGCACCACTTCTTCTAATTGGAATTTATCTGCCTTCGCTTTCCTTTCATAGATCTTCTTGATTCTCTCCTGCAACTTGAATGTGTTCTAGAAAACCTCTTCTCTCGTTTGCTGCAAATGAATCATTTGATTTATCCTTCTCTGCATATGGCTTTCTTCACTACCAGCTTCCTGAAGAAGCTTGACCACCGGAACAGCAAGTGAGGTAGGAAACACTGTATCCACTCCATAAACTAACTCAAAGGGGGACATACCAATGGACTTATTTTGACTCACCCGATCAGCCCATAGTGCATTGACCAGCTTCTTATGCCAACTCTTCTTATTTATGTCCAGCAACTTTTTAATTATGTTGACTAGAGATTATTGGAAGATTCCGCCAAACCGTTGCCTTGCGGATGATAAGCGGTTGAACGTCCCAAAATAATTTTATACTTGGCACAAAACTCAATCATCTTTCTTGATTTAAAAGCTGTTGCATTATCAGTGATCAATTTACTCGGGCAACCAAAACAAGACAAAATGTTGTTCTCAAGGAAAGAAATGATTACCGAATCGGTAGCCTGTCTGGTGGGAACTGCTTCGATCCATTTCGTGAAGTAATCGGTGGCTGTTAGAATCCATCTATGATGTCCTGAGGAAGGAGGATGGATCTCCCCAATGAAATCCAAACCCCACTGCTGAAAAGGGGTGCTAACCTCAATAGGCTTGAGTGGAAATGGCTGTAATTTTTGTCTTCCTTCGAAAATCTAGCACTCATGGCAGCCTTTGACTGTTTTATACACATCAGCAAACAATGTCAGCCAATAGTACCCTGCTCTCAAAATCTTATTGGCAGTTTTTTTCCAAAAATGATGACCCCCGCAGTCTCCTTTATGGAAATCCTCCATTACCTTCTTCGCTTCTTCCTCCACCAAACAATTCAATAAAACACCACCTGGATCTTTCCAATAAAGTGCAGAATTCAAAATACAAAATTTTGCAGCCTTCAGTTTCAAAGTTCTACCTTTGTTTCTAGTCATGCCGGGCGGTGATGACAAATTTTGAAGAACATACATGATATCTGAATACCATGGGGAAGCAACAAACCTTTCCGATACCTGAAGTGGTGAATTCTCCTCATCCTCATCAGACATAGTAGCAATCAGATTTATGTCTAATGCGTTCAAATTCGATTCAGCCATAAGCTTCGCCAACCCCTGTCCCTTGATAAGCTTCGTGTGCCTTATTTCCACATCATATTCCAGCAAAGCTGCAATCCACTTGCCACGTCTTCCTTCCGGATCAGTCTGTACTAAAACATCTTTCACGGCAGCATTAGGAACATAAGCCAAAATATGGGAATGCAAAATGTATACCTGGGAATATTTTAATGCTTTTACCAGTGCCAGAGCTTGCTTCTCAATGATGTTGTACTTCAAGGCTGTGTCTCTAATAGTTCGACTGAAAAATGCTATGGGCTTCTCATGTCCATCTCTTTTCTGCATTAACACAGCTGCCATGGTATGCTCCGAAGCAAAGGAAAACAAAATAAAATCTTGGGTGTAATCCGGGCTGATTAACACCGGAGCTGAAGATAGTGCCAACTTCACCAAATTAAAGGACTTTACCGCCTCTTCAGTCCACTTCACTTGGCTGTCCTTTTTCAGCATATTTGTTATTTCTCTTAAATGTTCAGCAAGGTTAGGGACAAAACGGCGTAAAAAGTTCATCTTACCATTAAAAGACTGAATCTCCTTCTTGTTCCTGGGAGGGTCAATTTGCTGAATTGCTTCAACACGTGCTGGATCAATACGAATGCCATCTTTTGAAATAATGTGACCAAGTAATTTGCCTTCATCAATGGCAAGAAAGCTCTTTTTAGGATTAAGCGAGACACCATATTTTCTGCACTTTTGAAAAACAACTTTCAATTGATACATATGCTCTTCATCTAAATTGGAAAAAACCGTCAAATCATCAAGGTATATAACAAGGAAAACGTCTTTCTCATTCGCAAAAGTCATGTCCATCGCCCGTTGGAAAGTTGCACCAGCATTCTTCAAACCGAATGGCATCTTGGCATAGTGGAAAGTTCCCCACGGAGTGCTGAACACTGTTTTGTCACGGTCGTCCTCATGGACCAAAATTTGGTTATATCCAGAATAACCATCGAGTAGTGACATGCGAGATGTTCCAACTACTTGCTGCAATATATGATCCATCTTAGGCAATGGATAATTGTCCTTCAATGACACCTTGTTCAGATTTCGGAAATCAATACACAATCGAATCTCACCTGTCTTTTTCCGCACTGGCACTAAATTGGAAATCCAATCAGAAAATTTGATGGGAACAATGATTCCTGCTTTGTACAAACTGTTTACCTCCTTCTCAATCGATGGCAAAAACTTCGGATAGATTCTTCTTAGCTTTTTTCTGAAAGGCTTCTGATTAGGCTTGATTGGGATAGTGTGCTGAATTATATTGGTGTCATACGTCTTTAAATCTGAGTAATCCCAAGAAAAAACATTAGCAAACGAAGAAAACAAACTCACATATTTTTCTTTTACCTCCGGTGGCAATGATTTGGATAAATTCACCATCTTGGGGTCTTCAGCTGTTCAAATATTTACATCTTCAACTCCTTTTTTAGTCGGCTGTAAGGTTGGTTTCTTGGCCACATCATCCTGATCGAAGATCTCTTCTAAAGGTATCAAACCTTTAGGAATAACGTTGTCTTTCAGCTGCAACACTTCAATTTGATTTACTTGCACGTCAGCTTCACCATCATCATATTCTACATCAATTGAGGTATCTTTGAACTTCACTTTATTTTGCAGAAAATCATTAATCTCATCATCATCTTGGAAAACTTGCCAACATATTTGATTATCCGGGACGGTAGGACAGTGCTTATCATGGATTTTGAACTTATTACTTGAATTCATTGGGATATTCAAGTTACTTGCTGCCTTAGCAAGTGCATCTGCAATTCCATTTTGAATGCGAGGAATACAAGTCAAGGTATAATCTGAAAACTGCTTCAAAATATCAAGGACAACGTTCTGGTAAGCCCGCATTCGAGGATGTTTCGTTTGATATTCACCCTTTACTTGCTTAATCACCAATTCGGAGTCGCCATAGACTGCAATTCTCTTAGCATTAAGCTTTCTATGAATTTTTAGGTCAGCAATCAGAGCTTCATAAGCCTCATTGTTTGAACAATCGAATGCTAATTTGTAAGAACATACCCGTACATTGCTCGGTACCTTGTTTGGAGGGGAAAAAGGACTGCGTACGCAAATACCAATTCCAGCACCATCATTTCCCAATGCACCATCGAAATCCATGGTCCATAGACCCTCTTCATCATCCTCTAAGTGCTGAAATTGTGCTAGCTCTGTTTTTTCTGCTTGCTGTCCACTATCTTTAGCTGATTTCTCAACTGTGCTTTCCGGTTGTTGCCTTCATTTCTGCAAAACTTCTTTGAAATTCTCGGTAATCTCTGGAATATCTTCTGCTTGAACTAACTGACTATCTACATCATTGAAACTATTGGCAAACAAAAAAAAAGACTCTAAATATGTATGTACATAATTAATCGGATGATTAACCGGTTTCTCCTTAGTTGTAATCATATACTTCATTTTTTGTTCCCGGTATAACTTTCTCATTTGGCCAAACACGGGAATCGTCACATAGGAGAAATCTAATTGTAATGTCCCTTTCAATTTTTCTCCCCAAGATCTGGAAAAAACCATACCAAATCCCGGAGGAATGTCTGCTACAACAACGTCCATCAAAACATTCTTTGTGGGAATCTGATCCAAACTAACAACCAAGTCTTTAATGAGCCCAATACATCTCACTCTGCTAGAATCAAATGAATAAAGATCATGGTACTTCCTAGTGATGTCTAAACCCAACTTCTCCATGATTTCTTTTGGCATAAGATTATGGGAAGCACCGGAATCGAACATGGCATTATGCAATACAAACTCATGCAATCGAAGACTGATATAAAAAGGAGGCACTTCGCTGTCCGGAGACTCACCATCTAAAGCTGGTCCAAATATCAGTTCCGGTTGATCATCTTCAATATTCACCATATCAGACATGGGATCGAAATTCAAAATTTTGGAAACTTGACCTTTATAACTGCTGTTCCTCATTAGTTCAGTCAAGGGAATGGATACCTTTAATTTAGAAATCTCATTCTCCAAACTAAAGGCTGAAGTCTTTTCGATCTCTTTGGCTGGAACATCTTTCTTTTCAGCCTTCTCCCTCGATGTAATTGGCTGATTTTATTTTTCTGCTGATGATGACTTGGTGGCAGCGGGATCAACTATCTCTTTTGCTTTCTTTTGTGCAACAGGTGAATCGTTTTTAGGTGCTGAAACTTCCTTTCTCTTTTGGATTGGATTGACAGGCACATCTCTGTTTCTAAGAGAATATTGCTTCTGCTGGGCTGACAAGGCATTCATATAACCTCTCTGATACTCATCCGACTCTTCCTCAAGAGCTGCATCATTAGCCAAGATAAAATCCTCATCTCTTTGTACCGCTGAACTTTCTGCATACTCCTCATCTTCGGTGATATAAATGGGCAAATCATCAGGAGTAAAGAAGTGATTTTCCTCCCCTACTACATCATCTTCATCATCTGAATCCTGACCAACAAAATTCTGCTGAAGAGGTGTCTTTACTTGCTGCTGGACTGCTGGTTCTTGTGCTCGCTGTTCTCGTTGTTTAATCCTGAATTGTGGCTGCTGCTGACCACGGAAGTTGGGATTTCGAATCTGCGATTTGGGATTATCAAGTGTGAGCTTTTCAATCATTCTTTCCACCTTGCGAAGTAGCTGATCTGATGTAGATGTAGAAGCTTCTTCTTTTATCACAACTTTCTTCTCTGCTTTCAATCTAGCTCTCTTGTCATTCAAATTTGCCTCAACACTCACCGCAATTTTCTGCATATCTTCAAAGGTGGGCGGATCTCTGTCTCGTAATGAATAGGCCATCTCCGGATCAAAACCATCCGGAAACTTAAGCAAATATGATTTCTTAGATGGCCTCAAATCATCAGGAATTGCATTATAAACCGCATTAAATCTGATAATATAGTCTTGGACGGACTCACCAGGATTGCACTTGATCTTGGTATACTCAGAAGTAATTTGAAGTGGATCTTTCTTCATTTCCCACCGATCTAGAAACTATCTTTGAAGCTCGTCTAATGTATTAATACTTCTGGGCTGCAAAGCTCTGAACCACTTACATACCTCACCTCCAAAAGTTTGCACAAACAACCTCATCGTGACATTCTAATCATCAATTTCACGGAGATCAAAGAAGTCTGTCATTCTATCAATATGCTACTGAGCAGGAACACTCTGAGGAGTTCCATCAAACAAAGCGATTTTACTTTGATAATCAGCGGGCATGGGATCCAAGTTTTGTGGTAAGACAAGAGGTGCGAATCTAGCAGCCATTGCTCTTGGTGGATTTATGATCTGTCTTGGAGAAACGGGTGGAGTAGGAGCAGTAGATGTACGAGGTGTATGTGGTGGAGATGGAGGAAGAACTACTGCAGATTTCTGATCAGATATAGATGGTTGCACGGGAATGGTAGGAATGAAAGAAGGCTCAGCGTGAACTTGTGAATCAGAAGTAACTGCTGATGGACCAAGAGTTTCAGAAGCAGATTCGATAAACTCAGGAATATTCGTTGCCACAATAGAGTTTTGAATGTTCAAGATGTAACTATCAATGGATCTATTAGCTTGTTCAATCTCAAGATACTTGATAAACTCAGGATTTATGACAGTAGAACCAGTAGCACTTTCAGACTTAGTTTCAAACAACGACAACTCGAATTGATCATCAAACTCAATATCTTCAAGGAATTCAAATACAGTAGGGCATGAATGAGATTTAAACAAAGGGATCACGAGACTTTCTCGACGGAGGATTATTGAAATCAGATTGGGATTCTCATACACTGGAGGCGGATCAGGATCGGGATTAGCTCTAGTATGTCTTCTGGAAGCCAGTGTGTTGATCTATTCAAAAATCAAAGGAACACAACCGATTTATTTCAGCCTATCAAATTCTAGACTCAATCACCCAAATTCTAGAATGATCTGATATACTGGGGTAATTCACAAGTCAAGTGTCACGTCCACAAGCTAGACCGAAGATTGACTGAAGCAGTGTTTATCTACTTCCGCTAATGCAAATCAAAAATGTTTCGAAGGCTACTTGACATAACTTCAGGCTCCGTCTGTAGCTTATGAAACAAATAACACCAACAAGCAAACCATTTTTTCCCCAGTATGTTCGCCACTATGTTATTTCCTAAATCCACCTTAGGCTGAAGGAAGGCGGGATTCAGGGTAACACCAAACCACGCTCAGTCTGGTAGCTAGCCCTACCAGAACAGGAGAGGGCTCTCTCCGGGTCAATCTCAGGAAAAATGTATCAATAGGGCTTGAGATGACTGAAATGAATACTAATTTTAGGCTAGGTATATTAATCAAGGAGTTTGAAATGATTTTTATGGGTTTTTGTTGGAAAAAGGGAAAAACAATTTTGGGCTTAGGGATGAGGCCAAATTATTGCAGAGTTTAAGTTGGGGCAAGGAAGGCAATGACTTTGATGTCTTAGATTAAATGAATGGATGGAACATAATGTTGAGGAGCTGAAGAGGGCAAGAAGGTGCAAGGATCCTCTTCAAACTGACAAAAACATATAAAACTAAACAAAAGTTTAAGGCAGAGCACCAGCAAACTAATGAATTCTACCTTACTTACTCATTTGTTTAATTCAGAAGCAAAGAGAAGGGAAATGGAATACATAAAAATCAATGAAACTTACAGATACATGAAGAAAAAAATCATCAAAACTCAGAGCCACAAGGATCCCAACAAGTGCTGCAAAACTCTGGTCTTTCCTTTGCCAAAAATCTGAAATGAATATACAATGAGGTGCCAAACTATTCCCAAGTATCCAACCCTAAAAATGTCTCAGAAAATACAATATATAGACCATCCTAACCCCTTCCCATGCCTCTAGGGTTCGAGCTCATCCTTCTAGGAGCTGTTTCAACCAATTCTAAACATGGAACTGAAATCTAGGCAGCCAAACAACTTGCCTCTAGATGCTAGGAAACTGATCCATTCACTTAATTTTCACTTTTTAGTGAATGAATCCTCTAGAACAAGTAAAAACATGCCAAATTTACATCATAGTTACAAAATAACATCAATATAGATCAATAATTACATCCAAAAGTGAAACTAGTCAAACTGGCCGAATTTTTGAGCTGAAAAGTGAAAATTGGGCAAAATTCCTCTATGCGCCACGCCACTTTGAGCCTATTTTTTGGGAACTTCCTGAAGTCCAAATTGAGCTATTGATAGCTAGTTGGAAAGCCCTGTCTGTCTGATATCCAACCCAAGTGGAATATTTCAATTTGGATGTCATTTTCCCCTCCAAAACTGCAATCTCCCAAGACTGGTTCCTGTTGGTACAAAAAGTGGCAGAAAGGCCATTTTTGGAGTGTTTTTGACCTTTAAGATCACCCATAACTTCATGAAATCTCTCAGCCATTCCTGAGCATGCATAATTTACCATAAAAAACCCATAAATATCAAGTTTTCCTCTAGAATATGTCCCAATCATAAGCGCGCGTCGGGCAGAAAAACCTGTTTTGCAACCAAAATTTTCAAAAATGACAAAATTTACTCCAAATTTGTTGAAATTTGGAGTGAAGGTCTCCCATCATGTCTCATGCTCATCCAAGGAGGCTTCGGCCAAGATTCGGAGTGGAACAGGCCTTTTTCGACGTTTCAGCGCTCTTCTCAACCTCGCCTTCAGGATCTTCATCCTGGCTCTGCAAACGTGTGTGCGGGCCCAATAGTGGTTCTTCATATGTCTGAGCATGTCTTTGTCCCTATTGGCCTTCGCCAAGAGCTTCTCCAGATTAATTTTGACTCTCTTAAGGCAAGTCTCTCGCTCAAATGGTGTCATGTCACTTGGTCTCTTCCGAGCTAATTACCGGTCTTCGCGGATTCTCTGTAGCTCCATGAGTGTGTGCTGATCCTCCAGTTGTTTATTCCGCTGCTCCAAGTAATTTATAACCCACTGAGCTCTCTGCAATTTGTCGGTCAGTGTGTCGATTTCAGCTTTCTGCTCCTGGATGATTTCATTTAGCTTTGAGCTGGGAGAGCTCGAATCAACATCGATGAGTATAAAATCAGTGTCTTGGCCTCCTGAAGGGCCCTCATCGTGCATAGGCTTCTTGCCTCTGTCCTGTACCTATGCTAATGTAGAATGGGAGACCCCTTCCATGCCATATGGAAATAGTACTCGCGCTGCTGTCGAAGATAACGAGACTCCTTCCACCCTCGGCGGAGATAGTACTCGTCGTGCTGCTGCAAATAAGGCTCTGGTACCTCTCTGATAGGTAACACACACTGGAACACTGATAGGCTCTGTCTCAAGAAACTCAAAATGATGCGAAGGCTCACCTGCATCGTGAACAATCTCTGGAGGAGGCTGAGGGGCTGTAAAGAAGTCACGAGAAATGAAATCCTCCCATGCAATGCCCTGCAATCCAAGCTGATGCACTACAATGATTTTAATGAGCGCATAATGATAAATGCTGTTATGTTGCTGCTCTGGAGTCTTCTTCTGCACAAGGGTAGTCATCCGCTCTATGTTTCGGCACATGAAGTATGGAATATTCATCAGTCGCACTCTCGTGAAATGCATCAAAAGTCTGATATGGTATGCATAAAGGCGTGAGAATCTACCCTCACAGCTGAAGTATCTAATAATGAGCTTCATTAATGGAGCATAGGACTCCTTCAGAAACCGGAACGGGAAAAATCTGCTCAACTGCCTCAAATATCCAGGCCTGATGTAAGGTTCATAATATGCTCTATCCAGCTGCTGTCTCTTATTCCACTCCTCACCTATGTTCGGTATCCCGGTTGCCTCAGAAATAGTCTCTGGTGTCAAGGTGAAGTTCACTCCAGCAAGGTTTACATGACCATAATGAAAATGTAGGAAAAATAAGAAAAATAACTCCTGATGGTGTTGAATCTGAGATATCATCTCACAATACCGAAAACATGAATGTTGTTGAAAGCATGTCATTGCAAGTGGGCAGGCCTGCAATTGAGCCAAAGAAGTGGGCTCCTCTCTGACGTGCCTGCCACTTTTATGAGACCTCCTCGGTACATTTAGCTCGGTGGTTGATTCACTGTCTTGCTCATATCCCTACTCATATGATGAATTTGTCTCTGACATGGTGCTGAAAACAAGGTGTTTTGACAAGTATATGTTGATATATGTATGGTGAAAACAAGAGTTGGTTTTTCAATACCAAGTGTGCCACATATGAAATGAGAGGCTGCAAGGAAATATCACAATGAATAGAATAGACTGCCAAGTGAATTTGGAGTGGAAGGACTGTCACTGGACAGCTTGAGGGAATTCGGGATTTGGAGACTTTATAAGTGATATGGGAGTGGGAGATAGTGATGGGTGTAGTTTTTATAGATAGGAGTAAATGAAAGACAAGATATACTCAAGCTAGGTGAAATCACGGATGTCAAAACAGTCCTTGAATGTCTTTGGGAATTAGAATTTTATCAATGATATGAAGGAAGGGATGTGATAGACAATGATAGGGTTTGAGGATGAAAACATAGGAACAAAGGGTATAAGGGATATGGGACAGCAGGAATAGGAGAGAGAATTATGATAATAACATGATAACATTATGATAACAATGATGGGAACACAAATGGTGGGAGTGTTAAGCACCAATAATCAAATTTCATCGCCTCTTTTCAAACCCTAGGGAGAAGATTTTAATATGAATATAGGGTTTATTCTTTCACCAACCAAACTCCAATGTCTTTGCCTCTAAACCACACCACACATAACTAAAATCACTGGGCAAGCATGGTTGAACTTACTTGGAGAAAAATGCGTTGAATCGAATTGACATTTTATGGAGCGGAAATGAAATTTTTTGCCTTGGAGGCTCTATGCGCCGCGCACAAGCCCAGTGTGTCGCATCCTGTGGATGCGTCGCACCAGAGGAAAATAACACTGTGTGAAAACTCCCAATGCGTCGCATCGCCCCAGTGTGTTGCACGCTTACCCAATGCGCCGCGCAGCCTTAAACACAGCCTTAGTTTTTCAAAATTACAAAATCGCCCTTTCACCACTGAACTTCGACTTGAATCGACCTCTTTGAATACAAATGGCATTGATAAACATTGGAATATCTATATAGAGTCATGGCTTTGATTTTCTCTTTGTAAAGACCCACTTTGTAATGTTTCAAAATTGACATTTTTCACTTTTAATATAACTCTGTTTTTCAAATTTCCTTTTGATTTTTGGCTTGAAATGATGGCTTTTCTTGGTTGATTTTTGCAGGGATGGTGGCATTGAACTTCGAAAAAGGAAGACCAGAGTCTGCATTTGAAGTACTTTGCGGCGGAAAACTTTAAAATACATTATTACAAACAATAAATTTGACGATTTCTTCTTCAAAACAGAGTTTTGAAGAAGAAACATCCTTGAGCATTATTAACGATGAAAATCTTGAAATGAAAACTTATTGAAGACATCCTCATGACCTGCGGGCATTATTTAACATTTCTGAAGACCAAACCCTAGACCTAGAAAGTGAAATGACTCTTTTTTGACCAAATTACCATCTATGACTGTAAATGACATGAACTCAAATTTGATGAATTTTGATAAATTTTGACCAACCCAGTAGGTACAAACATGAGGGAATCGCGAAAAAAAATCCCTTCCGTTAGATAATGGCATGTCCCTAACGGAATGCAGATTAGTGAGCTGAATGAGACACCTAAAAAATGAAATGCAATAAGAGAAATGATCTCTGACGGAGGGATGTAAATACCGACTCTAACAGATCCTACTCCGATTCATATATATCATAAACTCCTTTGGAAAGTTCATTTCAAAGATCATGTTTATAGAATATGTCATGGTTTCCTTATCCCAGTTTTTCAAACCATTTTCAATCACTTCCCTCCGAGATTCTATGACAAAGCTATAACTGACTTATCCTCAATAGGAGATTGGTTTGGAGAAGAAAAATTCACGTATGTCAGGATTTTTGGGAGTATTGTGGAACCCCATGTTCTCTCTCTTTTTGTTCCAGTTAAACTTCTAGCCCAGGAAATATCTTATCAATTAACAGTTGAAGGAATGTCCAAATCTCTGAGCAACAATAGGAAAAGAATGTGGCCTTCTTTTCCATTCAATTGTGGACATTTTCCTTTGAATGAATTCAAACATGCAGAAAAGGAAGTCATCAAAATAAAGGACTTAAAATTCACAACAATCCTGGGGAGACAGTATGATCCACAAAAGATAGCTTTTAATGTCACTTCTTCAGTTTTGATTGCTTGATTCGAGCATGAACCAGATGAATTTGATGATTTGTTTGTTTCATTAGATAACTTTTCTCAAGTTTATAATTTGGCCAAATCCAAATTCCAGAAAGAAGAGATGAATAAATTTATGTTATTCAGAAGACAAATATTGTTGAAAGTTCCTCTAGATCAATTAAGAGTTCCTATGCAAGAGTCAGAAATAGAGGATGCATCTGGAAAAACAGTAGGAGAAACATCTACCAGTAAGGTCACTACACAATCATCTATTGGCCAGCCCATTGTGCATGTACATACTGAAAAGGTGAGCACTGATGGCAATCCCAATGTTTAGAAAGAAAATACTGATGGAAAACCTGATGTAAATATTGATCAGCAGTCCACAGCTCAAACAGAGAAAGAAGGCACAAGTATTGATACTAATGTGCATAGTCAAAAATAAGGATCAGATAGCAAAACTGATGAACAAGAAATAAATATAGAGAAATCAGATACACAACTTGGAGGAAACAAAACTACTGAGAAAATAGTAGACTTTGTTGATCCTAATGTTTCCTCACAATTGTTGAAACAATATAATCAATTTGCTCATCAATTAGGACTGCAGGATGATCCCAAAGAGAAAGAGCCAGAAGATCAGGATGTTGAAATCATTCCCGAACATCCTACAGGACAAATTATATTGAAAATTGAGGAAATTCCTCCTCTGGATATATTCTACAGCCCTAAACATAAGTCTGTTGTGAAAAAACAGAGAAAAAGGAGGAGAATTGATCAAGACACTTTTTCTGCTTCACGGGAGGAATTCATGAACATTGTTTATAAGAATGCTGAAGTGAATCCATCTGAGGATCTCACTAAGCTGTCCCAATATGCAGGAGAATACAGTGTTGTAACAATAGATAAAGTTGCAGTAGTTTCTCAATTAATGACCCAGAAAGATCTACATATAGCTTTAATTGAAGAACAAGCTAATAAAAATCAGCAGAAGATTGCTCAATTAGAAAAGAAATTACAAGATCAGGAACTCAGGTCTAAAGAGCTAGAAGAGCAGCTTGCCATAGAAAAGAAGAAAGTTGATGAAAAGGCTTTGAGCAAACAACAACATTTGAATCAAGAAATTTCAAAGCTACAAAATTTGTTACAAGATGAGAAGAATACAATGATTGTGCAAGAAAAAGAATTTCAAGCAGCTTTAGATAAGTTCAAGGATTTCTCCAAATTAAATGAATTCAAATCAGAGGCTCTTGAAGCCAATAAACTGTTGTCTCAGTAGTTAAATAATTTTTGTACAAAATTGACACAAGCAGAACCATTGTTTGATATCACATCATCTTTGATCCAGGACATAATTACTCTCAGGCAAGAAATTGATAACGTTGATGAAAATATTTCTGAATTTCTTACATGGCAAGACACAGAAAAAGGCAGAAAAGCTAATCTTCCTAGGATAGAAGAAAGACATAAAGAAATCCTGTTTAGAGAGTGGGAACAATAGTTAATGAAAGCCTAGAGAGCTATTTCAAGAGCTAGAAGCATGATGGGTAATATAACACAATTTATCAATGACAGTTTGTATGCAATTAATTTAATTTTAGAGTGTGTTCCAGACAGTTTACTCAAAGTTAAAGAAGCCGATTGCAGATGGAAAGAAGAAATAATGAATAAAAATCAACAGATCAGCAAAATTCAAACAATATCTTGGGATAATATGTGGACTTATCTGATTAAGCCACTCAATCAACAATTAGCAATTAAAATCTTATAAAATGTTGTTGATTGTTTAATTCCAGAATTCTCTGATGCCACATACACCGGACAGTTACATTCCAAGATGAGTCATCCATCGGAGGTCCAGGAAATGCTGGAAATTTGCCACCTGGCTACATTGAATGAGAAGCAAAAGCAATGAATCAGTTCCACAAAATATAGCATTTCTGTTTTTAAAGTTAATAGATTGTAGCAGTAGTAGTAGGATTCTGTTTTCATATAATGTCATATTTAAACCCCTCTCATGCATTGGAGAAGGGGTCCGTAGTTGTAATATTTTTGGACTTGGAGATTACATTTATGTACTCCATTGACTCTTATATTTTATAAACGATCACATCTGGTGATTTTTGTATGGAATTATTTTTAAAGACTTGCATTTTTGTACCTTGGATTTTATTTTGCATTGGAATTACTGCATCAGAGTATCGGATTTCATTTGAAACTTTCAATATGGATAAGGTATTTTTATCTATTCACTGTTAATTTCTTTTGTTATATGATATTCTCTTTTAAATTTTCTATCATTTATATATATTTTGTTTTCACAATATTTCTTTATATATCATTTTTTATTATATTAGAAATATTCACCTTTCATAAATGTATGTAAACTGATATACAATGATGAATACAATATGCTAATATAACTCTGTTTAAATTCTTAAACAGAGTTATCTTTATTTTTCGCTGCACATTTCAATTAAAATTTAATTCATTTTTATGGTTATTGTTAAATTGGAATAATTTTAAGTTGTATTCACATATGATACCCATGTTAGTCTTAGAATTTCCTTATCAGTACTTAAACTAGATTAGATAGTTTCATTTCAGTCGTTTAGTCCCATTTTCATTCATCCAAATCAATCCATCATCAACTCATTATTTATAAGGAAACTGGTCCTTTCAATCCAGTCGGAGCCAGCATACCAAACGGATAAGGAACTGTTCTAAGGTCCCGACTGGGTGGTTTTCCCCAATGTTTGAATCAGAGATTTTCTAGGCTTCAACAGGTCCACATTCCATTGCCCATATTCCATCGCCCAGTAAACGATTCCCGCTTTGAATTTTCAATTCCGCTCCCGACCGTCGATCTCTGCATGATCAACGATTCAGATTCATTCTCCTTTTCTGCCTGTTCATTCAATCTTGACCGTCGATCTCTGCGCAATCGATGACTCGGATTTTTTTTTATTTTTATTTTC